>CAJVRN010000240.1:2382500-2715000 GCA_911728415.1 Lagocephalus sceleratus
GTTGACGTTTAATGAATTATGTCACACAGAGGCTCCTGTACTACACTGACTAAACAACAGGACGGATGTGTCTAAATATGATCGCATGTTTTACTCGTCAAGTACACGAAGAAACCATTTTTCACTTACCGCTCGGGTTCTTGTCGTGGATAAAGTAATGTTTCATCGTGAAGTATTTTTCCTTGGAGTGGTAGACGACGGTCGTGTTCCCGTGTCGCTCGCTCCACATAACTCTCGCTTTCCCCTTGAATTTCACGGACAGAGAGTTGATTTGACAGTCTTTAGCCACCTCCAGCGTCACTTGGCCCGAAACCGTGTCCCCGCTGGTGAAGGTGTCCGCCTCGTTTATCGGGTTGTGGGTGACTTTTAGGCTTTTCACGGTGGACGACATGGTGGAGATTTCTCAAAAACAAACCTCGGAGAGAAGTTGAGACACAAGTGCCCCACCCCGGAGTGGGGGCGTGGCCACAGCGACGACCTGCCCGAGGGGCGTGGCCCAAGCGCCGACCGGTCAGTGAGGGGGCGTGGCCAAGCCGGAGACTCGGCGTGGGAGGGGCGTGGTCACAGCGACGACCTGCCCGAGGAGCGTGGCCCAAGCGACGGCCTGTCACTGAGGGGGCGTGGCCCAGACGGCGACTCGCCGTGGGAGGGGCGTGGTCAAGACAGCGGCTTCAGCGGAATTTACGTTGCACACATTTACCATATTGGGCATTTCTACAGATTAAAAACTAAACATTTATTAATGATTCATGATGAAACATGTGCAAAAAGGGTTTTCTGCAGAGCCACTACTGAGAAATATCCCATTGGATCTTTATTCATATGTAAGTTTCAGGAAATAAAAATGCTTAAAATGAGCATAAACAAATCAATTTACCTATTGAGCATAGTTTCATTTACAAATTTCTTGCAGCTTTATGAATTACCCACGGGGTGTGTCTGGTCCTTTCTATAGCTCTAGGTCTCACCATTAAATCTTCACATCCACAAAAACTCCTCTTAAAGGTGGTGTCTATTGATTAGAAGTATTGTGTTACTTTGGTCTCAAGACCTAGGTAGGTGATAAAGCACATTTTGTGGGTATTTTATTCTTTAATAAGTTTCAGTCACATACACTTGTGATGCATAAAAATGATCAAATGATTTGTGTGAAATGAATAATTATAGTCTTTACTTGACTGCCATTGTCAGTTCTTGATTAAATGTCATTTGAGATTCTATGCTTTTCTCTTGGGGTCATCCAGGGGGTGATCATTCCCAAACAGTCCTTAGTAAGCAGGGTTCTGTGGGCAAGTGCGTGTAGAAGTCCCACTTGCCATGCTGAAGGTTTTGAAATCATCACCAGGTTCTTCAGAAGGCCGTATAATAACAACGAGGAACTTCACCAGGTTTTTCAGAAGGATGTATAATATCTATGAGGAACTTCACCTTGGGGTCTGAAGCATATTTGATATCCAGGTAGACCTGTGGTGGAGACATCGTCTGTATTTTCTGCCATAATTAATAACAATTTTAGAAGAAGGAAAATCTCACCTTGAGCTTGTACTCGGACTTGATGATCTTGCAGTTTAAGATTGATGGCCTGGTGGAGGCTGGGACAGTGATGAGCTTTGTGATGGTCTGGCATGAAGAAGGGGGATTGTCTCACCCACCTCTTTCACAATAGCATGCTTCTCCAGAATCTTGTTACCCATGGCAAAGTAAGTGATCTTGTTCAATAAACAGTATTTGAGGCGAACTTGGCGTGATGATTTGTTAAAAACAGAGGCCAACGCAGTTATTACTTCTCCTGCAAAGCCCAAGAAGTGCAATTTTAACAGTTTTTAAACACCTTTGACCAAAGTGGATTAGCAGTAAAGACCAGCAACTCTTAATTTAATTAAAAAGCATAACAAGGCATGGGGGCTAAAACAGACTCAATACTTTTAACAGGGCGAGGAAAGGAATTATGGGAAATTGCTTCTAAGGCACTGGACATGGGAGGTGTATCCTGTCACTGCAATGATGAAATACTGAATATGAAAGAACTGATACCATGCTGGATGGAGGACAAAAACATTTATCAGCTACAGTATCCGCAGCAATCTTTGCTCCTTGTTACCACCAGTAAAAAGGAGACAAATACACGAGAAGCTCTGATGCATGTAAAGCATCTTAAGAATGCTCCAGGCATGGAAAAAATCTCATTCCCTCATCTCAAAGACCTAAAAACAACAACAACAGCATATATATTATATATATTATATTAAAAAATCTTCATCATTTTCATGACACTTATTGATCACTGATCTACTGATCTACACTGATTACTGAAGTAATAGAAACATTATCGTCGCTGTCATTATGTCATGTGACAGTCTTATTATCAATATTACTGTACTCATCTATGATGGTTATTGCAGCTGTTATCATTTACCCTAGACCTGTTGTGGTAGATGAGGGGTCACTGGTTACGAAGTCCACAATATTTAACAGCACTATGCTTGACCCTCCTGTTCTTATCTCTTGGTAATTAACAGTTCCAGGAAGGAAATGACTTTAAGGTATGGTTTGGCAGAGCATTTGTTTCTAACAAACTGATATGAGAGTAGCCATTTTTTCCCTAATCCTACCTGGATGGAGGCTGGATCGGTCAATTTTCACATCCATGCTCACAGTTCCTGATGCAAAGAACCACAACTTCTTTTCAACTGTACCACTCTGTGGAGTCTGAGAGACACAATATGATCTAAAGGCAGCTGAAAGTGCACAGCATGCGTGCGTTGTGACACTACTACCGCCAGTGGAAGAACACCAGGGTCTTTGTGGACAATGGTCAAGTACGCCTGAGCTTTGGTGCTCAATTTCATGACTCTCCTCAAAACTGCCTCCAGTTTGTACTCAATTTTTCCATATCTGCCCCTGAAGGAAGATGGCAACTCTCTTGGGGACACGGAGAAGTATTTTTAGTGTTCTATCTGTAGAATGAATATCTGCACAATTACAGAAATCAGAAAAACTCACTGTTCAGGGATGGTGAAGGTGAATGGGTAAGCATGGTAGCCCATTTCAACAACACTATCTGAAAAGCAATAAAATACCTGGTCAGAGCAGGTTGTTTCACAGTGGGTACACATTAAATCCTGCAGCTCACCTGACTCAATGATGAACTGTTTGATACTGAAATACGTTTCTATGTCCAGGTATGTTATATCCGTTTCTCCTGCCGGTTGTTACCATTCAGTTTTCGCCTTTCCCTTCAGCTTGAGAGAAATGGAAGTGATTTCGCAGCCTCTTTCCAGATCCACTATAACTTGTCCCCTAATATAGTCGCCGGCGGTGAAAGTGTTGCCCTTATTGATTGGATTGTACCGGACTAGAAAACTCTTGATTGTCGGCATGATATCACTGCGGAGCAATTGTCTCAAACTCAGGACAGATGCTTTATATGCAACAAGGCGTGTCTTGGCACAAAAATGACCTTTTGAAAATCATCATACCACAATCAATCAATAAATCCATGTTGTACTTTACTCCTCAGTTGCTACATGCTAAAGCTACTTCCAAAGCAGAATGGACTTACACAAATTCATTCTTGTACATATTTCAACAACATTTGGACATTTCATGCTTGCCAAGGAACAAATTAGATTCTTCTACAACCACATTATAATCATTACCTGGAACTCCCCGTAATTTGAAGTGTAGTTTCAACACTGACAATAGATGTTGAGTTCCATCCATCTGTTTTCTACCACTTAGTCCTCCACTGAGGGTGGGGGGGCTGGGGCCTATCTCAGCTGCCACAGTCAATCACAGGGCTGACACACATATAGACACACAACCACTCCCTCTCACATTCACACCTGTGGACAATTTAGTGTGATCACTTAACCTAATCCCCAGTTGTGCATGTCTTTGGACTCTGGGAGGAAGCCAGAGTACCCAGAAAGAACCCACACAGGCACAGGGAGAACATGCAAACTCCACACAGAAAGTTCCCAGCCTGCATCTCAACAGGGATTCGAACTGAGGAGATGTTGAGTTATAATAAGAAATAGTTCCCGTTCCTGTTTGTTCTTTAATTAAATGACAGCCGCGCTCTCTGTTTGCTGGGCACTCACACGTAAATGACGTGGGACTCGGCCCACTTCCCAGGCTCAGGGTGAAAGCATCACTGGGCTCGGATGGCTGAGGACATTAGATGGAAACAAGATGCACACAGATTCAGCATGTTTCAACATTTTTAAATTGGATTTTTGAGCAATTGCTCATATACTAATTTGAATAAATCCTGTTTCAAAGCAACAGTAAAACAAGTAGTAGACAAGCTAGATTCTTTAAATGGATGGTTTAAATGTTAACAAAAACATTACCCACTTTCAAAATATCTTTTGTTTTAATCATTTCCTAGACAATTGTTAACCTCTGCTGTCATAAAAGATGAAGGTGAATCATGGAAACATTATCATAATGGATGTCATGGAATATTTTAGACAATTGAGGTTTTTTTTTTTACTCTTATCTACATTGATTATGACAGTAGTTATAATTTACCCAAGACAAGAGGCAGAAACATTTAGAGTGGACATGTTGTAAATGTGATTGTAGATTATTGGTGATTATTCATGTTGGTTGACAGCATACTTATGTAAAAGGTATTAAACTGTCCATATATGATTTATGTGAATAGATCATTAATATTCACACACAAAGTCCTGAAAATTTTTACTTAACAACATACTTAAATAAGAAACTTAATAACAGTGTATTTGTGTTACTCTGTCTCGACTGTTGCCCCCTAGAGGAACCTGACAGTACTGTACCATATTTAGTGCAAGACTGTTAAAACAGAAATATGTAAAATATTCCCGTAACATTCATATTTAAACTAAGCACATTTAAACAGTTGTTGAAATGCAGACAACAAAAATAAGCAGCCTGAGCAGACAAGAACTAACAATTTGAATCAAATACCAAAACTTTTAACAAAGGTCTGCAGAAACCAGTTAAATGTGGAGACATTAACACAATTAACATACTGGTTTGCGACGGGAAATGAGGCTGGAGGCGTTTGCCTGAACAGCTAATGAGGCTTAAAAGAGTGAACCTTCTCCTTGCAGTCCTGAAGAGCGTGGAAAGTGATTTAGTTAATTCCAACGAATTTAATTAGTTCAGCCGTGCATTTAGCATTTTGGGTGGCAGCTCTTTATTTTCTTTGCCCTTAATCAGAGCAAATTTACACTTACTGAACACAAATAGATGACAAACATGCTTTATTTTATAAATGTTTTTTTTTTAAAATAAAAGATGAGAAAAGAAATGTCAATACATACGACATGATAAATTCAGCCCAACTCTAAAAAAAGACATTTTAAATACCTCAATATTATGTCATTAGTAGACATTGTAAACATATACCTTATATACCTTTACGTATTAGTGGCATATCACTCATAAACCATTCTCATATGTGTATATTATAAAACCTGATATCGGATAAATGTCTTTTAACAAAGGCAGCATTATAATTTCCACAGTTGGACGACAAAAGATAAAAGCATACACAGAACATTCACCACTTTTTTGGCGTGTTGAGCTTTAACCTGAGTTTAACTTGACGCTAAAAGTTGAAGGACTAAAGTCTCTCTGAAGAATACATCGGGTTGAACAAAGACACTGTGCAGTTAACAGGGAAAAACGTTCAATGTTAGTCTTATTTGGGCCGATGGGAAGTATTGTGACAGTCGCTCAGAAACTCAGCGCTGGGGGGTTGTTTGGAGAGGTGTCGCACACGGTGATGGGGAACATCACCGTGATGCTAGGGGAAGCCGACACACTCAGGTTCGCCTGAAAGGAGATGAAAAACAGGCAGAGGGCTTTGACATTGCATTAAAGCTGCACCAAGAAACGAGAAACTTACTCAAAAAAGAAAAAAAGGCAGGTTTAAGTTAACTTTACATCGAATGAAAAAAAAAAAGTTGTCCGCCTCACTGACCTCAATAATGTACTGCACTTCCAGGATGCTGCAGTTGGAGATGGAGTGCGGCACCGAGGGGGGGATCATCAGCAGGAGCTCGACGTGCGTCTCAGAGGTGTGAGGACTGATGGGGTGTCCGGCCACAGAGGCCACGGTTTGGGAGTAAAATCTCTTGTTGACCTTGTTGTGCGTGTAGAAATTCTGCTTCTGCAGCAGCTTCACCTTCGGGGTGACCATTCTAGATGACGAATTTTCAATGTCGCAAAATATTTTTACAGTTTCTCCTGCAGGAAGGACGGGGGTGATTATTTTATTATTATGAAACAAACTCAGAGAGCGGGGGGGGGGGGGGTGGAAGGATAGATGAAGGAATACCTGGGGCGAAGGCTTTCTTCTCTGAAGTGGCAGTCATGGTGATGGGACCTGAGGCACACCACAGGCAGCACAGAGTCGTCGTGTTGGTTCCTGAGAGAGGACACTGCAGGACAAAATGGAACATTATACCGAATGTGATTAAAACAAAACAATAATAAAATGTCGGAATTACGGCGCACATGCACATGCAACTTTCGCTTTACAGCTGCTATATTTCCCCGGAGGCCAGAGCTTGTGTCCGTGGAGAGGGTCAAAACTCGCTCTTCTGGTCCAAAAGAGTCAGGGGATCACGTACCCACAGCTCGGGCTGGTTGAGGTCCTCCCGGTTCATGAACAGCAACTCGGTCACAAAGCTCTTCGACAAATGCCAGGGCCTGTAGATGGTCACTGTCAAGGAGTATGAGATTTTGCCGTGGACCCCGGTGAAGGTAGACGGGAAGTTTCTGCAGCGGGACAAAAATGAGAGACAATCCAGTTTTCGGGGGAATAATTCAACAGCACGTGCCGATCATCTTTATTGCATATAAAGTCTGTGCACCCTTTTACACCCGGTCTAGACTGCGTGACCACAATAAACGTGAGAAATACACAAATCACCGGGGACTGACATCACCTTGGGACGCAATGTGACCCTATGTAACACATTAACGAGTGTTAACGTGGACGCATCTCACACCCACACAAGACTTTATGGATTAGGCGTCGCACGCAACACGCATCCACCATTCCAACAGCGTGGGCGGGGGCGGATGCGAGCGGCGACGGGATCTCCCTCTAGCGGAAGGACCGAAAGGACCGTTTTATTGTTCCTCGTTCAGCGTGGAGAGTTCAAGAAAAATCCAACCCAAAGTCGAAATAAACTTTATTGCAAGGTAGCAGGAGAGTCGGACCGAAGGGAGCAGCATTTCAGACAGAGTGGCCCTTTAAACGAGGCTGGATGTTGGGACATAATAGAAGACACGTGATCTTTAATTGAGGACGTGTGTGTGTGTGTCTGAGTGTGTGTTTGTGTGTGTGTGTGTGTGTGTGTGTGTGTGTGTGTGTGTGTGTGTGTTAGGAGGGTTGGGGGGGGGTTCTAAAGGTCGGACGTACAGTCATGCAAAATATTAATATCACCAACACCGACAGCCTTCTAACTTCAAACAGCCGTGCTTGTGAGAGGGGCATGCTGGTACACACCCTTGCGGGATCTGAAGCGTGAACGGGTACACATGCGTGCCCCGCTGGAGCCTGAGTCCTCCAACTGCTGCTGCAGGACGAAAGAGACAGAAAACATTTCTCCTTCAACAGGTCAATGCTCGTCTGTCCAAAGGAGGTGCATGCGTACCGCCGCTGTCCTGCAGGATGGATGACTTTATGCGGAAGTAGTCCACTTTGGCCGAGAAGTGTCTCGTTCTGCGCTTTTTCCCCCCCGAGCTGGTGGACCAGTGGACGTGCGCCATTCCTTTGAATTCCATGCAAATCGAGCTGATTTTGATCTCCTTCTTGAGTTCGAAGGAAATGTTTCCAGCGACCATGTCGCCACTCGAGAAGGTCCTTCTCTCATTATACACGTTATAATTGATGTTAAAGTTTGTTATCGCCTGCTGGAACATTGCTTAAAGTTGAAGCAATGCCGCGTTGTTGACGAAAGTTTTTAGAATTAGCTCATCTGTGGCAAAACCACAACAAAAACGTCAATTTTGCGCTGGTATCTGGACCCCAGTGCGCATACGCGGGCCCTGCCCTAGTTGTGGGCGTGGTCAGACGGGCAGAGCCCCGCCCCCTTTACAGTTCCTCACCGTGATTGTTGTTGTTGTTGTAGTTGTTGTCGTCGTCTGGCTTTGAGTTTATTTTTCTTTCTGATGTTGTTTTGAAGGATTTCTGTGTTTTGAAGGATTTTGGAATGCTGTGGAAAACTCAATTTGATATTTAAAAAACGGAGCACAAACATCTACAGCATCATGTACCGTCTGGGACTAACGTTCACGTTTTCTTATTTCTTTTTCTTTTTTTGATGCTGGTTTTTTGTCCTGGATGATGGCAGTGTTGTATTATCTGTTTGTTTTGGGAGGAAACACATCTGATATATTCAAGATAACTGTTTCTTGGCACCTTATTACCCTAATTACGCAGGAAATTCATACCAATAAATCTTTACAATCTCAGGTGGAATCGCATAAAGAGTGATAATAAATAATTTGAAGAGAAACATTTTTAATCACATAAAGTAATAATTCACTGGGCCGGGATGTATTTATATGTGTTATAAAGGGGGTTGTTAGTGACACATTGATGACCAAAACATACTGCATAATTGCACGGTGTGCTTTTTGAATCTCTCACACAGGCTCTGGTGCCTCTGCCTTGTGCAAATATCTAAACTAATAACGAAACATCAGACACAGTTGACTGATGGGACAATAATAGGTGGCAGTGCACATTAACAGATAATACAGATGACAGTTAAAGGATGAGCAAACGGGCAAAGGCTAAAGCTCCATCCATTCATTGATTACTTCAATCGTTGGTTAAAACCTTATTATTTCATCATATTAACGTGTTGCAGTGCCGCCTAATGATGGTAGAGAAATACATTTCATTCATTAAAAACAGCAATTTTCCTGGTTAATGTATCATGTCGGGGTTATGTTTTAATTCTTTTTGGGTTTTTCACTACTCAAAAAAACATTTTATTCCCTGGTAACTATTTTGCATAACATCTCACCCAGCATAATTTCTTCAGTCGGTTCAAACAGTCGCCCATTAAAATGAAAGACGCAAACAGCCTTCGTGTCATTAAAAAACGACATAAAAGTTGTTTTTCTGTTGACGTGATCAAAGTTCCTGACAAACAGTCGGCTGCAGTGTCTTGGTTTTGCCAGTAGATGGCGCAAAACGCCTGATTCTGTCTCTTATATGTTAATGTATGGCGTAAAAAAGGCCCAAGACGCACTAATAAAAAAAAAAAAGGCACAAACTCAAATGCTGCATTTCTTCCGGATGTAAATGAGTTATCTCACAAGCTCCCCGAGCAGAGGCTTCAGTGCTCTTTAAACATGAAGTTTTTATATGGAATTAAATCACCATTTGGTAGATTAATGGCACACAGGGCAGCTGTAAAATGCTTATAATGACACGTTTAACCGGCAGCACAGAGGTACATAAAAACCCACCAGAACAGGTTTACTTGTCTGTATATCATTTACTATATGTTACTTGTGTTTGTTTCCCTCAATGGGTATATTTCATTTTGTTTTAGTGGGGGCATTAATTGCCCCAGTAACTCAGGGGAAACTACTCTTGTCAACAAGACTTGCCTGTCATTATCATCAACAATTCAATCTGCCCGTTGTTTATATATATTTTAAACATTTCATGCATTTAAATACATTCATTTTGTGTTTACTATATACAAAGCAACATGTCTATAATATTACTGATTTTTATCCTTGTAAATTGCCCCCCCCCCAATTCTTTATTCAAGTTTTTGTGGAATGTGGACGATTATTTGCAATTACTCATCATATGAGTTGGAAAATCACAGTTACTTGGTGTTCAAGGAAATATAGACATTTCAGCGGGACAGATCTTAATCCAATGTGAAGTAAAAGAACCCAGAGGATAAGCTGTGTTATCGATCTGCAGCTCCGACACACCGCCTCTCTCCTCCAGTTAATCCACAGGGTCAACTCTAATGACATTGAGGAGCTCCTCTGGCAGTCAGCACTGCTGCAATTTGCAATTTAGATGGAGGAGAGAGAAGGAGGGGGGGTACGCAGGAGTGAGAGCTGGGAGGGAAAGGGAAGGAGAGGGGAAATGAGAGAGGAAGAGGATGGTTGCAATAAGCGTCAGGAACGAGGTGACGATGGATTAAAGGAAAAGAGTAATGAGAATCTTCCACAGGTTCAGTTTTGGGAAGGGGCAGAGCTGGAGCATCGGTGCCGCAGATTCATTTACGCAGCAGAAGCTGTTGCTGCCATGGACAGCATGGAGGTTCACACATCCTATACATCGATTCTAATTTCGCATCGAACAAAAGAAACACTCCACCAAAAAAAAACATTTCTTGAACAACTATTCACCGCGCTACCCATTTCGCAAGTGACACTTTTATTGGAAACAGTGTTTCCTCTGTTGCTTGGCAACCCCATGCTGTACATAACAACAGTATATTCTTTTACCTAGCCCTTGTAAATGTCAGATATGGATTTCTTTTAATTAAATATGACAGGAAAAAAACAGCAATCTTTTTAAATTTGTCTTACATCCTCCTGGAATATGCAACAATTTGAATTCTAAAATCATGTGGGAAGGGTTGGGGGGGCGCAATAATATAATAATAATAATAATAATAATAATAATAATAATAATAATAATAATAATTCATTTTTAAAAACTAATAACATGCTTTCAATCTTCTCTTTAGTGTTCGAGACTCAATAATAAAGGGCAGACAGGGCTGACTGCTGTGTCTGCCTTGTGCAGTAGCGTGCCTTTTTTACCACCCCCCCTAAAGAATTCGTGTGGCAAAACAGGAAGGCGTACAGGGAGCAGTTGGCAACCCTCATCTCGCGCAGATCCACTGATAGCTTTCTTCTCCACAAACAATGGCGGACCAGGCCTGAGGAGGCTTTGGAAGCGCGCTCAAAGGACCCGGCCGGACCGGAGCGGGGATCGCTCGTTTCTCAGTCACACACACACACACACACACACACACTCACACACACACACATGGCCCACGTGGCACAATCGGCATCATTGTTTCCTTCCAAACAGTTCCAGTGTTGTTCCGTGTCAAACCGTCCAGCGTCTGAACCTCGAGGAGGACGTGGGGGGGGGGGGCTGCGACACCAACCAGTGGTGAACCCAACAGGATCTACAAGTTGATAGTGAGTTACAGACGGCTTCATTTATAGACAATTAGGTCAGCCTCTGGCATTCCGGCGAATCCCACCGCACCGTAGCGTACGTTCTCCTCATATAATGTGAGCCGCAGCAGATCTATCAGCCCCCGCCCACGCCGGCCGCTCGGCCTTCCGTCATCTCTGTCAACATGCAGATCAAATCGAAGCGTCCAGGTTACGCAACGCGCGGAGGAAGCGGAGCGCCCGTCATGCCGCGAATCACGCGGCCGGTTCCTCCTTCCTTTGAAAGGAGAAGCTCGGGCCGCCGTTTGCCCCCCCCCCTCGCCTCCGTGACGCCCCCGACGAAGCGCCGGGGTGCGGCTGATTAGCGACAGCGGGCGAGCGGAGAGGAAGGTGCCGGCGACTTCGCAGATCACATGAGGTCATCAAATAGATTAAAAATGTTAATCCACTTTGTCCTGATTGAGGCAGCCCCAGAAAACAAACAGAGCAGCACTGGGGGGGTGGGGGGGGGGTTCATCGTGACCTCACCTGAACTTTGTCCTGATGTTGTTTCACTTACATTCATAGACAAAAAAAAGACATCAAACCAAAAAAAATGTAGAAACTTCCCTTCATAATACTGTTGGTGAACCAGGCAGGGATTATTTGGTCATTATTTCACCAATATTAAATTTCGAAGGCGCTGAGAGTCCGTCATGTTGCTTTATTCAGGTTTACAAATGACTGCTAAATGGCTGGGGCCCGTCTTTCCAGTTTTGAGACACACAGCAAGACTAAAAAGCAGCTCAGCTCTTACTCTCCGACCTTGAAGGAGCCACTACCGGAAGGGCTTTCTAATGCATTTGAGACAAAAAAAACGCCGAAGCTATAGCACGAGACGTGGGGAAGACAAAAGAGCAACAAGCTGAAGAGTCGCGCGGGGTCCCGAAGCTGTAAATCACTTCAGCGTCGTCCAGGACGGCAGGACATCTGCCTGGCTCGCCCGCCTGGTGAAAACCGTCCCCCATGTGGACGGCTCCCTCCTTGTTTTGCTTCTCATTTTCTCACTTTCTTCATGTGACACGGGCCGGGGACGGGCCCGCTCGCAGCGCAGGTACGAGCGTCTGACATCGAGACGGTGCTGCTGAGATGAATTAAGGGTTTGCGTTTGAGCCGCTTGCAAAGCATTGCTGCTTCTTTTTTTTTTTTTTTTTTTTAAATTCGTTGCAGGCATTAAAACCGCCCTTGCAACATTTGCTTCGTCCTCGAGCTCGACTCAAATGGATTCAGGAGAAAATTCCTCGTTCTTCTTTAAACAAAAAGCATCTGTCAGACGAGGGGAGAGGACTTGTGCGGAGTTTCCTGAGAACTTTACCACACCATGAAGTCAGAGGTAAAGAATCCTGTTTTAAAAGAGCATCAGAAGCGCTTCATTCTGCGGCCAGTCTTGAAGTCCAAGGCGATGATGTCACCGCCACGGCGAGCCCCGAGCGTTCACGGGCCGCGTTCGCGTCTCGGCTTCGTATCTGCGACGGGGTATGCGAGGTACCTGAGTAAAACAAAAGGGCCGCTTTGTTTCCGACGTTGAGCGGGGGTGGGGGGCGAAATCCTTCCCTCGGCAATTACCGCTCACCTTCCAGAGACCTCGGCGTGGAGCGGAACAACGGCGCTTCTTTAAAGGCGGCCAGCGGAGCGTGAAGGCGGGCTGAGCCAATGGCTCCCTGGCCCAGGTGAACACGCTCAAACTGGCTGTTTGTGGTCCACAAAGTTCAGACGCTTCCTTGGAAATAATTGATGGTACGGAGAGAAGGGCGATGAGATTTTTTTTTTTTTTTTTTTTGCTTTTTTACAAGCAGAATTAGGGAGAAGACGAAACGTTCCGTATCCCCAGATATTCTGAGCAGTGTCTGCGGCGGTCGGTGAATGCGATCGGAAAAACAAGCGGTCGCGGAGGAAATCTTCCTCCGATGACGGTAAAGCGACGTCTCTTGTCGGCCAACTCGATTGTGATCGATTTTTTGTTTTTTAAGCGCAAAAAGCGGAAGACAGGCAAGAGACGGCCGACGCTGTCGCGCGCACGCCTTGAGGGTTTGAGCCGAGGGTGTCTGAGCAGCAACAGGAATTTCCCAGGGCTGTCTGTCTGTCTCCAAACACACCCTCCGGTCTGGCCGAGGCCCCTGGGATCGGATCCAGTTGATCTCCTCTCTACGTTACATTTTATGACTCTGCGAAGACAGAGATGCCATCACTCGCATCAGCTGCCGTCCTGGATCCGCCCCTTTGCATTTCCTGTTGAGCGGGAACGCGGCGGGATCTCGATATGAGGCGCCGACGCTGACAAAACGTAGCTTTGAATAAGAAGTGATATGGGGGCTTTTGTCGCCTCTAGGATTTATTACCTGGGTTCTGCCGTCAGGAACATGCGCCTCCCTGTCCTGCCTGCGGCCGCGCCGCCGATGTTTCCGCAGCTGTTTACATCGGGGCCACTGGGAGGCTTCCAGACGCAGAGGGTCTGACAGTCTATCAGTGGATGAGGGTACTTAATACAGGCCCCCAACCTCCGTCCTGACCTTGATACGGGGGCCGTCCGTCACTGAGGCTTGGAGCAGGGACGAGGTTGGGAGGTGGAACCCGATTGAGGACATTTAACCTGGGTCTGGTTTTGTCTGAGACAACCTAAAGGAACTGGGGGGGGGGGGCAGGCAGCATACCACACCACTATATTCAGAGCTATCGTGTTATTTCCAGTTTCATGACCGAGCCCACTTAAGCAAAACGCGATTGCTCGTTGTCTGTGAAATGGACATTTCTGCACGCGCGGCGAGGTTAGATCTGGGTTCGACTTCCACCCAAAAGCGGCGCTGGTCGCTGAGCAAACTAAGCCGAGCGGTGTTTGCCGGCTTGCGTCTGTAAACACAACTCTGGAGTCGGCAAAGAAGAGTGAACCAGAAAAGTAAACCTGAGGCGAAAACGACAACCCTGAGAGACGCGTAAGAGCTTTGTTGACCGAGGGAAAGCTCGGAATTAATCAGAGATGACTCATACTCTATGTATGAGGAGTAATTTAAAATCATGTTAACACGGGCGTATTTATTATAATAGTATTTACTCTCAAATTTGACAGAGTTGTCACGGAAAGATTCCATGTGGTACTTTTATTCTAGCAGTCAGTGTTGAGACTGACCCTTAAAGTGTAAATATAGATGACTTTGACAGATCACAGGGGGTTCTTTTGTCTGGTGGCTTAACGAGTCTCGCTTTTCCTCACATGAGTCATGTAGACACGCATTCATTCACTCCCCCACCTCCGCTTGCTTTATTTTTTTGGGGGGGTGGTAGCACAATCTGCAGCCTTATTACCCAGAGTCCTCTGCGGCAGCCCGACCGGCTCTCTGCTCGCCGGAGCGCTCGGTGAGTCACATCAGCAACCCGCGCACGCTCAGCCCGGCTCAGATCATCAGGAATTTCACCGATGGGAAACCTGCTCCGAATTCAGAAAAAGCCCGTGCATACATTTAATTGTGATGGAGTTCTCCCCCAGTTCTTTCTGCCCGCTCCCCGGATGAAAAGCTGTTTCATCCCAACCAGTGTAATTAATTCAGGAAATCAAATCTATGAGACCGGGAAAAGCCTCGTCTGCATGTTCCCCGAACAAAAGCACCGCTCCGTCCCGATATCAGACTTTCTCCACCGTCTGCCCGGCGTCCTTTAACAGTCGAAGTTATTTCAGTTTCAGCGGCGTCACTCCATCGGCGGGATGGAGCATCAGAGCATCTGTTGAGTGGGAATGCCAGAGGCCACTTCAGTAATAAACCATTTAACAGCTGCCTAACTGCTGCATGAATCACAGTCAATGACATGATTTTCTCTCCCCGGTTTATTTTAATGCCACGCTGCCCTGACATTCTGGACCGTCGCCGTCGCCCCGGTTTCCGGCCGTTTGGGCTCATGCGAGGCGAACAGGCTCCGCCGCGTTGAGCAAACATTCCCGACCGTCTCGAATAAGGTGGCCGTTGCGAATCCGGGGGATGCGGGCGAACGCTGGTTGGGGGTGTTTTCGGTCTCTTTCTTTCCTGTTGCATCAGCTGTTCAAATAAAAATACCAAAAAAAAAAAAAAAAAAGAAAAGAAAAGAAAACTCGAGTGCCAAGTTCGTTCCATTGCCTGGCTGATGTAGATGGAGGCCTCGGCACTTCCGTGTGGATTCTTGTTGACTAATCCACGTGTCCACTTTGTAAGTCGTGACCTTTTCCTAAAATCGCTCCCAGGGGCAGGTTACCGTGGCGATTCGGTCAACCTATCGATTCTATTTCATTTATTTCCGAGAAAACAATAATGAAAAGTTGCTCGTAGCATTTGCAGGAACGCATGAAGTCGGGATTTGGCGTTTTTTTTTTTTGTGCTTTTGATATTTACGTTTCACAGCAATGAGCAGAAGGCTCTGCGGGGATTCGTTCTATCTCCGCTGTCCAGTCACGCCGGGCCATCCCAAGGAGAACCCCGGCGTAGCAAGGTGCGCCCTGGCTCGCGCTGAATTATTTACTGAGCCACGAGCTTTTGTAAACTTCAGTGCCAATTAATCTCAAGAACCTCCTTTGTGTGGTAGCTTAATTGTTCACTAATTAGCGTCCTTGCTAACACGCTCTCTCGGTGGAAATGTACGATTACATAGCCCATTGACAGGCTCAGCAAGCACCGGCTGTTTGCCAAAAACGGCGGAGCAGTTGTGAAGCCATCAAGTCAACTGTTTGTTTGTCTCTCTGTGTGATGCCTCCTCTCTTGTTTTGTTTTATTCTTTTTTTTCCCCCTCTCGTTCTTTCTGCACCTTCTGCGCGCATCCGCGTGTGACAAAGCGGAAAGGGGAAACGGAGCGGGCCCGTGTTCGGATGCGGCGCGTTTGGGCTCCTTCGTCTCGCTCTGGAGCATCCAGAACGTTAAATGAGCTGGTGGGGGAGAGAGAGAGAGAGGACCAACGCGCGTTGGGTTGGACTCGAAATTCTTATTGACCCGACGCGTTTGTGATGCTAGAATCCTGAAAGCGCCTAAAATGACCTTGAAGAACAATCTGAGGCTGTTTACCAGCAGCCCAACAAATATGTCCTGAGTGGTGGACTGAGATGAGGGAAGATAAACGTCTGAGTTCCCATCATTCCGGAGTTGAAATCGCTTCCATCGCCGCTCCAAAAGTAAGCACAACATTCCGCGTCGTAGCCGTCGTCTCAGGTGGTCGGCAGCTGCCGGAAAACGGGGGGGGGGGGGATGCCTTTACAAAGGAGAGCGAACAGGTGGCGGCAGAGAGGAGTGGAGGCGTGGCCTTTAATTGGGTTCGCTACAGATTAGTTTGCCCCCCCCGCGTCTGAGCGCGCTTGCTGGCTGCTGATGGAGAGCAACGCGGCGTTATTGTGACCGCAGGTCTGCAGATTACACAGGGACGGTCCGGTTCCATCTGCACCGACTTCCAGCTGTCAATTACGAAGACTATAATCATTCCATCGTTTCCAGTTAGCTGAAAGATGGATCAGCGATCCTGGTTAATGAGCAGCAATTTGAAATTGTTCCGCAGAGTCGCCGTAAAGCAGGCTGTCAAAGCAGCCGCCGCCTTCGCCAGGCTGGGCGCGCGCTCGCGTCGGGAGCCTCAGACGCGGCCGCTCGCGCACAACGTTCGCCCTCACAAGGTCACGCTCCGCTCCGCTCCGCTCCTTGGAAACTGCCACATTCGCCGTCTCTGACGACCGCTGATGAAATGGAACCAGAACAACCTGGACTTTCTGAGGGGGGGGGGTCGACTGGGGGAAGCGTCCTGGAGTCTGGAGGGCTTGGAAAGGGAGGCGGAAAGCAAAGCAGGAGAGGAGATCGCTCACCGAAGATGGAAGACTGAGTGAAAGGAGGGGGGGTAATAATACAGATGGAGTGGGGGGGGGTCAGTGTTGGAGCTGAGTCCAGGATAACTGTTCATTACCTCCGACGATTGGAGCACCGTGTTATTAACGGAGGGCGGCTCAGCCCCCCCATCCATGTGCCTTGACTGTGCACCACCAGCCCGGCTCCCTCTCAGCGGAGCCAGGCGGAAGAATCTCGACGGATCGCCGAAGCCGCGGCGGCCCGGTGGCGAAGGCGCGTCCCTCCGCCGGACCGCAGCTGTTTGATCACATTTTATATAACGTGACCTGTTAACCTTTACATCCTCTTCCCCGCTCTCCCTGTCCCCCCTCTCTTCCTCGTTCCCTCGTCTCCTCTCCTCTCCTCTCCCCCATCCCCCCGAGTTATCTCCCGCTAGTGGTTGTCATGGTGATCGACCCCCAGGGACTCATCCCAAAACCAAAAGTTCTGCTCGTCTGAAATAGAACCTCCGCCTGTCTCCTGCAGGGAAGGGGGTGGGGGGTGTTCATTTGGAAGAGAGTGCGCAAGAGAGCGAGGGAAGAGAAGGAGAGGTGGGGGGGGGTTGCATGGAGGAGTGAGAAGAAGAGAGAGTGAAGGAGAGGAAAGACAAGTGGAGAGAGAGAGAGAGAGAGAGAGAGGGACTGAGAGAGAGACTATGTGTATCCATTCCAACTGGGTCACATCACAGGAGCATTGCGTAAGCTTAAACACTGCTGCCCCTGTGTTGTGCCCTTAGTCCATGCAAGCACACACGCACGCACACACACACACGCACACGTACGCACACGCACGGAATCAGCCGCCTGTAGTGTCTGTCAGATACGTCAAGTCTGTCAGTCTCCTCTGCTGTGATGTCAGAGCGAGCCCTCATCTTTATCTGGACAGCAGCATGACGTAGCACTTCTGCCCTGCAAGCTACATGCATGCTCGCTATATCTCCATCACCTCTACTTTTAAAAGAGGGGGGGGCTTGGGGGGGTTGGGGGGGCTATGCCTACATTGTGTATTAACCTCCAGAGCTCTGTGGCCAACCGGTCATCATTTACTTCCCACATTCCATGCATTTATTCAGGAGTCAAGCTGCAGCTGGTAACCTACGTGAAAGGATGGATCCAGCGGTGCCCCCCCCCCTCCCCACACACACACACCCCTACTCCACGATGGAGGCATCGTTTTCGTGGGCCAGAGTCGAGCTCCTCTCCACATTCTGCAGCTCTCAGATGTAACACCTCTTGGAACCAACACTGACGTACACGCATGCTTCCAAACGTTGGGGGCAATCGGGTCGTTTCAGATCCTCCTCAGTCTGTGTCAACCCCTGCAGGTGTGTAGGCAATATTTAAGATGTGTGTCTGAGCATGAAGAAGTCAGTGATGGTGGAGAGAGAGAGAGAGAGAGAGAGAGAGAGAGAGAGAGAGAGAGAGAGAGAGAGACAGAGGCAGAGACAGAGAGAGCGACAGAGAGGAAGGAAGGGAGGAAAGGAGGAGAGGAGGTGGAGTTACTTTCCAGGGGCGTGGCGTCGCAGCTGTCACTCACTGGTGGTTGTCATGGTGAGGGGGCGGTGCCGCCTAGCGGGGCATCCAATGGGAGCCGACGCTGCTTGTGTCACCATGGTGATGGGGCTGTGCCCAGGGAGGTTGTGATGGGTTGACAGGTGCGTGACAATCGGAGCTCTCTGCAAGCATGTACGCCAAAGGCAAGAGTAGCAACGTGCCGTCCGACAGCCAAGCCAGAGAAAAGTAAGTTTTATTTATGGGGGGGGGGGACGGGGGGGGGACGCAGCGAGCTGCGAGGGAAGTTTGCGGGCGGCCGGGGGCAGTCACGCACGGAGCTGCAGCACGGGAGGGCGCACGGCGCTGCGCGCAGCGGCACGGGGCGATCCGCTCTGCGCTCGCAGAAGCTTGGAAAGTTGCTTGCCTCGTTTATTTAAGGGAAGATCGTCTTTCCGCACAGTTTGGGGGGATTCAGCTTATTGCGGTAGATCAAATTACGCGCACTTTTGGATGTAAGAGGATTTCGGTCCGTGCCAACATGGTTGTTTTTGCGTTTTTGCGCTTGTGGTCTTTTTTTTTTTTTATGGAATCCACAGTAGTTTGCTCTTACACGCCTCATAAATATACATATTTTTTTTTTTAATCAGCGTTTTGCGTTGCTGTTCCGGTGAAGTGAAGCAGTTTGGCCAAGCGGAGCTGAAGTCGACTTTCCCTCCTGTGCGCGGTGGAAGCGGTGACGGGCTGGAGGCTCGGAAGCCGCCTGTGCGCGCCGTTCCGTGCCGACCGCCACGCTTGTTGAGTCTGGTCGAGATGATTGTTCCAGCGCACGGTCCTCCTGCCTCCGCATTGTCTCGGCGGCGGAGCCCGACCCGCAAAAAAAAAACAAAAAAAAAACCAAAAAACCTACATCTTCTCTGAAAATGCTTGTTTCTTTTTTGAAAAATAATTTAACATTCCGTCAATTTGTTTTATTTTTTTAACGAGAGCTTGCTCTTGCTAAATAAACAGTTTGGAAGATGGTGACGGAGCGCGTAACGCGCGCAATATCCCGCCTTCAGTCAGGTGGTGACATGGCATTTAGAAACACTTTAAAAGAATAATTGGGCACCCCATCCCTTTGTTCTGCTTCTCATTCCCACTTCTGCTGCAATGCACGAAAGGTTCAAATTGTAAATAACCAGACGACCCCGCCTCCCCCCCACCACCAAAAAAAACCAAAACAACCCTCGCAGATCTTGGCTGCTCGGTACTTTCCTTTTAGAGGCCGAAGGTCAGATGGTCAGTGAGCAGCGACGGCCCCTGAAAAAGAGGAACATGTGGTCGGGCTGACGCGCCTTTTGTCTGCTAACAGACGAAAAACACGTGTGCCGGGCTGCCTCTTTGGCTGGAGCCCGGAAAAGGAATTCAGGCGAAGGGGGAATTATGACGGAATCACCTTTCAGCGGAGTTCTGGCTAATTCCCTTCCCCTAGTGTGAACCACCGCTGCTCATGTGTTGTTGTCTTTTGGATCCAGTTCACTCATGTTTGTCAATAGTGTGATAGAGTGTTCAGCTCCGTCCCTCGAGCCCCATTCTTCATCCCCATCGATCGCTGATGAGCGGAACAGTTCGGAGCGCCGTGGGTCGGTGGGAGACTTTATTCCTTTGCGTGCAGCGACGCTGGCAGGGGCTGGGAGGCTTCCTCCGGCCTTGGAAACACCCCCGGTTGAACTTTTGTACATGTTGGGAAGCGTTTGTCGGCGGTCCATCGTTTGTTTGTTTGTTTGATTTGCTCGGTTTATTTGTTACTTTAATTCTACTGAGCGCAAGTTGTCATATCTCATTCATGCATGCAGCCACCCTGCAGGGTGGAGACGACTCAGTTTTGCGTCTCACTGTTTGGAATCACATTTAATTTCGCTTTCTTTGCTGTTTGTGTGTGTGTGGGTGTGTGTATGTGTGTGGGGGGGGGGGGGCAGATTTGTGTTTATATTTGGAGGCTACAGTGAAGTCCTGCTGGGCTTTTAATGCCAAGGCTGTGACAAAGGGAAGGAGGTGGCGACGGAGGAAACGGCAGATAAAAACGGCCAAAAAAGCAAATATCAGGCAGGGCAGAGTTTCATTTGTCTCCTAACAAGCAGCCTGGTTTATCAGCGGTGCGCATCGGAGAGGCAGCGCGGCCCCGCCGCTGTCGAGCCTTCAGTTGTTTCTCATTTCTGGAGCGCAGCGGGGGATCAGAGAGTGGGAGAGACGGAGGGGCAACTAGGAGGAGGAGGAGGCGGAGGAGGAGCAGGAGGAGGAGGAGGAGGAGGAAGAGGAAGAGGAGGAAGAGGAAGAGGAGGAGGAGGAGGAGGAGGAGGAGGAGGAGGGGAGCGGGACCGAGGGAATTTGCTGGATCATTAGTTTACAGTGTTGTAGTATTGACCTCAGGATGGACCCCTGCTGTCAGAGCTTTGGCACCTTGCCCATGTGGATGTAGAGGAGCCCGAAACGCAACTGACCTCTACAGTCTGCAGTCCGTCCAGTTGTGTGTGTGCGTGCGCGCGCGTGTGTGTGTTTAACTGTTGCTGTGTGAATGCACATGCTGTGTACATTTTACTGTAATCTGTAAACATCACCAATGCTGGTGAACTCATGCTGGTGAGCTCATCATTAACATCTCCATTCTGATGTCCCTCACGTTGTTCATTTTCACCGCAGAGGAAGAAAACGACTACCCAAACAGGACGCGAGCGTCCGCGTCAGCACGCTCCCGGGATGCTCTCGGCCACGCGTAACGTGCGCGTTTCCGCGGTCACCTGTAAGCGAGGGGTGGCGGGGGGGGGGGCGTCTCCCGTGCAGCCGCCCTGGAGATCAGATCCATATCTCGAGTCAGTGCCACAGACAAGGACGCTGACTGGGGAGCTAACCTTGTACGAGAGGGGGGCGGGGCTTCAACTCCAGGGTGTCCTGCTGGACCCATGCTGCTGGATGGAAGAGATGATATCCAGCATGCACCGCTCATTTATGCATTGATGATC
Organism: Lagocephalus sceleratus; assembly: GCA_911728415.1. NCBI lineage: Eukaryota > Metazoa > Chordata > Actinopteri > Tetraodontiformes > Tetraodontidae > Lagocephalus > Lagocephalus sceleratus. The sequence continues at coordinate 2,404,035 of CAJVRN010000240.1, forward strand.
CAGTATATAATGAGCACTTCTTAATTTTGGACCTGCAAGAGTACGCGTATGTGTGAATTTACAGACATCTGTGGACATTTTGCTTTTGAATGTTTCTTTGATAAGTTCAGGGATGCAGCAGCGCACCAGACTTGGACTCATTTAGTCAACTGATCTGAGTCCTCGGACAGCCGACTGGTCAAACTGCGTGCGCTTGATTGGTTGGAACAAAAATCCGCAGCCACGCAAACCCTTTATGGAATATTTTTGGACATGCCTGAGTTAGGTTATGTGCGATGTAGCAGTTTCCATACATCTGCTGGCATTTAAGCAGCAAGATCAACATCTGGACTGTGGTAGTGACATTTAGAAGACAAAGCAGTAATCATCCTCAGTTGTGAAGATGCAGCAGGTTGAAATATTAATGAAATTATGCTGTGAAGATGTGTATGTCCTTCCTGCAGCTTTAAATAGATTATTTCTTTAAAAAAAAATGTGACGACGTAAGACGTTCGAGTATCCCCACAGGAACATGGTAATCCTTTATTTCATCATCAAAAATTTTGCAGCTGCAGAATTTGACTATGAAATTGGCTGTGGAGTTGAACAGTGAGAACACACACACACACACACACACACACACACACACACAACCGACTGATTACACTAGATAAAAAAAGAAAGTCAAGGTTGATGTTTGCGTCCCTGTCCAGTCCAGCCTCCTAATTGTTTTTCCTGACAGCCGACCTTGTTTTTGAACTTGTAGACGTTTCGTGCATTCTGAATCAGACTGACAACTAAAAATCCGACATGTTAATCAGCATATTTATAAAAATGTAGTTTGGCTTTTTTCCCCCTGAGCTGAATATACATGTGTATATGAAGTGTTACACTGTTGATGACGAGGGGCAGTGGAGGCTGAGATGGACATTTAATGATGATGAAGATGATCTGTAGTGACAGGAATATATATATATATATATATATATATATATATATATATATACATTTGCATATATAACTATATTGTATATATTTAGTTTGTGCCTCTAAACTGTTAACATTTTAAAGATTAAAAATTCCCATTACCGATACATATAAAGTGGTTGTATGTTGTTTCTGTGTGTGTGTGTGTGTGTGGTCAGGGTAAGGGTTATGGTTAGTGGGTTAGTTGAGATATTAGGGTGAGAGGCCGGGTAATACATTATGTCTATGAAAGTCCTCACAAAGATGGGAGTACAAAGATGTGTGTGTGTGTGTGTGTGTGCGTGCGTGCGTGTGTGGGCATTTCTGCAGAGCTGCAGTAAAGATCAGAGGCTGGTCGTTTGTTAGAATAAAGAGGGGGTGTGGAGATGAATGGAGCGCTTCGCTGTTTTAAAATTCGGCATGGGTTCAGAGGTCGAATTTGTAAAATCTGAAACAAATCACACAATCGCACAGGGGACACAAGAACTCTGCACACGGACCAAATGAGGTCACGTGACAGATGACCTTCTGTTCTAGGTTACATCTGTGTGGGGAGCCTCTGCGCTCCAGGAGCTCTTTCTGTTGATCATGAGGCTGGTTAAATGGCCGCAGCAGGTCCTTTCGGCGGTCGTCCAGCTTCTGCCCGTGGAGCCTCCGCGGTGGGACACCAGCTATGGCTGCTGACGGGGAACTGGTCTGGTTCCACTTTTTAACATGACGGCTGGAGCCAGTCAGCCTGCCCGTGCCTCAATACTCCTCCATATGATACACAGACTTGTAGGCTACTTGGATGTCCGTACCTTCACGTGCATACTGTCGTCGTCGTGCTGCTGCCGGCCAAGGTGAAATGCACCGTGGGATAGCGAGCTGTCCACACAAGTCCCCTCTGATGCAGACTTGAATGCAAAACATATTCTAGGTGGGGCTGTGAATCCAGCACACGAGGTCAAGGTTTAATACTTGAACACATACATGTGAAATGATTATGATTTGAATTATATTAGTAAATATGTTAATTAACACGTTCGGGTTTGAAAACATTAAAAGCATGTCGCGCAGTCACATCCCTCTGGCTGATTGACTGCGCCGCACAAGCTTTTTTACTTATTTTTGAAACCAAGATTTCCGCAGCATTCTCTGTAGCGAGGGCGAAATTTCTGTGCCCCAAGACCATAAAATTCTGCAACGCTGATTGGCCAAAAGCTGTATTAATTTGGCTCGGCCACCGTACACGCTTGGTTAATTTGCTGCGCTGCTAGGGCGCTCCGACCAGCCCCCCAGGACGGAAACGTGGAAATTCACTGGTGAATGAATGTCACTTGGTGCAAATGTGGTTTCTATGATAATATATATATATTAAAAATGACATTTCTAACTGGATTTGTAAAAATATAATTGACATTTTTTTCCCCCTCTTATCAGGGAGGGCGCCCCCCAGCGCCCCCTATGGGCCGTCTGCCACTGCTTGAACACAAGGACGCGTGACAAAACGAGCAAAGTAGACTTCTGGGAAACTTGTAGTTTACCTGGCGGCTTGCGGACATGGACTTATTGAGAAAATGTATTAACGTTCCCCTCGATGACAAAGCGTGCCCTTGTTTTCCGCTGCCAGATGTTGCAGACGTCGTTAAGAAACCATCGAACGCTGAGTTGGACTCGGCCAAAGAAAACCACAGAGGCGCAGCTCAAAGCAGCGACGTCACGCGACATCCGAAAGCGTCCCGTTTCGCGGGGCGCCGGCTTTGCAACAAGTCGGCGTCGCGGGGAGAGGCAAAGCTGCCGACGTTTAAGATCTTTGACGGCCTCTGTGAAAAAAAAAAAAAAAAGGAAACAAATTTGCCTTGTGTCTGAGCCGCTCGCGGAGGGGGGTTTTTTTTCCCCCCAACCTTTCATCCCTGGAAATCAGGCTTCCCGTCTCGCTTGTCGCTCCGCCTGTGATCATCGCGCGGCTAGCAGCGTCGCCGGCTCCCATGGGAGGCTCGCGGGCGAACGCAGGAGACCGGAGCGGGCTGTCACCGCCGATGGTCAACGCTGACAGACAGCCAAAGATGCTGCTGTCGTACAGATGTGGGGCTACGACTCAGACGTCCCTCCGCCGTGAACACAGGGCCGAACGCCATCCTGACAGTTGAAGCGCGTCCCTTTAGAAAGAAGGGACTTCATAACCTGCCGAACACACTTCAGCTGTTGAAAGCTCTCCTTTATCTGCTGGCGTCCCTCCTAGCTGCTCACTTATCACCGCTGCCAGAGCTCCAACGTGCCATGGAACTTCTATCAAAGGAGCCGGCTCTCATTGAGGCGGTTCCTGATTGACCGAAGCCGCAAAGAAACGGACGCCGCGTCGATCAACGGCGAGGCCCCCCCTCCCTCCCAGGATACCCCGGGGTCCTCTGGAAGGATCAGAGCGACGGGAGACCCCCTCTGATGGGAGCAGATAGAAAAAAAAAACAAGTTGGGAGGGGAGGCTCCTGCACGCCGTTTTCTCCTCAAAGGCAACTTTAAGGGTCTGGCGTGGGGGTCGCTGTCCCTTGACCGCGGGGGCGTCCCCATGCGTGTTTCACTCAACACGTCATCACATCGCGAAGATTGCGATCACGGGACGGGCACATCTGGATCGGTCCGATGTCCCAACCAAAGCAGAAGGGATTTTTTTTTTTTATAGCGCACTTTGTCGACCATAGGTGGAACGTGTTTTTTTTTAAATTCTTTTTCTTTTTTTTTCTCCGTTTCACCATTAATGGCTGATTTCTGCAAGTTTCCGTCCAGTCCACCACAAAGGCGCTCTGTCAGAGTGCTCCCTGTAACCTGAGCTCTCTCGCCAGAAGCGAGGGCTGCTGTTGGAGACGCTTCCTGTCGGCCGCGCGCCGTTTTTTTTGGGGTTTTTTTTCATCCCGCCACGTTTGTAACGAGCGCCGCAGTTGACCCGTCCGGGCGCCGACGCGCAAACCCGTCCTCCCCGTCGCCGCGGCGTATCGTCCCGCGCGTGTCGCCGGCGCCCCGCCTGGACGTGCGCGCGCCGCCGTTCCTGGCGCCGGAGGTTGGTCGGAGGCTGATATTCCTCCATCATTGATATGCAAGTCGCATCACACAGGCGCTAGCGCAAGGTTAAGCATGCGTGACAGCCCGGCTTAGAAACTGCTTCAGACTCTGTCTTTTCTCTCTCTCTCTCTCTCTCTCCGTTTATTTTATTTATTTCATGTATACACACACACACTCACACACACACGTGTGTTGGAGCACATGCATAAATACCATAGGTATAAAGCACGCATCCTCTCCGGACCTGAATTATCCAGGTTAGTCTAATTTGTCCTTTGTATATTAAGGGGATGATTGAAAACTCTGACGTTGGACATTGTCTTTGACCTTTTTTGCCATTTCTTTTCTGCATCCGCCGACAAACAGGGAGGACAAATGGAGTTAGGGGTGCAAGGGAGAGACTCCTCACCAGCGCCGGGAGCTGAAACAGGCTGCCGACGTGAAGTATAATGCGGCTCCTGTCTCAGCACCTATGCCTCGCTGACACGCACAATATCGAGCTCTTGGAATTTGTGGTTTGACATTCATTATTTATTTTCTGATTCTTGCCATTTTGAAATGTCGCTCAGTTTAAACACCGAGGCAGCGGGCGCAGCGTGTTTGCTGTTGACATTGCAGAGGTGTGTGTGTGTGTGTCTGCGTGCGCGGTTCATGACAAGTCATGAGTACGCATTTTTGTCAGTCAAAGAAGTTGCTGTAAAATGTTCAATCCGACATCATGACAACGGCTCTGCTGCGCTGACCCGACAATGCTGAAATGTAATTCTCTGAGACATTGGGAGCCCTTGCATATCATCTTATAATAAAAATGAATCTAGAGGTCGATTGATGGATTTAAAAAGCCAACATGGTAATGGTTAATGGTTCTTTGTAGCAATGGATAGACAAGGGGGGGGGTTACGTGTGTTAACACGTGTCTAGTGGGATCCAGTTACAAGTGGTCACTGCAAATGTCAAGAATGCACCTAAAATGCATACTAATGTGCAGCAGCGCAGTAAAATTTGACTACATATTATAAACGGCTCTATTAAAACCAGTCTCAGCATCTGCAAATCAGAGCTTCCAAAAGTCTAGTTCAGGTCTGTTGTCTCACTGCCTTCCGATTTTTCTCAGTAATTTATTAATTTGCTATAATAATAGAAAAACAAATCCCACCGTGATGACAGTGAAGCTAATCTAAACCTTAACAGTGAGCCAGGTTGTGAAGACACACTCTTAACCGGTTTGTAATGACTTAAACACATGAAGTTGTTTCAGCTGTTTGCGGTATTTTCAAACACCTGGAGGCTTCCTACTTTTCTTCTTACTAATCCATTAGGGAGCAGAGATTCCAACATTACCGTTTATGCCCATTTATGATCTGTGTTTGTGTCCATGGAGATGTTAATCGGAATAAACCGGTCGGACATGCGGCGTTCTCCTTTTCTAGAAATAACCGGACAAAGGTAAACAAACATGGCTATCTGTGCGGGCCTTCAGATATTTCTCCTCTGCTCCCTCCTACGCTGAGACGTTGTCGTTGTCGTTGTCGTCCTCCTCCACTTTTGTGTCTGTTTATTTCCCATTTCTAGGTGGACCTACAGGACACCGCGTTCTTCAAACAGTTCTGTTTCTTCTGTTCTCAATTAAGCCACACGCTGGCAGCCCGTACTTCTCCCGCGCTGTATAAACACCAGAGCGGAGGAACGTTTCCATCAGCGAGAAGGTTGGGTCATCGGTGGACCACCTCTGCTTTGCTCTCGCCACGTGTCCGCCCCCCCCGCGGGAACGCCTTGCGTTCGCGGAGACTGACTTGGAGCCTGACAGCGAGTGTGTCGGACAACTTGTGTTCCATTTTCTGGTCTTCAGCTTCCTAACCATATTTTATGCGCGAATCAGTGCCGCGAGCAGCGTCTTGTATTGTTTAACGCTCAGATTTACTGTCGCCGCGATCCATTAAATGTTCCCCGGCCCGTCCAGCCCTGAAAATAGCCCTCGAAACGTACGGGAATTAACCTCGTACGAGCATTAACGCCGTCACCGGACCCGTCAGTCTGTAGACAGGCGCTTGATGTCCAGAACTTTATGACCGTGTTGCATTCGAGATTTAGTGTAATAGCTTGTGGAGAAATGAGGACAAGGAAAACACTCCTAAAAAATCATTGGTGTCCTGTGAGCTGTGAAATTAAACAAAACTCCCCATGAGAGCTGACTCAATCTAAACAAATCAAGGCCAATGAAATGGAACTCAAATTAAGAAAGTGATGGATTTGCTTCCCTTTTTACATCATTTGTTTGCTTTGTACGTTCTGCGGAAAAAAAAAAAAAAAGAAAGGAAGAAAAGAGCACGACCCTGCGGCTGCGGCCGAAGCCATGTGCATTCTTATTAAACTGGACACTGGATATTCTGCTCAGTTAATGTGTAAGTAAAGCGCGATCTCTCCATCTCCCCCCCCCCCCCTGTCTCTGATAAGCTGGCATTTCCTGTTATCTCAGCCCTGGGCATTGTTGTCTGCGCCGTGAGACACTGGAGCCTCGGCGCTGCTGACAGACCCAGAGCCGCTTCGCCCCGGCCTGATTGCGTCTGTGTCGCGCTTCCTCGCCATTGTCTCTCCTGTGTCTTAATTGCGTCTGCGTTAATTTGCAGCTTTGTTTTTTTTTGTTTGTTTTTTATTCTCAAGGTGGCGGGGGGGTGTGTGCACGCATCCTGTCAGCAGATCTAGAGTCAGTGTTCTCACAGACACATGCACCACGCGTAACGACTTTTATCCGCATTCCTCTAACATCAGGGCACTTGTTTTTCTTTTGTTTTTCGCTTTGGAATAACACAGAGAAACAAGGTAAATGGGCAAAGGAACACACTTTTTCATCAGCGTGGACGGATTCTGGGCTCTTCCCTGGGCTGTTTACGTCGCGGCGGGGGTGTTCGGGGGGGCTATTTTTCATACCAAACATATTTGTTGATAACCAGACAGGGGTGTAGTCTTGGGCAGACACATGCCGCGTTGGCCTCGCAGCTCAGGGGTGGAGTTGTGCGGCAGCAGTTGGACTGGGTGGGGGGGGGGGGTTAGACTATCTTGATGAGTCGCCTCTTATCGGCCTCTCTCCACGGCCCAGCTTGGTTTATGCGCCGTGCCCTCGCAGAAGGGACCGAACAAACACCGGAGACCCGTCGCTGAACCCTCACTGTGGCGGCAGAGACGAACACTTGACTCAAGCAGGGATTGCTGCCTGCACCGGAGGGTTCGCAACGGCGGCCAAAGCCCAACGTGATAAACGTGTTCATGTGGGGTTTTTTTTTTGCATATGAAAAACCAAAATGGAATTTTAATGGCATTAGCACGTGGGAGTGAGGAAACATCTGATCTTAAACAAGTGTTTGGAAATGTCAAAATGCTCTTAAAACGTAAAAAAAAAAAAAAAGCAACACTTGACATATCACTGCCTCCGCCGTCATCATCCCCCGATGGTGGCAGCATTTATCCACCCCTGCCGTGTTGCCATAGCGATATTTGTTACACGTCTGGGCGACCTCGTGTCATCCTCTTTGACCGCTCTTCGCCGGTGCGCGCTACATTAAGCTCCCCCGAGCAGGCCCCCCCGTCCCTGAAGCGGGCTTTCCACGTGTTTTGCGGGAAGACAGCGGAGAAGTAAGCGACGCGGCACACGTTTGCTCACCCCGAAGGAACCAGACAGGGCGCTCGAGTAGGAAAAACAGGTTTTTTTTTTGTTTTGTTTTTTTACCCCACCCCCCCCAGTGCACAAAAGTGGAGGGGAACTCTTCACCGCTCCCTCACCGGAGCTGGAGTCGGAATCTACAGTAGCTGGGCAACGTCAGACTGGATATACTTTGCGTGAATATCTCAGCCCAAGTGCTCTTCCTTTAGCAGGAGCCATTAGCGAGACCCCGGGGAATTCTGTAGAGGGGTAATGGAGAATATAGACTTGTGACCATCAGCAAAAATACCAATTAGAGATGCATCAGCTGGCAGACAGTGTTATGGAGCAGGAGTCTCATGAAGGTTTTGTCACACTAATGCAGAAAAATCAGATTTCTTCTGAATTATATTGTGTCATCGGGAATTGTTGGAGAGGTCTTATTATTTATGTTCACTCTGTTTGGTCGGTGAAGAAGTCATTCAAAAGCTGCAGTGCGACAGCGTCCGCGCATCGGAGCCTCGTGTTCGTGTCACCCAGAATCAACTGATTATCTCTTAAAGCTCCTCCTTGTCAAAGGTGTGTGACAGCGGCATGCATATCTGCCCCCCCCCCCCAACAGGTTGCAGCATCCGTCTTCGTCCGCGCAGTCCTGACCTTCCCTCGCCGCTTCCCAGCTCCTTCCATTAATCATTTACTCTCGCCCTCTCTCCTCCTCCTCCATTCCTTCTGTTTTGACCGCTCTCTCTTTCCCCGCAGCGTTCTTTGTCCACCCCCCCCCACACACACACACACCCCCCTCCTCCTCGCCTCGCCTCCGCCGACTGCTAAGTTGCACATCCCCACGTTACCCTGCATCTGTTGCACTTGCAGGAGAACGAATAGCCGGAGCGGCTGCGTTCGCTTTCCAGCAATTAATCCACCCGCGATCCGGGCCGTCCAACTTTGCCGCAGATTCATTAAAAACTCTACTTTTGTCTAATGAAAGTGCATCGGGGATTAGTCTGCTGGAACCTATTTTTCCCACAGTGGCGTGACGCTGACGCCGCCGCCGCCGCGTCTCTCAGCGTAGACGGGTGCTTAGCTGTTGTTTGGAGGAAGCAAAGATGCCGTAATCCTTCTGGATGCTGTGCATCTTTTTTTTTTTTCTCCTTCTTTCTGCTATTTTGCTGAAGCCCAACGTATAAGATGAATTATTCAGCACCGTAATGGTTCTATATTTGCTGTTGTTTACTCCGCCTCCGCCCGTCCGTCTATCTGGCGGCCGTTGCTTTTCTCCAGCCACAGAGGATGCTCGGCTTTAATGAATGAAGTCAAGTCATTTAGTGGGGGCCCTTAATGGCATGTAAAGCCCCTGCTACTGGGCTTGATTAATCAGGGAAAGTGTTCGGCGGACACACACACACAGGGCTGCCCTCAGCTGTGGCAGCAGCTTGATCACTGTGTTCCCTGTGGTCCTTGAAGGTCCCTCCGGTCCAATGCACTCCCACTGTCTCGCCCCCCCCCCTCTCCCATCCCCAGTGACGGGCCGCCGGTGTCCGCGGAGGCCTCGGGTTGAACGGCGGCCCTCTCCGAGCTCAGATTCGGGGCAGGGTGCCACGGTGCCGTTGAGAGTGTTTTGAAGATCATGCTGATCGCGCCGCATTGGAACGTTTGAAAGCAGCAGATCAGATTGTCTCGGTTGCGTTTCTATTAGATAAGTCAGTTAAATGCACCGTCTTATCGCGTCAGCACGGCATATAAACGATAGAGATGTTTACTTTGGCTGTGAAACAGACGTAGCTTTACAAGTCTTTCATAGACACTGCAGCGTCACAGTGCCAATTTTCCTAAAATTATTTGAGACTTTAAACACACAGCAAAGATTTAAGGCAGCAGTTTAGTCTTTTTAGCAGAGAAGCCATCTCCATGAGATAATTACAGTATTTTAACTTCCTCTCTGACTCACTTCATTAGAAGGTTACTACGTCATTATTATGAACTCTTCCACAGAACGCGTTTAAAACCGTTTATGAAGATATATTGAGATGTAGGTCACGCACGTCATCGTAATACCGCGGCGCGCTGTAATTCTGTCCTTTCCGCGTGCAGCCATTCGTGGGCTTTTCGGACTGGTTCAGCCCGCCTGTTTTCGTCAGAGGGTTTTGTGTTAATTTGCAGAAGGAGGTCACAGCAGGGGGCTCTGCCAACGGAGACGCGTCTCAGCGAGGATCCTTAACATTAGAATATGAAAGTTTACAGATCTCGCGGGTATTCATCTCTCATCCGCTCGTACGGCATCGCGTCCGACGCCATCCTCCCCGTCCGCCTTTTTCTCTGCTCCTCTCTAATCCCCCTTCTCCATCCTCTCTCCCAGAACCTTTCATCTTTCTCTCTTCCATGCTTCTGTCACTCCCATCACTCCCGTTCTGTTTTTTTTTTTTTTCTCCCCCTTCTCGAATTTTCTTCCACAGCGGAGCTGAAAGCAGCTTCTCTCTCACTGTCTGTCTTATTTGTCTTTTTCTTCTTTCATTGCCTCCCCAGCCACCAGAACAAACAGGTTGATCTGTGGCTTGAATTGGATATCGAATTAACTTTTCCTTTACTTACCCCATTACCATGAGAAACAGGTTCAGAATCGCTAATAAATAGAATTACACAGCAACTGTTGCAGTTGGAACCGAGTCTCCCTTTTATTTTAACATTTGAAGTGCTAAGAATCTCGGTAGTAACCGCCGGGTTGCTTTTATTTGGCGTCAAAAAAAAATATTTGCGCTGCCCCCTATCAGCGGCGGGCTTGCATAGTTTGCACTCCGCGAGGATTACGCAACAGCTTCCTGAAGACAACCTTTCCTGACTGCGTGTCTTTCTAACTGTTGCTTACTTCCTGTGGGGAGAGAGTATTTCCTGTTGCTGGCCACATCCAACACTGCTTCGTCATGTGGAAAAAAAGAAAACGTAATCTGATTTTGTCCTTAACCGATGCAGTGTGAGGAAATCCTCTACGTTTTTTCAGGCCCTGGGTAATCTATTTTGCTCCGTTCATTATCTTCTCAAATATATAAAATTTAATTTGAGTGTCCCCATATAAAAATGATGACAAGCCATGTTAGCGACACGTGAGGTTTTGTAAATATGTCGGTTGAAATGTCAGTTTAGATCAGAAGTACAATCACTTCTCTGTCCCATTGAGAACATGGCTGCAGTAATAATCCGGAGCTAATCTTAACCAGGCAGAGCCAATCACTGAGGCCGTCGCGAGATGTGAGTTGACTTTGATCGCCACAGCATTAAATTGATTAGCACCGATCTCCGGGTCCTTCCTCGTGCTGACCTCGGTGGAATCAGCTCGTGTTTTTTTTTTTTTTTTTTTTTTTTGCTGAGGGTGTGTCTGAGCTCCGAGAGCGGTTTACTCTCCTCCGCATTCCCCTCTCAGCAGCCGTCAGGCAGCGGAGGAGCCGGAGTTTGGACTCGCTGCTGTCTCCCGCAGACGCGGCGGCCATGATGAGTCGCTCGCAATTAAACCAAATGGGGCCCGCCGAAGACGAAAGCCACTCGAAGCTGAAGGGGAGACGGGTCAAGTGCGGATCTCAACCCCTTTTGTTACACAGACACAGAAAAAGTAAAGTGGCAGGTATCTGATCACCGCGGCTCCTGTGGAAAGTGTCATTTTGGAGTCATTACAAGAGGTGGTATGGGAGGTTGACCTCTGGGCAGAGTGTGTAAAAACTCAACTTCTCAACCATAACTGTGGAGTACTGAGAGATGAAATGATATCCTTGTACAGAGCCACGGGTCTGCAAATGGACATGCTGTATGCACGCCCGCTTCCGTCTGATGTCTCAAGGCCGTAGAAAGAGAAACTTAGTGTGTGCGAGTCTTTGTGTCTGGATCAGCGGAGGGAGCCAAATAAAAATGAGTCACTTCGGGACTTTAAATAGATTTACACGGAGTCCAATACCGGGGAGAAGGATCAGTTTTTAAACACCAAAAGTGTTTTGTCGCGCTTAAATGTAAAGAGTAGACCGTCTTGCAGCTGCGAAACCTCTTCTTCTCTGTCCGTCTCTCCACTTTAGCCCAGTGTTATTTTATCAGCAGGAGGCCTGGCTGAACAATCGCTGAACAGAGAGAAGACAACATGAGGGGCGTGATAGACTGGTTTCCAGTCTATCATTGGACTTTGAGGATATTAGTCGTTCTGAACGGGATATAGTGATTTCCACTGTTTCTCACCATCTGTCAACTCCCCCTCTCGCTGTGCCGTAAATAAGAGACCGATTTTAAAGTTTGTAGTCATCTTCGCACTTCTGATGCTATCTGCTTCTCTCTCTCTCTTTTTCTTTCCCATTTAGGTGTCTTTCTGCTATTATCGCGCTTTGTCCTAATCTGTTTTTAGCCTTCAGGCCTAAAGGTTAAAGTTCCTGCGCAAATCATGAATCAGTCACTCCGGTGGTGCTGGGGGGGGGGGGCAGATACAGACAGTCCCCGATGCAGGCGGCTTTTTACTCCTAACATTCAGTGCAGATGCCTGCATGCCTAAACAGTTCTGTGCTGGTGCTGCAGGAGCCGAATGTACCTGAGAGAGAAAAAAAAAAACATTTTCAACAGGAAAAATAATGCAGAAAAGAAGCGGAAAAAAACAAGTGCGCTCATCAGAATGTTGTGAAAGGCACAGGCAATCGCTCTGGAAAAAGAAAGAGAAAAAAAAGGGGGCCATGTTTTATTCATGTGGCGTAGCAGAGGTTTGGAGACTTTTGTCCTGCGTCGCTCTGTTCCGCTAACACCGTCCCCGTCAAGCGTTCTGTCTCTACCTCTTTGCTCAAACAATGCTCCCCGGCTACGAGGGAACAGATGGGAAGGAGGGGATGGTAAAGGCAGAGGTTTACCGCGCAACAAGCTGGCCATTTCTCTCAGCGGGTGGAAAGAATGGTGGGACGTCTGTCGCCTCCCAACACAAGACGCGATGAGAGGCGTTCGATTTCGATCCTGCAGGTTCCCCAGTATGTCTCACTGTAGATATTTATTCACACGCCAACAACAGCCATTTCCGTGTGATTGCGTCGATGATGTAGCCGTTCCAAGAGGCAGAATGATGAGAATGATGATGGGCTCGCTACTGGCGCGACAGCTTGTTGCCCTTTGTTGATGATGTACAGCAACTGAGTTTCAGATTAATTTGGCTGGATTAGTAATTCACGCATGGGTAGATTCAGAGTGAACTTGTCAGGCAGTGCAGACCTGTCTCCGTGCATGTTCATACAAACCTGTTGAAAGAGCCGCCGAATGTTTCGCTCTTCAACGGAAAGCTTCTTTCTGAGAAAAAAGAAAAACTGCGATTCTAAAAAAATCTTCTCAAGCTTCTCAAGGGCCTTTTGTTGCATATTTAATATTGACCTCTGAGAGTTTGGATTGTTAATAATGTGGAGGAACATCTCATTTTTCCTGTTTATGGACATAATTATTAAAAACAAATAAACTTTATTTTAGTCATACGCTGAAGCCTTTTATACAAGAATTTATTCAGCAGATCAAGTGATCCATTTATAGCTCACTCTGAATAATGGAGGAGGTTTCCATTGATCTATCTGGTACTGATGAAATATTCCTGTACAGTTTTCCTTCCTTTTGTAAAGTCTCACTTAGAATTTCCATGTTTTGCCCTAACTAGGGTGGAATCAACTGTTGTCAACTGCTGTAATGTTTACGTTGTATCTCTAAAAGCAGCATATCACCACTGTTCACCCCCGTATGTAATCTACTGTTAGAGCAGACTCACCGGGGGCAGAATTGATGAGCAAATCAGGCCCCAAACTGAATCCTTGCTGTGATCAAAGGCCTGGGAGGCGGAGTGCGGAGAGCCCGGGGGACCCGGCCGACGAGCGTTTATACGACATTATCACCCAGAACACTCTGATTAACGGGCCACTTTTTGTTCACCACATAGGCGCATTTCTGATGAACAAACAACTTTTTCGGATCGCAAAGGTGTTGAATGTTTGCTGAGGCGGCAGAAAGTGTTTCGTAATCTCTGTTTCTCTCAAGCGTCGCGACAGATTTGGATGCCCTACTCAGATCGGTGCTTATCATGCAGCTGCTTGGCATTTCCACTCCATCTGTAGGCCTCTGCGTCTTAAATGTGAGGGAATAACCTCCCCTAAAATATAGATCCATTTGTGGATTCATTTAATGTTGTAAGTGTAGGAGTGTGTGTGTGTGTGTGTGTGTGTGTGTGTGTGTGTGTGTGTGTGTGTGTGTGTGTGTGTGTGTGTGTGTGTGTGTATGTGTGTGTGTGTGTGTCCTGTGATGGACGGGTGTTCTGTCCAGAGTGTAATCCTGCTGCTCACCCAGTGTCTCCTGGGATGGACTCCAGCAAAGTGGTGGTTAACAGAAGATGGATGGGTGGGTGGATGATGGATGGATGGATGATGGATGGATGGATGGAAGGATGGATGATGGATGGGTGGATGGATACCTCTAAGAATAGCTGAGATATTATCTATTCTACTTTGCTATAGCAAGTACTTGCGGTATTTGGTGTACTCGATACGCGGTGCTATATATGGTGAATTTTCATCTGTACTGTCCAACAATTTAACAAATAACAAATGTTCGTCTTGTTTTAAACTGTTTTTGGTCACCTGACATCACACTGACAGGCTGTTCTTCTCCTTTCTTGCAGGTTAGCTCTGTACGTATACGAATACCTGCTGCATGTAGGAGCACAGAAGTCCGCACAGACCTTTCTCTCAGAGGTGAGACGCAACTTTGCTGCGTGTATTCTCTGTGTCTTGGGCTCCCTTCAGGCATGCACTTCCAATTCTGTATGAGGATTCCGCCCAGGCGAGAAGATTTGTGTGAGAGGGAGATAGAGAGAGCACTAATTGTGCATTATTTGCTGCCAATTTACAGTATTCCCACTGACTCTGTGGTACAAAATCAGGATAAGCCTCATGTGTGAATACAGCAGGGGAGCTTCTGGAACAGTGTGCGATAGAGTTGTCTCACAAAAATGAAGTACCATAACATTAATAAGCCTCCAGCGGAGCTTGACCATGTGTGAAACCATATGTTGTGTCATGTACACAGCAGCCCCTGCGCTGGTGCCTGACGCGACTGCTAAACTGAGCTTTTGAAGGTGTTTGGACTCTGGCCCCACATTTTGAAAAAAATTATAACCACGTTTACCCGAAGCAACTGATAAAACCTGCATGGAAAACACATTACATGTTCGGCCCCGAATTTCCACGCAGGCAGCTACAGCACAAGAGCCGCCCGACGCCCCCCCCCCCCCCCCAGCACAGAGCCACACATTGGCTCTCCCCCTAAGCTGCTCTGCTACTTCTTCTTTTCCTCTCCAAAGGAAAACATGCCCGCTCTGCTCGAGTCGACTCTCCTGGTTTTTGGTATCAGATCAGGTGTTTGTTTCGTGGTAAAGTCTGAGGCAGCGCGCAACAATGAAGCAGAGTGTGTTGGGGGTGTTTCTGCTCACGCAGCGACGCTGCCACCTGCGCGAGTAGACTCCCGACCCTCGGAGATCACCGTCCATCTGCAGCTAATCGAAGGAACACGGTGCTGGGCACACGGGCTGGTCTCAGGAGGGATCTTGTGTTGGAGTTCCTGGTAGCTCTGGACGTCATGCGCGGGGGGGGTTATGGCGATCAGACGTTCGCGCCTTCGCAATACTTTCAATAGATACTTTCCAAATCTCTGAAGCTCTTGAGCTCGTCCTTGCTTTTGTTTCTGCTGAGCTAAAGAGGTGATGGGGTGAAAAGGAGGTCAGCGCTTCTTAGCGTTTCTCTCTAAATGATGGAAAAATGCAACGCAGAAGACACTGGCCCGGAGGCGTGTTGAACGCCATCCAAACCGGGACAAAGGGAAGGGGGATGGAAAAGGTTACATCACGAGTTGGCACCAGTCCTCATCTCTTTACACACACACACGCACCCACACCCACCCACACACACACATTTACCTTTTTTCTGTGCCTCGGACACCCATTCCCGTCTGCTATTTAATTTGCGCTGTTTCCCGCAGACGTGGTGAACAGAGCCGGCGCGGGGACATATTAGCTGAGAGCGCTACAAGCACAAACACCTTCACATTTGTACACATTATGCACGGATCACGCACGCAAGGTAAACATTATGCGATAATGCGGCTCTCGCCGGAGCAGCCGGGTGGAGCAGAACGTGTTTTTACAGACGTGTTATGCACTTTGGTAATCATCCACATCTGTTTACCCCGTATCCACGGGCTCGTGAAACAGGAGTTCAGGAGGGAGGGTCACGGAATCCTAAGCAGATTCCTTGTTCCGGCTCCGTTGTCTCTGACGGGCCTGTCAGACACAGCCCATGATACGCTCGGGAACGGGTAGGAAGGGAGCTGAGACGGTCGCGCTTGCCCGACTCATTCAGCGCGTTCGGGTCGGCCCTCGCCCCGGCGTACATCTGCCAGCAATCAGGCTGAAGGGTTCTTGTTGTAGGTAAATGAAGGAGCGTCCCGGGAGGGCGAACCACAAGAGGACAGGATACGCGGGTGCAGTCGGGGCCTATTTTCTTCTCCGCTTCTCCAGATGACGAGCATGTGAAAAAAGATCTCCTGGCCCGAGGCTGACTGACCTACAGCCAATTAAAGCCGAGAAACGAGGATCTGCTCTTCTGAGCCGCATTAGACATATAAAAAAAGCTTCTGTCTGCCTGTAATGTCTGGGCTTTACTAGCTCTGCCCTCTTTGACTGGAAGCATGTGAGATAAACAAAGATCTCGTCCCCCCCCCCCCCCGTCTGCCAGTAAACTTCAAAGCGAGGCATTCCTCCTGAGAGTCGGTGAGTCTGCTGCCGCGCCGGGCTCGGGTCAGAGCGGCCCGGTCCAAAGTGCAGCCATTCGGTTGTTCCTGATAATTCAGGCCCGTCGTCCTGAGCCGACAGGGGGGGGGGGGGGGCAATAATGGTGGTCATTTTCACATGTCAAGAGCTCTTTTCTGATATACATTCTTAACATGTCTATTTAGGATTATTGGACCTGATAAAGACTGAGAATCATGTTTTAACAATATTTTGAAACAAGTGGTTTGTGGGGACAATGATGTCCACATACAGGGACAATGATGTCCACATACAGGGACAATGATGTCCACATGCAGGGACAATGATGTCCACATACAGGGACAATTATGTCCACATACAGGGACAATGATGTCCACATGCAGGGACAATGATGTCCACATACAGGGACAATGATGTCCACATGCAGGGACAATGATGTCCACATACAGGGACAATGATGTCCACATACAGGGACAATGATGTCCACACGCAGGGACAATGATGTCCACATACAGGGACAATGATGTCCACATACAGGGACAATGATGTCCACACGCAGGGACAATGATGTCCACATACAGGGACAATGATGTCCACATACAGGGACAATGATGTCCACATACAGGGACAATGATGTCCACATGCAGGGACAATGATGTCCACATGCAGGGACAATGATGTCCACATACAGGGACAATCAATCTAAATGTGTAATAATATAATGTTTATGGGTCCATGTATGTGGACGTTTGGCCCCGTACTAAGAAGAATTAGCTTTTATATGATAGGTGACCCAAAATCTAATGTCCACATATGTGGACGCCAGGTCTTAAACAACTCTATCAGAGTCTAGAAAACAAAACCCACAGACCCAGGTTTTGGTGTCGTTGTTAGTGGGTCCTATTTGCAAATGACAGATGACAGATCAGGTTTTCTGCAGTCTGTCATCAGACTCGCCTCGTCTGGTAACAAAGCTGGCCGCTGATTGTTAATCAGCCGATGGCCCCGGCTCCTTCTGCTGGGTGTTCCTGTTCTCGGGGATGTAGCGCATAGCTGTTATCGATCGGCGATATCTGAGCCGCGTCTGCGGAGCGCCGAGGCAATCCCCGATGTTCCTGCGCTTCCTCCGCTGCATCCGCCTCGCAGCCCTCCCCCCCCCCGCGGCAAAACATTCCGCTCGCGCCAGGCGCAGCGTTTAGGTTTCACAAAGCATGTTGTTAAATAGCACCAGCATGTGTTTGTGCGTAGGATTGAAGAGCGAATGTTTACAGGCTCCAAACGGGCTTTTATCTAATCGGGAATAAGCGAATTGGTGTGCTTAATCACGTGGCTACGTCCTGCATTACTACTGACAACATTGCATTATTAATGACTAATATTTAAAAATAACTGACCTTTTCCCATCGTTTAAGGAAACTTGATTCCTCTGCAGCCTAGACAAGTGACAGTACAAGAAAATGTCCAGTTTACATCTGATTCATTTATGTCATATTATTAAAGGTATCCAGGCGTGCGTGATAGTTGGAACTGTGTGATGTGTGTGATTGGAAAGGTGCAACTTGGTGTGTGATTTTTACACATAGGTAGTCAAACTTAATGAAACATCCAATGAGAACAATCAGAAGGAAACACGGGATAGGATGCATATGAGAAATATACTAAAGCAACAAGAAATTACACGCACGCACGTGCACATTTTGAGAATAGCAATGCTTTCAGGCATGCAGACTCACTTATCCACTTATGAAGCCATGAGAATAGCAATAAGCTACAATTATGTAATGGCATGTGGTGAAAGAATTCCCCTGACCCCTCTCCAACCTTGTAGAGCAGATAATTCAGATGTCAAACATGTTTTTATAGTTAATATGTGTCTCTTAGTGTCTCTCACTCTCCATCTATTCAGATCCGATGGGAGAAGAACATCACATTAGGAGAACCTCCGGGGTTCCTCCACTCATGGTGGTGGTGAGTGTTTTTCGCTTAGATTTCACTGCATCACTGACAGCCTCAAGAAAAATCAGTTCCCAATATTTATTTAGCCTTATTTGATGAATTGTCCTGTCATCTCGGTCATCAGGTCACAGCTCGCTAATTGTAGCATCCTGACATTTGGCATCACTCCTCTCCCCACCTGCTTTTTTTTTTTTTTTTCTGCGTGTTGCAGTGTTTTCTGGGACCTGTACTGTGCAGCTCCAGAGAGAAGAGACACATGTGAACACTCCAGCGAGGCCAAGGCCTTCCACGACTACGTGAGTCCTGAGGGGATATTATCAACTGCACACGTTGAGCAGAGATGCTACATCCATCCATCCCTCCATCCCTCCATCTACTGCTTTTCCTTTAACACAGTCTTTGGCTGGGCTGGGCTTGGGCTGGAGCCAAGCTCAGCTACCTTAGGACGAGACCCAGGGAACACCCCAGACAAGTCAAAACACAGAGACAGACAGCCATTCACGCTCAATCTACAATCCTCATCTATGTAATTCTATAGATACAATAATGCAAATCACTTTAACCCACTAAATGAGCCTGAACATATTTGATGACTGCACATTACATCTCTTCAAACCCTTGTGGATCAGTACATACACATACACATCCACTAACCAGAATACAGTGAGCAGCTTCAGAGCTCCTCAGTGTTTGTTGGTGACTAACCAAGAGAAACTGGAGCTCTTCTCTTGGGAGGGTGTGTGCGTGTGAGTCTGCGTGTGTGTGTGTGTGTGTGTGTGTGTGCGCGTGCGTGTGCGTGCGCGCTCATTATGTTGTTGTTTTCCCCCTGTAGCCTCAAGTCTGACTCATCAGATTTGTCCGTTCTGTGGTTTATTGAGATGTATTGTTGGAAGTGTACAGGTCAGGGGTTTCTGCCTACCCAAGCATGATCGACCCTCTTCTCTCTGGACCCCCCCAACCCCCCACCTTCCTGTCTCTCGTTCTCTCTCTCTGTCTCACGACCTCTCTCTCTCTCTCCCTCTCTCTCTCTTTCTCTCTGTCCTGTGTGGGCCCACAGTTCTGCAGAACCGGTGTGTGCGGGTGGGGGGCCGGGGGGGTTGGGGGTGCGGGGGGGGCCCTCTCGTCTTTTATGTTCTGGGGGTTGATGTGTGTGCACGCACAGGTGGTGCTGCTGATGTTGCCGACGATGATCGGGGTGATGAATAGGCGCTCCCAAGGACGAGACTGCTCCTCTGTGATGATGTCATCCTGGCTCAGAGGGAAGGAGCTGGAGGGCAGCATGACCTCAGCCCTGCCAGACAGACAGATGGACAGAGCGTGCAGGGAGAGCCGCAGAAAGCCAGGAATCGTCCGCCAGCTCACAACGGATCGAGTCAGAAGCGGAGACAAAACAGTTATTAATCCTTAATGACCAGAAACGAAACGTGTTTATCGTGATTCAGTCTAATGACGCCTTTATTGGAATCAGTGGAGTTCAGGAATCGTTTGGAATCGTATTTCTTTTTGCATTTCCTGCAGGGATGTAATCAGAGAATGATAATTAGCCTAATTGTGATTAGGCCAAGGTCACTTTCAATCAACTTGATCACTCTTCCCCTCCATCCAATCAGAGGTGGAGCCGCCACTCAATTAAAGGGAAATGCTGTCGGGTGCAGCCATTGCGGCACTCGTTGCCAGAGGTAACACGTCTCTGTTCGACGCTGACGCCTCTCTTTCGGTCTCTTGACTTTTTTCGACCAGTGGAGACTTTAATCAGACACTTGGATGCTGATTATTTTCAGATGCGTAATTAGTGAAAGAAGCCCTCATTAATGCTGGAGTGCTATAGGTGCTCCTTCACATCGTCGTTGGCTCTCTTTTGATAATTGATGAGCCGGTGGGGAAAAAAAAGGCGCCATTTGCATGATTAGATCGCCGTCGGTTCGACTGAATCCGAGTCCGAAAACTT
Source organism: Lagocephalus sceleratus (assembly GCA_911728415.1). Taxonomy (NCBI): domain Eukaryota; kingdom Metazoa; phylum Chordata; class Actinopteri; order Tetraodontiformes; family Tetraodontidae; genus Lagocephalus; species Lagocephalus sceleratus. Next base: position 2,424,363 of record CAJVRN010000240.1, read on the forward strand.
CCCTCTCAGATGTTGCGTTTTGACTGCGGTGCGGGCTCCTCCTCTGGACACACTCCGGTGAGTGCGGATGCTCCTCCATGACATCAGTAGTCCAGTAATCAAATGGTGAAAGGAAAAGAAAGAAATGAATGATGTCCAGAGTGGCAAGAGAGGCGATGTTATTGATTTCCCTCCACAGTCTGGGCTTTTCAGGCATCAGGAAGGCCGTTTACAGATCTCTTAAGTGCTTTGTAAATTGCGTTCTTCATACTAAATGAGCAGTTTCCATTTGCAAGGGCCCATGATGTCATAAAAACAAGTTATTTTAAATCCTCACTGATCTGGAAACAGTATGAATATAAACAAGACAGTCACGTGTTGATTTTATAAATACTTATAGTTAGATATCAAAGCCTGTTTTGACAAGCTGAATAATTGTAATTCTAATATGTTATGATTATTGCTGGGTGAAAATATTTAAAAAATGTAACAGTAGTAACAGTAGTTGAGGTTCCCGCAATTTATATGTTTCTCTCAAAATATGAGCAAATGAAAGCAGAATCAAGGTCAGCTCAACATGAAATTACCACCCCAATAACTTGTCAATGAGTTTAGCACAATATTGTGACATTTGATCAGTTTGCAGTAACCGTTCAGGTGGACTGTACGAACGGAACAATCCTGGCTTTATAAGAGCTACTTTTTAAGAGACAGCAGATGAGTTGAGAAGTGTGTGTTCTCCCTCCTGATGTCTGGAGATTATCAGTGTCCTGCAGTTCTACCGGCTGTGCTGTGCAGCCCTCAGATAAGACGTGTTTATCAACCGATGCTCTACTGTTGGTTGGTTTCATATGAGAAACAAATAATTAATGAATAATTGGTGCTAATACAACTGTGTACGTATACCATAATCACCATCACCGTCAGTGAAATTAAGCCGATGATGAAAAATCTGAGAGAAAAGAGCGAAAACTTTCTTTTTCAAAGGATTCCGAAGAGTAAGTGTTCAAAGTTTCACAGGGAAAAAAACAAATCAGCCTTATTTCTCTGATGCACTTAAGACCCCCATCACATTTATCTGGGGGGGACTTTAACGGCACTTCATAAAGTCTACTTTTCCTGCTTGGAAAAATAGTAAAAAGTGCAATAAAATCGGCTTTTATGGCACTCTGTTGCCCGTCTGTACCGAACTAAATTAGCCCAAGTGAACAAAGATGTTGGATGAACTGGAGAGCGTTTTACAGGTGGCAGCATCCACGCAAGTATTTAAATCACCGAGGGTCCCATATCGGGTGCACCACAGTGGGAGATAGCAGGCTCACAGCCGTTGAAGGGGAAGATCAAGAGGCTGCGCCAAGAGCAACCCCCTTTGATAAAAATGCTCCGTCTCGCACCGCTGGATCTTAGCATTCATAGCTGTCACTCATGCATGGGAGTGTATTTGCACTGCTCAATTTAGCAGCAGCAGCACACCTACTGTCTTTACTGTACCACCTGGATTTAAAATTGCGACTGAATAAAAAAAAAACAGAATGTTACAATTTGCAAAACTATGTAACCTCATTGAGACAAGGTAGCAAACACTGTTTGGGGGATGCCAGGCGTACACACACACACCCCAGACCACGCAGTGATAGAAACGGCAGCCTCTCTGCTGCACCCCTGGTTTTCAGTATAAAATATGGCTGGTCAGGAGAAAGCAGTTCATCAAATGATGAAGCTCGGCGCCCTAACCGTAACCGCAGTCTGGGTATTACCTCGGCTGGAACAGCGGCTTCTTTGACCCTGAGAGGGTTTCTGCTCGTTGTCACACTCGCGCGATCAGATCCAGCCATCAGTCCAGATGGTGAGCACGTAGTTAATGCAAGTTTGCGTCTCAACATTTTGGACGTGTTCTCCCCCCAATGTCGACAGTTATAATTAGGTTCTGTACACTGGGAAGAGACACCCCATTTCACTGAACTGCAATATCCAGAAAATGTCAAGAAATAACACAACCTCTTAGCATTTTCTGGCAGGTTAGCCCTCTTTGTTTTAGTTAATGTTTTATTTGTTGAATGATCAAAACGGGAGGAAGGCTTGGAATGTTTTCAAATTGAAGCCCCTTGCATAAATGTCTCATCTTGGCATTCATATTGCAGCCTAATATTCACCCTGCCAATGTATTTCTTCCATATTCTCTGCAGAGATCACCAGCTGCATTTGTCACGTGAAGAGCGTCTTATCTCATTTGAAGCATTCTGTGCAGCTTATGATGGTTGTTCTACTTTATCAGGAATCCGACAAACCTGGGATCTCAGCTGAAGTCATTCCAGACCGCTTTCGCTGCTGACAAACAAGCTGTTTTACAAACGGTTTTATAACGTGATTATAGATGAGTGTACACAAACATGAAAATGAGCAGCATGTGGATGCATGTGCAGAAAATAATAAAGAGGACGAGGGGGAAAAAAAAAAACAACAACAGAGACTGTCGTTTCTGAGCACAGTGGGAAACAAGCTGATTCCAACCAGTTGAGAACCAATGGGGGCTGGGGAGACCCCTAGTCTGTTTCCAGGGAAACTGAGCCCTTTCTCCTCCTCCTCCTCCCCTCACTCCCCATCTCTGTCTCTCTCTTTTCTGTCTATATATCTGTCCGTATTCTCTCCTTCTTTCTATCTCAATTCCCTCTACTTCTCCTTTTTCAATCTCTCTCCAAATATATCTCTCTCTTTCTCTCTCTCTCTCTCTCTCTGCCTCTCTCTCTGTGTCTCTGTTTCTCTCTGTCCCATGTTCCTTCTCGGATGTGTTTAGGAGGAGGGAGATGTGGAGGTGACTCACTGTAACATTATTGCCATGGCAATAAAGAGTGAGTCGGGTGTGGAGAGAGAGAGAGACTGGGAGGGGTGGAAGAACACGAATGTCCGAAGGTCGGAGTGGTTGTCGTGATTTCCAGCAGTTGGAAAAATGACGCGAGGCTTTTTTTTTTTTCCCACAGCGGAACACTGACTCTATGCGACACCGGCCACTGTCTCACGTTACGGAACTCGCGGGGAAGTCGCTTCCCCTCCCCGCGTTTCGCATCAGCAGCCCGGTCCTCCTTTTCCGGCCTGCTCCAGTCGGCCCTCGGGTCTCCGAGGAGTGTTTCCCGCTGTCACTTTTTTACGCTGACTCGTGTCGCGTGCGTGTTTGAACACGCCAAGGTGGCGCGTTAATGCACTGTTGACATATGCTCGCACTCCCGATGAAGAGAGGTTAACTGTGGCAGCAGGAGGTCAAGGCGATGACAGAACAAGAACAAGCTGGAGCGCCGCTGAAGGCTACAGATTTGACAAATCGACAGTTGCAGTTGTTTTCATTGACTGTCAGTTTAATAGTCCCTCTCATGAGTCTATCCAGAGCTCTGAGGTCAAGTGACATATGGGTAGTTAAGCTGTCTAAGTGATATTTGGTGTCTTTCCTGCCCACATAAGTGTACTGTAGTAACGCATGTGCTGTATACATGCTGTATAGAGTATAATGTACTAGACTAGAGTATGCATCCTGGGTCAAAGAGAACAATGACTTACCAATCAAATGTGAACACCACCAAAGGTCTAAGATCCAATCCCCCAGAACAATTCCAGATCATTTAGTTCTGGTTCCACTTGGCATTTTCGAAACAGTTGTATGACACTCGTCCCTGGACTCAAAAGAAACACACAGTGGAAGAGTCTTACATCCGGTTTTCTTCTATGCATTTACAGGCAACAGCCAAACCAGCTTTTGAGGTGTGAACGATGCCTGAGTTCAGAACCGAATATTCTGACGGCTCAGAGGAGCGGGCTGTCCCTTTGACCCCGACTAACCAGCGTGGGGCTTTTGTTGTTGCGTTTCCTTATCTGAGGCGGCCTCTTGTCTCTCGCCTTATGACCTGAAGGACAGGAGGATGAGGCACAGCAGCGGACAGATGAGCGCTTTCATTCGGTTCGAAGGATCAGAAAAACAGAATTTCGGGAGAATCCTCATTTGCATTGGAAGGCAGACTCCGTCCTCCTCTCCAGACCTGCAGACCTTGACTTTCAAATCTTCACATTCTGTCTGTCTATCCTTTACTCTCCTCGCCTCTGTGTTCAATCTCTCTTATCGCTGGCAGTGGCGTTAAACCAAGCAAGATAGTGGCTGGAGAAGTGCGTCTCCCCAGCACCAGAGTGACTATCATTTTCAGCTCTCTGTGTGTATCTGACAGTGCATCAGAGCACTCCTCCATCTCACATATTACACAGTTCTGCAGCCTCAGAGCTGTTTACATGGGTCAATAATAACACACAATGATACAAGGAGCAGTACTGATAAAGTTTGGAAATATGTAAAAGAATGAAGAGGGGGAACAGAAGCACTGTGCGGGTTTATGTTTGGGAGTTGCTTGGTGTTTTTTTTTCAGGAATTAAAACTTCGGTCAGCTCCAGAAGTAGCCTTGAAATATCACAATTGGAATTGCATTTTTATAGACTTTCTCTACATTTGAAGATATGTGAACATTTACCAGAGCCGATACTTACCGTATGGACCAAAGTTCCAGACAGACAGATACAGAGAGATTCAGACTCAACAAGTGTGCAAGTGGAAAGTGCGAAGTGGATGAGATCTGAAGGAGTCTGCGTCTCAGCTGGGAGCATCGCAGATATCGAGGACAGCTACAGGCTGGTACGAACCTTGAAGAGGCCGCAGCCGAATAACCCACACGGAGGACTGGAGAAGTCACCCGCACGCAAAGAGCAGGGACCGTGCGATAAAGATCTACGCCCCCTGCCAGTCATCAGATATCCTGCTGGTATAATAAACTGGCTGCTGATATAAAGACTAAAAAGCTCCTAACGGTATATGAGGGGGGGTTCCACCCCCACCCCGAGGCTGTGCACCGAGGGATTACAGGGGACGGCGCTGAACAGCGAACATCAGGGCCGCTATCCAGGATGAAACAGAGATCAATACGTACATCAGAAACATGGCCCCCAGTGATGAGTTGCTAAGCGAATATCTCACACAGCACAAACCTGGCGAAGAAGAACACCTGGGAGCATCACGGGAGGGACAACCCCCCCCCCACCGAATGCACCGCAGCCAAACCGAGGAGGTGTCCGACATCAGCTGGAAGCGGCTGGCACGGGGGGAGGGAAGCTAATGGCCGTGGCGCAGGAGCTGGCGGCAAGCCCAAGGGCGACAGAGGCCGCGATCTACGGCAACCGGGAGGGAGCCGAGGGCCGGGCCAGGCCGGGCAAAGGAGGCCCAGAGACAATCCAGCACACAACAGCGGGATCTAAGATGTTGGCGAATAAATCATACATGAGCACATGGTTGGGACAGTGCACACGGATCAGTGCACCGTCCCTGAAGTGTGTTGGACACGCCCCCAAAAGTGGTGGAGAATGACTGCGAAAGGATCCAGTGGGAATGGAGAATGGGTGTAAGGAATGTAATATATACACACACATATTAGTGTTTGTCAAATAAACAGCAATAATTTGTGAGAACATCATTATAAATCACAAAAACATGCTTCAAAAACATGCTGTTGTGAGATTACAGCGTTTTAAATGATCACAGTATTGGTGGTCTGGGAATTAAATATATCGAGTTAATTGAATGCTCTCTGCTTTAACCTCCATCCAGCAAATTAGGAAAGGATTCTCGTCAGGCCCGTACCTAGTTACAGACACACCAGTCTGTGTTGACAGACTTATTATTGCCCAGACACACTATAACCCAGCTGGGTATGTGTTAGTATATTATTGAAATTTTCACAATTGTTCATACACAAATGCTATTAGTCCACTTCCCTTGTATTAAGGAAGTGAACTAATGTCATTTGATAAGAGGAAGAGGAATGTTTACGATTTATTAAATATATTAGAATATATAGGAAGATCTATATGTTGTTGTAGTGCAGGTAGTCTTGTCCTGATGGACATCCTCACACATCCAAATGTGGTCCTCAGACAACAACCCGTGAAAGAGAATGAAGTTATCTTTCTTTTTCACTGCCGCTGAGACCTTTCTGTCATTTGTCAGTGTAATTAAATCCCCAAAGCTAATCTGTTCACCCCATTTGCTGCTCGCAGCCAACTTCAGAAATAGAGATGCAGCAATCGATCCATTAGGTAGATAAGGTTAGATACAACTTTGTCCCCTGGGAAAGATGTGAGGGAAGGCCGGCGATACGCTGACACGTGTACAGTCAAACTGCCATTGAAGTCTGCTTTTTCATCCCTTTAACTGCACAGTTAATTCGCAGGAAGCACGCTGGCTCATTGTCCAGCTCATCCATAAAAGGGATATAAACGATCTCACTTTATTGCTTTTTGTTCTGAGAGAGGTGACTAATGTGTAGTCAAGCATGTCTGCGAGGAATCATTTGAACAGCTCCCAAAATAATATCGCAAAATATTGTTTTTCGAGGCCTGAGTGAGTTTGCTTCCGCGAACAAGAGAGGCCGCAGATTTCCATAGATGAAAATAAAGCGGGGGGGTTCGTATCCCGTTTCCAGAGCCAGAGACCAGGATGCACGGCGAGGGTCGAGCAGGAGATGACCAATGATGGATGAGAGAGAGAGAGAGAGAGAGAGAGAGAGAGACAGCCTTTTGAGATTCCCCTCACGGATCCCTGTGTGTCTGTCTCTGAAGTATTGGATGAAAATGACTCCATTACAAACACATGGGTGGTGGGGGGGGGGTCGGCAAACATATACAGAGATGTGAGAGTTGTCTCATTAACTCTGACTGAGGCCTGAATTCTGCTGGGATCCCAATATTGTTTGGAGGGAGTCTGCTCCGACTGCAACCGTGTTCGGATGTTTCTGGCTTGTTTTGACGCTTTTGGCGTATTGTAAACGCAACGAGTCGTCTGTGCGGTCGCTGCCGCGCGAGCCGTGACGTTGTGTTGCCGTTGTTGCTCTCCCGCGCGCTGTGTTGTGTGTATCTTTCACCGCCGCCTTCTTCAGGAGGCTGACGCTTTGAATAATTTATGGAACAAATGAGTTTGCTCAGGGATGCCAACGTTCATCTGAGAGCATGCGGGGGGGGGGGGTGTTCTGCCTCAGGTTTCACCACAACTTACAAAACACTAAAACTAACATTTTAGTTTAGGAGCATTTAGCTGCTGTAATTAGAGTGATGGCTGTCAACTCTTCTAGTTCACACACTGTTACAACAGTAAGTGCTTGCAATGAAATACTCATAGAAACTGTATAATAATTAATGATTATAGTTATAATAATTATTACAATAAACTGAAGGCAAATATGCTTCACAATTATGGATTTCTATATTTATTGGATTCGACCCTATGGAAGTAATTCTGTGGCATTCATACTGAGAGTCCTCCTAATCTGATTTAGAGTTCTTATTGCTTATTGGTTGTCGTCTAACATAACCAGCAGACATTTCTGGTGGAAGTCGCTTTGGTTTTTTTGTCTGCAGATGCAGGACGGCTGTTGTTTTAGGGTTGATTTGTGCCCTGCTGCGTTCTTTTTCTCTCTCTCTCTCTCTCTTTGCTGTATTTAAAGAATACTGCTCTGTCAGCAGGTCAGGTGGATTTTTTTTCCCTCCCTCCTGTATGCACAAACAAACATTACGTGCACCCCCCCCACACCCCCCCCCCCCCACATACACACACACGCGCGCGCACACACCCACGTGCACTTCTCATAATCTCTGCTTTGTCCTCTTTTCTCCTCTCTGCTTCCCTCCCTCGCTCTGATGCGTGAAAGCAAACTCAGCAGACCTCAAGGATGCCAGAGCGTAAAGGCATTGTGGGTAATCCAGGGTGCGCGGAGGCACGGGTGGGGGGGGGTGGGAGAAACCGGGAAACTGGAAAAGTCCACTCAGCCGCACCGCCGCCGATCAGGAGATGAGGAGGATAACTGAGGGAGAGCGAGGGAACAGTGAGCGTGGTGAGGTGGAGCGGAGGAGGATGCAGGAGTGTCGTCAGGCTGCTTTTATCTCGGGTCTGATTAAACCTTGTTCTCGTCTGACCTAAAAAGTCAGCTGGTGGAAACTTCAGAGACCAAATATCTCTGGAGCCCTTTACGCCCAGCCGGTGCTTTCAGGGAGGATTGGAGACGGGAGGAATAGAAAATAGAGCACAGGCGGGCGGGCAGGGGGGCGCCGGACCGGCCCGATGACCCCGCGGGCTAGAGGTCGACGCTCGGCGACGTCTGCAGGTCAGGCGGAACCGCAGCGCCGCAGGAAGCGGAGCCCGCGGCCTTTCTGGGACAATCACAAGGTACAAAAATACAGCAGCGCCAACGTGGCAGGCCCCACAGACAGGAAATGTCCCACTGAGCCGGAGATGGGGTGAGAGGTGGGGAAAGACCCTCGGCTCGCCGCTCTGGATTGGATTTGAAAAAGAGCAACGTAAATCCAGAAATGCTACCAGTGTGAGGGGTTTTTTATTTATGTTTTTTTTTTTTTTTTTTTTTTGGATCTGGCTCCACACGCAGGCGATGTATTGATCCGGGAGTGGGGCTGCTGTCTCTTGATGTTTATTATTTAGAACGCCATAGGAGCAATTAAACCCACATACGTCAGAGGGATCGGACCCAGGAGCTGACATCAGGGTGAAAGAGGGGGATATTTTCTGAATCTTAATGGGGCAGAACACTGATACAGTCATTAGCACAGTCACTTCATAGCTAGATAGTTAACAGAAGACGGATGGATGGAGTAATGGACGGAGCTCTCATATCAGCCACTTTCACTCTCTTCACATCAACACTTGATTTCTGTCACACTTATAAACGTGTATCTGTGTGTGTGTGTGTGCATGTTATTCAACGTTTCTACTCTAAATTGAATATTTCAGAGTGCTGCAGCGGCTCCCAGCCCCGTTCTTGGGAATCTTCCCCCAGGTGACGGGATGCCAGTTGGTCCGGTCCCCCCAGGATTTTTCCAGGTATGGAGCACACGCGTTAGATAATGTAAACTCAGACAGAAGTCAAAAGCTCCCTTCAGTCCTCCCACTGAAGCCTTTTAACTGTTTCTTTCAAAACACGCTGAGGAGAAATCTGCCCGCCTGATGCTTCAGTCCTGATGTCTGATGTACATCGATTAACCGTCATTATCAGTCAAACTCAGACGCCCTCACTGACACACAGATCAATAGTCTCCAAAAGGCTTTTCAAAGCTCTGATTTTTAAAAAGAAATATTCTATGCGAACAGTAAAATACATCTTTTCCATCTTTTAGTGAGGATCAGGTGTCCTTTGTAGACATGGGAGATCAGTTTAAGAGTTTAAGAAGTCAGTTTAAGAAGTCAATTTAAGAAGATCAAAAACTAACAAAGACACGGTCCTATTACTAATGGATCAGAGAATATCGCACAGATTACCTTTTTTTTTGTGACTGGCTGAATATTTGCAGTTGCAGGCATGAAAGAAATTCACTCATTTTCATTTATTTATTCCTTTACCTAAGGATTTTATCTCAGGTATCCAGAACACAAACAGAGGTAAAAACAACAGGAAGTTTAAAAAAAAAAAAAAAAAAAAAAAAAGACCCTGAGCAAAGCCAATGGACCGTTGCTCTCTGGCGGCTCCTTCCTGTATTGCTTATCCAAAGTTGCAGGCTGGATTCTCTGACCACAGGGGCGCCTGCTGAGCAGACTCTAAGAAAGCACGGCTGCTGTCTGTGGTGAAAGTACATTTGAAAAAAAAACAACAAGAAACTGCTCACCGCGCTGAAAGCCCATTTCGCACGGGCGCCCTAAGGGTGCTCATTCAAACCATTTGCTTACATCTGTCAACAAATCCGGTTCAAATGTCTGACTTCTCCCGCTGCTGCTGCCGCCTTCATGGGAATATCAGAAAACGAGCTCATGCGGTTCAAGTGGATTTCCTGTGGAAAATTCTCCCAAAATGCATTGTACAGTTCCATTCAATGAAATACATTTTAGTCCGCATGTAATCAAATAATGAAGATCATATGTTCTCATTTGGTTTTTCAGCCATTCATGTCACCTCGGTACCCTGGAGGGCCAAGACCTCCCCTCAGATTACCCAATCAGGTTAGATCCACACTGCCACCTACAGGCAGCTCACAGAACTGGCTTCTGGAGAGCTGGCCGGGCCTGTGTGAGACTGGGAGAATAATGCAGATGGTGGTTCTCTCCTCTCCTCTCCCCTCCTCTCCTCTCCTCTAGGGCCTTGGGGGTGTTCCAGGAAGCCAGCCCATGTTACCCAGTGGAATGGACCCAACAAGACAGCAAGGTCTGAATAAGGAGCTCCTTGTTGTTGTTGTTGTTGTTCAGAGTTGTTGTTGTGGTCAGTAACCTGATGTGGAAATATCTGCTCAGAAGACCAAGATGCTCATTTTTACCATGTGTTGGTCGCATACTTATATGAAAAAATTAGATAAGAATTTTTTTCTGTGTAGATCAAAATATCTAAAAGACTGGCTCCAGGCTCTCTGTCATGCCCATATTATGGATAAAATCTATTTTCAGCTATTGCCATGACCCCCATATTTAGTTTTCTGTAGTTGTTCCTGATGTATTTGAATTTTTAGTCAGAGGCGGTGAAGGTCTTTCCAGGAGTTAAAACCGGTCACTATCCTTAAAAAAAGAGTCAATTTATGTGGAGTCCCTTCACTGTTTACTCTGTGACAATGATAAAGAGAATCTTGGACCTTCTAAATTTGGAATATCAACATCCAGAAAGAAAAGTTGAACATAAATAAATCTGTGCGTCATGTCGGTCGTCTTGGTGTCATTGTTGGCATGCGTTCAGGACACCCAAACATGGGCGGACCGATGCAGCGCATGACCCCCCCCAGAGGCATGGTACCGCTGGGACCACAGGTAACACGTGGCAAGGAGACGACGTATTCTTTGCGGATATAATGGCGGCTCTTTCCCTTGTGTCATGCTTGATTTAATCTGTTTTTAGAGCTACGGGGGTGGCATGAGACCACCACTAAATGCTTTGGTTGGTCCTGGGATGCCTGGAATGAACACGTAAGTAACACAGTGAATATTTACTTTTTAGGTTCAATACCCTTTCTTGATAATCAGAGGTCTACAGGTTGACCCCGAGGTCAGCACTCCTCCATTTGGGTAATCAATTGATTGTGAAATACAAATGTTTGTGTGTGTATGTGTGTGTGTGTGTGTGTGTGTGTGTGTTCCAGGGGACCAGGTGGGGGTAGGCCCTGGCCAAATCCTCCAAACTCCAATTCAGTAAGTGTTTTTTGAAGGGCAGCCAGCAGAAACGGGCCAGTTATTCAGACTGTCGTGATTTGCTTCTGTTTTTCTGCAGACTCCGTATTCTTCTGCATCTCCTGGGAGTTACGTGGTGAGTAGGCGCCGCTGCTCTCCGTCGTGCAGACAGATTGTTCGAGGAATGAATCAGTGTTATTTAAAGCGACGCTGTGATCTCAGGGACCTCCGGGAGGAGGGGGGCCCCCTGGAACCCCGATCATGCCCAGTCCTGCAGGTGAGCTGTGTTCGTAGTAGCACGCACAGTTCCCGCTCGTGTGTTTTGATCTTGGTTATCATCTGGACTTTGCTCACATCAGATTCAACCAACTCCGGCGACAACATGTACACCATGATAAACACGGTACCCCCAGGCGGAAGTCGACCAAATGTTAGACACTTTATCAGTTTGTGCATTGTGTGTGTGTGTGTGTGTGTTTGCTGGTGTGTTTAATAACTTGCTTGATTGTTCTGCCTCTTTGTATTACACTTTTGTGCATCTCTTTCAGTTTCCTATGGGTGCAGGCGGTGATGGTCCATTAGGAGGAATGGCTGGAATGGAGCCCCATCACATAAATGGGTCATTAGGTACAAGAACAACCTTGCTGCAGTTTATCACAATTCTGGTGATTATTCAGCAAAAATGCACATTATTCTACATATTTTCTGTCTCTCAGGGTCAGGCGACATGGATAGCCTCCCCAAGGTAAGGGAAATCTGCTCCGTCAGAATTTGCGGATCTGTTTAGTGAGTTGATTTTTTTTTTGCACCCCTCCCCCCAGAACTCACCTGGTAACCTAAGTATGAACAACCAGCCTGGGACTCCCAGAGAGGACGGAGAGATGGGGGGGAACTTCCTAAACCCTTTTCAGAGTGAAAGCGTAAGTCAGACCCTCACATCCGCAGCATCTCGACTCCCGGCCGAGGCGCTTGCGGCCGTTCTGACCGACCGTCTCTTTGTGTCTCCGCAGTATTCCCCGAACATGACGATGAGCGTTTGAAGGCTCCTGCAGCACTGGGGGGGGGGGCAAGAAGACGCAGAGGGACTGGATCATTTACGCCGGTGACTCTTCCCCCCATCACCACTACCACCTGCTGAGTCGGGACATTTGCCCCTACATCTTTGTACTACTGCCCCATTGCCATGCCCGCCCCCCCTTCATCATGACTGTCCACATCTCTTCTGTCCAGTTCCCTCTCCCATTTCAAATGGTGACTCCCCAGTTCTTCCTCGACAACTACGAGACTGTACAAAGACCCAAACTGAAACAATCCTGTAAGGAGAACTCTGTATATTTGCATACAGTGTGTATGAAACTGTGAAACCGACGTACACAAGTCACATCACACCAAAAACATAAACCCCTGCCCATAAAAAAAGACCAAAACCCTGTCCTGAAGTTGAAATAGTCGAGGTTTTAATCACGTACACGCCCTTTTTTGACCCGACGGTGAAACCTAACGTGAACTGGATGTTTCCGGAGGGATCCGCTTTTGCCTTTTCTCGGCACATTTTCCGCCGGCTCCCGCAGCTGGATCCAAGTCGTCACGGCGACGTCTCGCCGAACGCCGTTATTGGTCCGATGTTTTCCCAACGCGTCTTTTCGGTCGCCTTCACCGTCCAACATACACAACGGGAAAGATGACTTTCCCATCACCCTCAGACACAGAATGAACACATTTGAAGTCTTCTTATAGATCAATTAATTGAGATTGGCTCATAAATTTAAAGGTCCACTGTGAAGGACTCCCAGCTGGGTGGACTAATTTGCCCTTCTCCAAAGCCTGTTCCTAATTTGTCCCTTCTGGGATGTTGTAGAAACACACAACATTGCTGATTTGCTCCCTGTGTTGATATAAAGGAATTACTCTGTGGTAACTAAAACCCCCTTAACTACTTCTTGCTTTAAGGGCAAGATTATAGGAATTTATTTGACCCAACAGAACACCAACAGGAACAAGGTGTCGTCTGACCCTCAGCTCATGATGAGCCATCAGAGGTGGATCGCGGTGAAATTCGGATGAATAATGTGTTTTGTTTCACGCCTGTCAGACCCGTTCACTATCGTTAAATGAAGTAAGTGGCACTGCAGGAGCTTTTCTGTATCTTGCTGCATGCAAACAGTGAGATAAAGTGGGCTGATCTAATCTCTCGGAGGGTCACTGACCCGACGGGCCAACATTGCTCCTGTGTGTTGGCTGAACAAACGTAATACTTACAACCTTTACCCAGAGGGTAGTTTTTTGCTTACATCCCCAGAAACCTAAATGACCAAATCCTCCTATTATTTTGAAGACGTGTGTTAAAAATGTCAGCTTTGTCGCTCATACTTGATTGCCGCCCGGGAAAACTGTGACCCACCAGAGTGAGCTAGAAAGGTGGCTGGTTTAGAAAAGCTCAATCAATTTCTCCAATTTTCCTCACTGCCCCAGATGTGTTACCATGTTGTACAAACGGGGGGGGTATACCTGTAAACGTCCTCATTTCTACTCCCTGACTGCAAAGTGTACAGACCACAAATGTAGCTCCTCTGTCTCGTATGTGTATTTGATATAATTATTATTATTATTATTGTTATTATTTAAGGAATATTTTAGAGAGAGTTATTATAAAAGGGAGGAAGGGTCTGAAATTGCACCATCACAAGTCGATACTTCGACCTTTTCCGTTGAAGCCATAAGTTGGATTCCGCTATCGGATCATGTTTTCAGTTTTGTGGCGGTATGTGGGACTCCATTTGTGACGTGTTCATCTTCTCTTTTTTATTCTTGTATTATGTTTTTGTAAATACACAGAGAAGAATTTCATGGGTTTTGAATATGCTAGCATAAAGCTTCTCTTCCCTTAGTCCAAGTGTGAGCTCTTGTGTGTGTGCGCGTGATGAAGTTATCTTCCCACTCGAGGACAGGCCGAAGACTGGCTTTGCTGGGCCCCAGTGTCATTGCGTCCTCATGGCTACCACACTGGTTGGTTTACAGAAACTGGGCTCGGGACCAGAGGGTTGCCAGGAGGATCCCAGGAATCACCGCATAAATGTGCGCATCTGTCGTCACCCTAAATCTTACCAAGCCAATCGCTTTATTAGAGACGCTGAAACGAGCCTTTATCAGTGTAGACTGTTACGTGTTAAAGAGGTTGCAGATACCACGGAGGAGAAGAACACGAAGAACAAACAAAGGCATGTGAGTAGTTCCCTTTGGTCTATGCATGAACCACAATTGGACAATCTGACCGGTGACACAGTCCGCCCACATGTCATCTGACCTCCAAGCTCTCCCCACGTCCCCTTATTTATGTCAGCCTCCCTCCTCACCACAGTACCGCAGGACTGAGGGAAGACCGCTCCGATTCTCTTCCTCCGTGTGCTTCTGGTTGCGCTCCTCGCCATGTCCGTCCGTCTTTGCGTGGCTCTGCTGGCCCTCTGCTCTCTGGCTGCCGCAGCTGATCCGGACTGCAAAGAGCTGATGAAACCTCTGGGCGATCGCATGCAGGTACAGTTAGCGGCGTTCCCAGGAAACCATGTCAGCATTCCGTAGGTTCTTAGAGGGGATGGAGACCATTTTTAACTTCAGATATAAAAAATATACGTATTTTCCCGCCCACTGAATTGTATTCCACGTGCAGGTTACTGGGAAATGGATATTCCAGGCTACTGTTTCAGAGACAGAGGAGCTGGGGAAAAAGGCCAGAGTCGTCAAGAGCTCTCGGTCTGAAATCATAGATGTGCCCGACAGTGACGAGATGGTTTTCCACTGGACAGATAAAATGTAACTTTCAAGTCCTTGTTCTTTTAAAAGTGTCTGAATCGGAGCAGTTTCTCAAACTCTTACTCATTTTTTTATCCACTTCTCTTTAGGGTGACTGGGGAGTGCGCCTATGGGAGTTTTAATTTCACCTTCTCGTCAAACATGGCCCGGGGGTCCTGTGAGTGACTAGTGTTACTTCTTACTGCATAGCCCTAATTGAAGATGACTGTGCGTCATTAACACGAACCTCCTGTATGTCAGTTGACTACAACTCCACCATTTATAATTTCCTCGGCTACAACGTGGCATCCTGCCCTGACTGTCTCATCTGGGTCGAGACGCTGGCGAAAACCGGAAACGGGACATCATTGTACCTCCACAGTGAGCTCCCGTCTACTTTATTTTTTATGTTCGCTAAACTTCCCACACTGCGGCACTTTCAATGCGTTCTCTTTTCTTTTTTCTTTTTCCTCCTTCAGCAAGGGACGGGACGATGGATGACTCCAAATTAGAAACTTTCAAGAAGTACGCGGCGTGCCTCAACCTCACCGCTGAAATCTACATTCTGGAACCCAAGGGTAAGACGCCGCCGCTGCGTCTCCGCCCACACAGAGCCCGAGGTCTCACGCACACCTGTAACCATGACTTTGTGCTTGGTTTTCAGATCAGTGTCCTGACGCCCCAGAAGCAAAGGTGGAAAAAGAAGAAGAATAGAGCGGAAAAACTCCCTCCTGAAGCCCGAGGATGAATGTGGTCTGCGCCCTTTTTGCAGCTTCCCTTTTAACTTTACAGTACAAATGTGTCCAGATGAGACGGCATTCCACCCGATTAATGATTAATGATTAATGATGCCGATTACCTTTTATATGTGCTGTCCAAACAACCTGTGGACCTCCTGAGAGGGAGGGAAGATAAAAGCTGTGTTGGTGAGCTGTCCCATAATAAAGGTCAATAAAGGCATTTATTGATACTGTGGGACTCGACTCAATCCTCAGCACGAACGCAGACGACCATCGTCCATGCTGCGTTTTCACTGATTCACGCTGCACAGTCGGCTTCATTTGACCTCTGCGCAAGACTAATTCCTAAATACCGTGAATGCATCATTCCTTGTGTTGTAGGTTTCATCGGAAGCAAATAAAATATGTAAACAAGAGTTTCCATTGTCGTTACCTTTTTTTTTTTTTTTTTTTTTTTAAGATAAAATGAAAGAACATTCTTTGTGACGGAACAGGGCTGGGGTGCTTGTGTGAATGTGCGCAGGGATCTATTCAGACGCTGCCAGCTGGCTCTTATATAACGGGTTAAATGGGACAGTGTCTCTTTCTGACTGGATGTGAAAAGACCGCTTGTGTTTTGCACCGTCGCTCAGTGAGGGAGCCCTGTTGGGAAAGCGGCTCGAAAACAGGTTGAAAGTTGGCCGCAATATGTAAAACCCACTTGTCCGCTGGGCTCAGGCAGGAGGGGTCACGGAGATGTGTGTGTGTGTGTATCGGCACCTTTTGTGTCATTACAAACTTGAGTTGTTCAACTCAAGTGCACTCGTTTTGCTCGCAGCGCTGTGTGTGTATTTGCTACGTGACGATGACACACAAGTCTAAGCCGCCTTTCAGGCCACGATGAGACGTTCGGGAAAGCGCCGTGTCACCGGGACACCCCCCCCCCCCACAAAAGGGCCCGAGATGTGTGTGTGAGAGCGTTTGTGTGTCTTGCGTGATTATACAACACCTCCCCTGGACGCTCTGGGAGAGCTGCGGCTGACAGGATCCCCCCCCGCGTCAGTGTCGATCCCGGGCTGCCTGCTGTCTGGAGCCATGGCCGCGAGGCTCGCCGTCGCCCTGCTGGCTCTCGCCTCTCTGTGCGCCGCGTCTGATCTCAACTGCAAAGAGCTGGTGAAACCCCTGGTGCTGGACAGCCACAGTCCCGTGAGTATGACCCCCCCCCCACACCCCCACCTCAGGCCGAAAAAGCCGTCCGTCCCCTCAGCTGAGCCACACTCTTCCCGGCAGATTTACGGCAAGTGGGTGCTCCACGTGGGCGTGTGGGACAAGCCCGGCCTGAAGAGCGACCTGGTGTCGGTGAGCAGCGCCTGGGTGGAGCTGTCTGCCTCGTCAGACGAAGGACTCATCAATCTGTACTGGGCCGACCGTCTGTACGGACCCCCCCGCCACCGCGGCTGGCGGCGATCGCTCATTTTCAGGGTCCCTGTTCTCTCACTAACAATGTCTCTCCTGGTCTCTCAGGAAGGACAAATGCCTCCAGGGATTAGCCAATGCCACCATCTCAGGAACGACCACTCACACTACATGTACGTACTCTGTAAATATGCTGTCTATTAAGGTAGGTTTACTTTTGTACATGTCTCAATGTTCATTTTTTTTTACATATACCACTATAAATGCACATCCTGCTGAAAGTGTCTCATATTTTACAGTCAATATAAATGGTCACAATTTGTATCATGATGGGAAATACTACGAGACGTGCTCCGACTGCCTCCTGTCTGAAGACACCACCCTCCTCCCTGACGGCAAGTCCAAGGGACGATATCTTTACCTCTACAGTAGGGCTTTTTTCTTCTATCCTGCGGTGAAATCACACAGTTTCTGTTCAGGGTGCTCTTCTTCCTCACCAACCCCACTCCCACCCCCCCACCCCTGCTTTTGCTCTCTTAAAGCCCGCACCGGCCTGCTGGAGCCGGCCCAGTTCGAGACGTTCAAGAAGCAGGCGGAGTGCCTGGACTTCCTCCCGCACCATCACTTCATGAGCACAGGTGAGCCCGGCGCTCCGCCCTTGCGCTCGCGCCCCCCTTTTTTTTTCCACTGACGCCGTCCTCCTTCGTCAGACCTGTGTCCCGATGCCAGGCAATCCGCCGAAGAGAAGGCGGAGAAGGACGAAGCCGATCGCCCGGCCGCAAATTAAACCCTGTGCCAGGCGGCGTGCCCACGGGCGGATGGCTTAACCTCCACTAAATAAACCTACCATCTGCTTGTGCCCTGACATTGGATGTCATGGTGTAGTCCAGGGGTCTCCAAACTGTTCCACAAGGGGCCGTGTGGCTGCAGGTTCTTGTTCAACCCAGCAGCAGCACACCAGACTGGACTCACTTAATCAACTCATCTGAGTCTTCAACAGCTGACTGGTCAAACTGGGTGAGCTGTACTGGTTGGAACAAGAACCTGCAGCCACACGTCCCTTTGTGGAAGAGGTTGGACAACACCTGGTGTAGTCAGTTTGGTCTTATTGCTGATTAACACTCCAGGATTTACTTCACAAAAAGGTAAAATCTCAGTAGAAGGCGGAATCTGGTTTTAGGGATGGTACTACCTTAAATAAAAAAACGATGTATTTTAACACTGTGTGGATAATTACATGTGCCCCCCTACTTGCATGATGTCAATAAAAGATTTCAATCCTCTCTACACCGTGTCCCGCTGACCGGGTTTTTTTTAAATGCAGCTTTTCCATCACGATGGTGATGATGATTACCAATTTCACCTCCTCCAGCGCTTCACAAACCCAGCCCGTTGCTGGGCGACAGCGCCGCAGGGGCAAAAACAAAGGCCCGTTTTTTTTGTTTTTTTTGTTTTTTTTGGGGGGGTTTTTTTTGGCGACAGTTGCCAGATGACCTTGGCTCCCCCTGATGGAGAGCCTGTTTAAATGTGCCCGTGAAGAGTTGTGGAACTTTGCCCGGCGTCTTCCAGGCAAGACATTCAGCTCCGGACAAAAGGGATCCGCGGGGTCATCGCGCACGGAGAGACGCGCCCCCCCCTTTCACAAAACCGGGTATTCTTCAAAGCCCGGAGGGGGGATAAATCAGAGGTAGATGCTTGCAGCTCGGTTCGGCTTCATCAGCCGTCGTCTCTCCCTCCTCGCCTGCGACGGCCATGGCTCTGCCCACGATCGTCCCTCTCCTGGCTCTGGCTTCCTTCTGCGCCGCGGCTGTGCCTGACTGCGAAGATATGGTCAAGCCTTTCCTGCCGGAGGACCCCAAAGCGGTAAGACGCGCTTCGTTTGAGTCCCGACGACGATGCCGCGACATCATCTGCGGAATACGTCTTCCCGCGAAGGTTTTCGGGAAATGGGTGTACGTGATGGGGGCCGGCGACCCCAAGCCGTACCACAAGGCCCTGGAGTCGATCAAAAGCTCCTGGATGGAGCTGTCCCCGACCCCCGACGCTCAGACTGTCACGTTGCGTTGGGGAGATCACTGCTTGTGAGTGCGGCGCTCAAATTAAATGAACCACGGTCGGAGAACTGTAAGAAGGTGGCACTAAAACAAGGATGTCTCTCAGTAATCAGTGCACTCTGGGTGAGGCGAACGCAACGCTCTCTGGAACCACGGCCACATTCCGAAGTAAGTGTACAGTCAGACAAGGTGCTTAAGAAACAGCACGGATAAGGGGATTCCTGCATGGTTTTAACACAGGGGTCTCCAACCTGTTCCACAAAGGGCCGTGTGGCTGCAGGTTCTTGTTCAACCCAGCAGCAGCACACCAGACTGGACTCACTTAATCAACTCACCTGAGTCTTCAACAGCTGATTGGTCAAACTGGGTGTGCTGGACTGGTGGAACAAGAACCTGCAGCCACACGGCCCTTTGTGGAAGAGGTTGGAGAGCTCTGTATTTAACACTTTCCTCTCTGTGCAAAGAATATCTGTCAGACCACACAGGACATCTGCTGCAGACCTGCTCCGACTGCCTCCTGTGGACGGAATCCTTCCGAAACGGGGACGTCGCCGGCCGATACGTGCTGCAGTTCAGTAAGTAAGAGCTTACCCGCCCTGGCCGCGGCTCAGAGCTTCAGCTTACGCTCGTTTGTTCGGATTCCCTCTCTTTTCAGCGAGGACCGGAAAAATAGATCCCGAGCCAGTCGAGCTGTTCAAGAAGCAAATGGCTTGCCTGGACTTCCCGGAGGACTTCCACAGTTACGACGGCGCAACAGGTCAGCGAGAGCGCGGCTCCCATGGGGTGGAGGTGTTGTGCCGCAATTTCATCATTTATTAGAGGGCTGTGGGGAGTTCATTATGCAGGAAACAGAGGCGGTGCTAATTCCGCTTCCCCTCTCTCCGTTTCTCCAGATCTGTGTCCCGACAGCAAAGCCAGCGCAGAGTGAGCAGCAGAGGAGACGCTCCAGCAGGATTATGTCAAAATAATTAAAATTCAGCTCAATTTGTTCACCAGTATCAGGGGTGTCCAACCCCGTCCCCAAAGGGCCGTGTGGCTGCAGGTTCTTGTTCCAACCAGTCCAGCTCACCCAGTTTGACCAATCAGCTGCCTGAAGACTCAGGTGAGTTGATTAAATGAGTCCAGTCTGGTGTGCTGCTGCTGGGTTGAACAAGAACCTGCAGCCACAGGCCCCTTCTTGTGGAAAAGGTTGGAGACCCCTGACCAATATGAACAAAATTCTGCTTCAACTAATCAATGCCGACATATCTGGGATTTTCACATAGTTTACTCATTAACAATTATAAAGGATTACATAACCCATTGTAAAATAGCAGAGATTTCAGATTAAAATGTTCTTGATTTACAGTCAGCGTTTAATGATTCTTCCATTACTGATGTTTATTTTGACGTGAATAAGACAAACAAACAGAAATATGAGGAGATGGGAACATTTCTGCTACAGAGAATGCAGGATGCTCGTGACGTTCTTACTCCAGGCTCTGAGGACTCTCGGTGCCCTTCAGTCCTCTATATCTGACTGGACCTGGTGCTGTCTGTCCACCTGCTGGTTCTGGTGCTCTCAGAAGTGCTCTTAGCCCGCGCCAGCCCCTGACACCTGAGCAGCGCCGCCACCTGCCTCTGGCACTGAGACGATCCAAAGTAATAGACCAGCGGGTCCAGGCAGCAGCTGACCGTCCCAACGCACAGGCTGAGCAGGTAGGCCTGGTAGGAGCCGTCGCTGGACCCGTGGGCCAGCCGGACGTAGTGGACCGTGAGGATGACGTTGGTGGGGGTGAAGCAGAGCACGAACACCACCAGCACCAGCGCGGTCATGATCACGGCTCGGGTCTTTTTGGCGCGGTTCTCCACGTTGGTGGCGGCCAGGGCCCGGATGACGCGCGCGTAAAAGACCACGGTGAAGACGAGGGGGACGAAGAAGAAGAGGGCGGTGTAGACGGGGAAGAAGTAGACGTGGTAGAGCTGCAGGACGTCCAGATCCTGCACGTCGTGGCAGGTGGTGATGTTCAGGTCCGACAAGTAGAGCGTCTGCTCGGTGGTGAGGAGGGGCGAGACTCCAGAGAGGGCCAACACCCACATGGCGACGCAGACCGCCCAGGCCGTCCGCGGCCTCCGCCATGTCAGCGACTTAATGGGGTAAACCACAGCCAGGAAGCGGTCTACGCTGATACACATGACGAGCAGGACGGAGCAATACATGTTGCAATAGAAGGCCGCTGTGACAACTCTGCACAGGAAGGAGCCGTAGATCCAGTTGTTTCCATGGTAATGGTAGGAGATCTTGAAGGGGAGGAGGAGGCCGAAGAGGAGGTCGGCGCAGGCGAAGTTTGACATGTAGATGACGGCGGGTTTCCTGGGGCGGATGCGCCAGCCGAACAGCAGCGTGGCTATCAGGTTCAGAGGCACGCTGACCACGAAGACGAGGGTATAAACGGTCGGGACAAAGGTGGTCAGCAGGTGACCCTGGAGGAAAGCTTTGGTCTCCTCTGACACAAAATACTGCTTGCGAGGAGGAACGCTGGTTCTGTGGATTCCCTGTTTGCTCAATGGCTCCCCCTCCAACTCTGAGTCTTCTTCTTCGATGTAATCAATGTAGTCTACAGGCTCCTCGCTGACCAATACGTAGTGGCTGGAGAACGTCCGCGGCTGGAGCACCGACCCTGAAAACGCACAAACTCAAAGGTGACATGCAGCTCTGAAAAGTGCGCAGAAAACCATTGATGTTAGGATTGCATTCATAAATCCCTGTGTATGGTCTTTAATTGCACTTTATTTTGCTGTATCACATTTAATGAACGTGTAAATTAAAAGACACATAATGCACTGGTCAGTGTGAGGATGCAATAATACAGTCTCTACATCAGGGGTCTCCAACCTCTTCCACAGAGGGCCGTGTGGCTGCAAGTTCTTGTTCCAACCAGTCCAGCTCACCCAGTTTGACCAATAAGCTGTTGAAGACTCAGATGAGTTGATTAAGTGAGTCCAGTCTGGTGCTGCTGCTGGGTTGAACAAGAACCTGCAGCCACACGGCCCCTTGTGGAAGAGGTTGGAGACCCCTGATCTACATCTATGAGCATCTGGGACAAATAAAATTGACCTTGAATTTAAATCTTGTCTGTAAAATCTTGTCTCTAAAATACAATTGATGGAATACATACATACATGGTCCTGCATGCAGGCGCATGGAGGTTAACAGAAAACCTCATGTCTAAAAAAAAAAAAGTACAGCACATGTCTGTCCTGTCAAAGTCAATAAAGTCATCTCACCATTTGTGGATGTGAGTGCAGAGCTGTGGAGGGGAAACAGCACCAACAACACCAGAGACGGTTGGATCATGACTTTACTGCGTCCTTCGCGATGTTTTCCAGTGCGCGGCGTGCTGAAATGATCTATTAGCCAGCAGAGACACTGACGTGTTTTTCCTACTTCCTCAAACTTATGATTAGAGTGCGCCATGGACACTCCGCCCCAGAACACATCTCCTCCCCGCTACTGATGAACCAACCTGTGACCTCAATCTGCAGACATTTGAGTATAAATATCGTGATGGCAGATGAGAGGAAAAAAAAAGAAACAACTGTAGGCCTGTGATTTATTTCAGACATTAGGCAAACGTTATGCTATAAATCACGTCTTCACTGACAGAACATACACTTTGATTAAAAGGCACTGGTACTGTAATGCAGGCCGACCCTCGCTCCATTTAGACAGTTTTGCCTGTCTGATGCTCTTTTAACACACAAAGGAATAATAACAGTGTTTCCTGGTATAATTTACAAAGAAAATGAGAATATATTAGAATTGAATTTTTAAAAATACATTTACAATCACCGTGGAAAATCCAGAACAGATAAACTGGTTTGGATGACAGCGTTTCATTTTGTTCTAATTAATTGTAATATTGAATTTTGTCTACCAGTAAAATGAAGGCACAGTCTGTATGTGTGCTTTCTCCCATCGTCCTCATTTTCCATAGAACTTTTTATTCAAGAGGAAAATGAGTAAATTGACGTTCACTTTGGCTTTGTCAAACATCTTCATGACGGCCACGCCTTCGTACTGCAGCTGCAGCAGGTCCTGCACACAAACGCAAGAAATGCACCGGTTGGTCAAAGCGAGAATTTGTAGACAGATTAACTATCTAAAGACTTGTCGATACACTTTGCCTTGATTAATACTGCTCTTTGTACTTGACGTTTCTACAGTTAGAGTGCTTCCTCTCAACAGTGAGTGTCAGCAACTAGATGGATGTATTCACCTAGACGGTTATTTAACAGCTGGACTGAACTAAGACATTTTGAAGCTCAGCCTTCGGAGTACAGCGCACTCGTCTTTTATTTCCAGCAGGATAACCTGTCGCGTTCCCAAGTTCAAATGACAAATCTGCACCGACCGCGATGCTGTCGTGACTCAGTGGAGGAAGCACCTTTGCTGTCAACCGTTCAGAGAGATTTACCTGGAAATGAAGCTGCACTTTTTCCATCTCCACTCCCATGAATTTAGCCTTCACCTCAAAATCCCCAACTTCCTCAGTCGGCAAAATATCAAACATGACATTCTTGAACCTGGAGCAAGACATTTAAATAAAAAGGTTACTTGTGATTTCATCGCCCCATATTAAGAGTCAATGGCAATTTACGGAACATTGATTTTGAAAATGCTACGGCAATTTGTCAACACAGGCGATCTGGATGTGGAGTGCAGGGGAATCAATACTGGCAGCCAAATGTTTGGTGGATAATGGTTTAACTCACTGGTTTGTCTGGAGTCCTTCTATCTCGAGGATTACACCTTTCTCGTGCAACCTTGCAGCTGTGTATTTCAGAGACTGTGGTTTCCACTTCTTGCTTCCCTTTTCTTCTCCTTTACTGTCCAGTTTTATCGATCTGCGTGAATTTCTGGACACGTGCCGTGTATTTGAGGTAAATATACAGTTAAATAATCAAAGCATGTAACTAAACCTTTAGACTCCGACAAAGGGGTCGTTTGAGTACCAAATATTTGTTTAACCCACTTTCGATTAAGGTTGTCCAGGCACGTCTTGATGTAGGTATCATAGTAGTTCATCTGCTCCTGGTAGAAGGCGGTTTTAGAGTTGAGCGCTGTCAGTGTCTGCTGAAGCTTCACGAGCTCAGCCTTCCTCCTCTGTCTATATCGTCTTTGGTAGCGGATGTCCTGAGGATTACAGGTTCACTTTACGAATTTAGAAGGCCAAACCCTGGATTTTACAGACCTCCCTTACCCGCTGAAAGAACGCTTTGTTTATGTACCTTGGATATCTCGTTGATGATGTCTTGGTACTTGTTGGCGTCAGAGCAAAGACCGGCCTGTTCCAGATTCCGAAGATTTCGGAGGATCTTCCTCTTTTTCTGCTCGAGAGGGAGCTGGCTGTCTTCCAGGACAGAAGCGCTGCTCTTCAGTCCTTCTGGTGTCTGAGCGTCCTGCACTACCCGTCGCTCCACCATCTTTTTATGCTCCAGCTCCTATAAAGCAAGCAAATATTTCAGTCTAGGTGGCGTAAAAGAAATCTTGCTGTTGTGTTTATTGAATGAGAAGTACAACAACTTCACCTGAGGGGCAGATGACGGTGTTTCAAGAATTTCGGGCAGGCTTTCTCCAGCTTGAATGCGAATCACATCTACGATGAGCTTTTTTGTCCTGAAAAATACAATTATCTTTTCTTTCGGTTCTACTTCGTTGAGTTTTCATCTGAAAAAAAAAAAATCTGTCTTCTACAAAATAAAGCTGGGTGTTAATTTCCAAACCTGTGTTCTACAAATTCATCCTCAATTCAAATTCATCCTGCGCACGCATTTGTTTTTACCGTTCATGGAAATTGAAAAAAAAACTATTTGTGACCAATTCTCTCGACACTTCTGTTAAAAAGATATCTGCACGGATGCAGGCTTATGTCCTAGATAAGCCCCCCCCATCCTCGATTCCAGGACAGGAAATGACAGAGGGGCAAAAAAGGCAAGAAAGACAGGCAACTGAGTGATAGTGACAGAAAACAGTGTCAAGGCAAGTTAAGATCAAACCCATCAGGGTTTTACACGGTTTTACATTTTAGGAGTTTGTTTTCGGGGAACAGATCAGACTCAAAGTGTCTCAGCAGATGGTTTAGAGATGTCAGACATGTCGGGTTGTTAGAGTATCACACTAACTTGGTCATCAGAGTCTTTAAGTCCTTGTCATCTCCTTCCAGAAGCTCAAACTTGCTGGTTAAGGTGAGGGAGACCTCTGCCTTGGCCAGATGGCTCAGAGCGCTCTCCCTGTTTGGATCACCGGGGTCGACCGCTCCTTCACCTGAAACAAAGCCCTTCGTTAAATACATTACTTTTTTTTTTTTTTTTTTAAATGATAAAAACACATGTTTTGTACCAAGCAGCGCCTCTCTATCCGGGACATCTCCCAGATCCTGCAGCAGCTCATGTAACAAGTCATTGGAGTCAGGAGAAATGGCATCCAGATGTTCCAATAGCAACTGCACAGACACATGTGATTAATCCTCAAATATTGTCTAGTCTGTGACTATAAACTATTATGATGCAATAAAATCATAGTAAATCAGCAGAGGAAAACAAGAATAAAATAGGCATATATATTTTATAATGAATCATTCTACCCTAAACTGAACGAACATCTGTAAGTCAAGTCGTATGCCTCTTGCTCACAAAAGATATGTGCAGAATAAAAGTCATGACTAAATAACATCGGCTCTGGACTCATAAAGACAGAAAATCAATGCTGACAGAAGTTCAAATCGGCCCTAGATGATCGTGTTTGGGTTTACCGAGTGAGTGTTGATGATCTCCTCTATTGAAATGTAGATGACAGGCTTGCTTAGAGTCACCATGTCGGAGTATTCGTCGATATTAAACTTCTCCTCAAGTTCAGGAACTTCACAGGCTGACTGGAAAAAGACCCTGAAAGAGGAAGAACCGCTCACGGTCAGAGTTGGTTTGTGAAGGGAATCAACATCATATTGACCTGAGCATACTAGAGTTTAGAGCAAAGGCCTGACTCGTGACTCTCTTTGTGTGAGAATTGTTCCAGATGGGGCGGCTATGTTCGGTTGATTGAGTGAACATATCTCCTTAAAAACTGATGATGCAACATTAACAGCTTTTTCCATTTCCAAAAAAAAAAAAAAAAAAAAACCTTTGTGTCCCCACGAAAACACACAGTCCTTCCTTTACCAGAATCCCTCCACCCTTTTCTTCCTTTACCAGAATTAAATGTTGTGATATTACAAGGCGTTACGCAAGACAAATGACAGTTTCTTTTTCAAGGATATAAAAAATTCACAGACATCGTGTCGTCGAGAAAAATCGATATGAACTTACTTGAACTTCTCGTATGTCTGAGATATGTAGTTGTTCATGGGTGTCATGTGCGCGTTCTCGCCCTCAAACAGCTTATTAGCGGCAGCGTGCTGCAGCATCTTGGCCACAGATCCCAGGTTACGACGCTGGTCCAAGGGCAGCTGCCCCCCAGCTGACATCTCGATGATGTCGAAGCCGTCGGGCGCCACGATGGCTGGGTTCATGTAGCGGTAGTACAGGAGGTTTCCTACAATCTGTCGGACAAGAACGCATTATTGGGATTGCGTGTGTGTGCGTGGTGCGGCATGGGCGGAATTATAACAGCAGTGTTTTTAGTACAAGCATACACGCTGTCGCTACTGTATACGTTTAAGAACTTCTACCTTCGTCAGCTCATCCTCTGAAGCGTCTGGAAACTTTTCATGGAGGCTGTTCTTCAGAACTTTTGCTATGTATCTCATGCCATAACTACATGCAAAATAAAAAAAAGCAACAATGGGACGTCAAACACAAAAGCACATGCCATCACAACACCACAAAACACACGGAGCAGGCTGCTACCAGGGAAGGATTCAGCTCGCTGACACCTGCTGCTGGAATCAACAGTTTGAATTTGGTTCTATGAGTATAATACCCCACCTAGTGGAAACTTTAATGTGTACAACAGTTTTATAGACTTTAAAAGGAAGGCACAATAAATATCTGACAAATGATATGACTTGCTTCTAGTTTTTTGATTCTATAACTGAGAAGATCGTGTTTTGCTTCACAGCACTTGCTGTCCACAACATGCAGCTGAAGCCTTACTAACCAGAATGAGCCGTTAATGACATGCCAGAAGAATATGATCATATTCTTTGTAGCTCTAATTATTTCTAATCATGAAAAACAGCCTACCACAGAAATTAGAGTCACCAAATGGCGAAATTAAGTGAGAATGGAGAAATTAAAATGTGCTGTTCCCATCAAAAATTATTTAAATTAAAAATGGCCTTTCAGAGTCATGCTGACAAATATGATTAGGCGCTAACAAAGAGACCAGTAAGACTTACGGGATGTTATCCATTGATGACACAATGGAGTTCAAGACCTTATCGGTCGCGGCCCGCAGGGCCAGACTGGATGCCTCCAGCCTGTTGCGTACTTCTTCGTGTGACATTGCCTGCTCAGGGGTCACCTCGTACGGCAGCTTGCTGGAGGACAGGATTGATGGGTGAGTAGTGCTCGTTGTTTTCATTACGGAGGGTTTTGTGTCTTTAATGACACAACTGAAACTCTCTATTTCACGTGGCGGAAAACTGAATTCCATGGCAATGTTGTAAAACACTGTAAAAGGTTAATTAAGTGATGAACATTTGGACTCAGGTGAATGCTTTATAACCTTCCCTATGGTAACTGCCTCCATATTCAAACACCGGTGACACCAAATGGCCGCTGCCCCCACCCCCGCCTTACCTGGCCTCTCCGGTGGCGGTCTCCACCTGGTTGACCCAGGACTTGTACACGTCCACAGGGTTAGTGTTTATGTTTAAATTCTTGTTGTCGATGATATCTTTCACCACTGGGGCCAGCAGCTGCCTCAGTGTGTTCTGACCACGAGCTCCTCGGTTGAAGCTCACCACCATCTTGATGACTGTTGGGTTTCCCGTCACTATGTCCTGGATCTGATCCACCTTAGAACTGACACATATGGACGAGAATGTGCATTGAATTTACGGACTCAATCCCAAACTAGAAGGTGAGTTAAAGAGCAGTTGGTAGAACGTTTGATTGGGGCTTTGGTTCTCACTTGATTTCCTCCTCCAGAGCCGTCTTAAAAAGTTTGAGCAGCAGGTATTCCTCTCTCTGGTTAGAGGCGTAGTTGTACAGGGTGAAGATCACCGTGTCCATAAACTTGGTAGACTTGTTTTGGGGCATCTGAAAGATCAGCTTGGCCAGGTAGCTTGGGTTTGTCTAAAGGGAGATGAAGAGGCAAAGGAGGATGGCGTTACATGGACATGTCCCTTTTAAGACGCAACTTGGCACAGCTCTTCGATCACCTGCAACAGGTAGAAGAGATGTTGGTAGGCCTCCAGTTTTCTTCTTTTGCCTTTGCTCAGGCCCTTTATTCCAAGTTTGTCACCTGGAGCCAGGTCCATTTCACTTTTAACTTTCTTGGTCTTCATTTTCTTGTTGTGAGACACAACATCCTTTAAGAAAAAAAGAAGAAAGTACTAAATTAACTGGGGAACTAAGCAGAAAGTGAGCACAGAAAGAGTTTCAATAAAGCATCAGGATCTTTACTTATTCATCACAAGTCACCATCGTTCATTTCACTGATAACAGAAGAGGTGCCCACCTGCAGAGTGATCCTGTTCTTCACCAGAAGACCAATTTTTATATCCATCACGTTCAAATCTTTCTCCATCTGCTGGTTGGAGCGAATGTTGGTGACCACTTCCTCCCTGAGCCTCGTCACTTCCTGCTCTTCCTGAAGGTCCAAGGCACTCTGTTCCAACAGGTGAACAAACTTGCGCACCACAGAGAGGGGAGGATCGCTGGCCATAGCTGAAATTCAATGAATAAGAAAATAAAAGCTTGCACTCATCTTCACATTTACTTTTGTTAAAACATTGTTTTAATGAGTCGATGCAAACAAAAGTGATTTTTTTTTCTTACTTAGTGTTCTGTAGTCGTCTCTAGCTTTGTTGGCTTTTAGAAAAGCCTGGATCTTTATAATTTCTTTTTCCTAGACACACATGCAGACACACATGTCAACGCGTCAGTCGGAAACAAATGTAAATGTAGCGATGTTGCTCACTGATCATCAGTTACAGGGTTACTCACGTGATCTCTGAAGAACTGCAGCCTCTTGCTGTATTCACGTTTGGCTTTCCACATTTTTACCACTGATTGAATCTGATAAAAAAAAAAAAAAAGTCAGATCTCAAAGAAACTTATTAAGTCGGAAATTGTTATTTTACAAAAGGGAGGTTTATTACCTTCACAACAGAGGAAACATTTTTCTGAAGGAAATTCATTCTTTTTTTGTACACTTTCCTCTGCTTGTATCCTTT
Organism: Lagocephalus sceleratus; assembly: GCA_911728415.1. Taxonomy (NCBI): domain Eukaryota; kingdom Metazoa; phylum Chordata; class Actinopteri; order Tetraodontiformes; family Tetraodontidae; genus Lagocephalus; species Lagocephalus sceleratus. The sequence continues at coordinate 2,453,869 of CAJVRN010000240.1, forward strand.
CCAACAAGCCTGTTGGGTAAATATCAAATATGCACATTAATTTTATTGATTATTATGAGATGTGAACTTTCAGTGATGACATCGTTTCATTTTTCTTCATTATTATCATCATTATTCTGAGACATTCGCCCACCTGTAGTTTGATGACATGTGGTTCTTGTTCCTGTAGATACTCCATTCGCTGTTTATGCCTTTTCCTGACAAGGAAACCCCGAACCCTGGCCTGCAGCTGTGTCACTAAGGATTCATTGGCCAGCCACAACTGCTCCCTGTTATATTCTGCAGTCACAGAGCTGACCACGTCCTACGTGAGAAAAATTATTGTTTTCACACAAATGCGAGAGATCGACAGGTCAAAGTTAAAATGAATAACACAACACGCTGTTAAAAGGGAAAGTAATGTAAGAAGCAGAAACACTGCGAAAGCAGGAGCACCTGGATTTCTTCTTTACGGAGATGGTCACCCCTGTGATGGAATCCCTCTGGCGCTTCCCACGTACCCTGTCCTGTCTCCACATTGTAGTAATAGTGATATCTATCATTGAAACAATGTTTTACCCAAACACTGTCACTGCTGCCTGGAGGAGAGCAGAGAAAATGAATGCCACCTGCACAACGGGTCACCTGATATTTCAACTATAATTCAAGTTACCTTTATTATTTGCTTGACTTTGTGCCAGGTTGGTCTGGTATGTATCAGCACATTCAGGGTGCACAGCTCTTAGTCCAGCGCTGGGGTGTTGCAAAGCCTGCAGTGTGTTCTTAGAGTCGCCCTGGGCCACCATCCTGTTAATATCTGCTATCGCTCCAGCCACTAATAGAGTAACACATTTGAGACAAATAACAGCATGTTTCACTGAAACGACCCCAACCATGTAAAAACTATAGAAAAATCCAAATCTCAGTAATCTATATGATAAAATGTAGTATTATACATTTTAGTAGTAATAGTACTTATGCGTACTTTAAACATAACTATGTGCTGTTGATAATAATAATGAAAAGATTATGACTCTATGAAGTACATTTCAAACAGTTGGGACATGAATGAGTGCATTTATCCCCTACATACATGCAAGAGCCTGTTCTTCATCTTGGTTGGCTGTGTGTATGGCCTCCTGTATCTGATCAAGCCACAGGACTGCAGACTCATCTCCAGAGCTCTGCAATCAGGCAAAAAGCACCACATCAGCTTCCAAATGATCTGGAGTCTTACTCACACTTACTCACACCGAGTGCTGAAACACGACTTCATGTTCAGTGCCACTTTTCTTTTGCACGGTTCCCTACACATCGCCATCAGATGCACGGACAATTATTCCAAATCCAAGGGATGTTTATTCAATCTTCATTTGTTCTGAGGCCAAATTTAGAGGGTGGGTGGGTGTCTCTAGACACAGCCAGCAGGAAGGAAAATGACCATTAGTACAAACCCAACAGTCTAAAAATAGCTTTGTTTTTTTATGTCTGCATCCAATTCTAATGTGTTAGAAAAGGGGGCATAGAACAGCTTCAATTTCACTCTAAAACAACATAGAAACTAAAAGTACAGCGAAAAAAAAAAGTGTGATCCGTTAAGCTCTTTCCTCCCACTCCAGTGACTCAGTGGGTTGTTACTAACTGGAAGACAGGATTTTAGTTCACGCGCCTGACAGGAAGTAGTCTCACACAGCCATGCAAGCGCACCAGCGTCCTGCATAACAGTGGGGAGCCGGGCTGGGTACGCACCATTATCAGTCGCACTTTCTGCAAAAATGTGAAACGGCAAATTTGGCCAGCGCAAGTCCGACATTGACCGAAAAGAAGCCACGCGGAGAAGACGCCTCAAAGAACTACGGGCTGTTGACCGCTTTGTGATTATGGATTATTTCGTTTCAGGACTACTGTTTTTTTTAATGGCAGCACAAACCATGCAGCATGATGGTAAGTGTATTATTCAAAGCGTTCTCAATTAACATGTTTACTTTTCTGTTCAAAAAATTGCAAGATGTTAATACCATGAATATAAATAAAATATAGCCATTAAGTAGAATCATTTACTGTAATAACAAAAGTGTGTGTAGATTACTTTATAATTGATCACTACAAAAATAAATCTGATTTTAATGCTGTTCAGATATATGCTCTGTTTTCTGCTGTTAAGTAAAGTAATAATATGTTGTTTTGCAACAATAAATACAATCTTTGTTCTGCCCATTTTAGGAAATGGATCCGAGACCAAAACCATGCGTTTACACGGTGTAATCCCTAAAACCTACAAGGGTAGCAGTAGCAAACTGAACCGGACAAGTCAGCTTGACACCAGCTCATATCCCAGGCTGGTCGTGGACTCAGAGGAGGTAGTAAAAGCCTACACCACAGGGGTCCTCAGCACCTGGGTCATCCCGTCATCGTACATCCTGGCCATGTTGGTGGGTATCCCCTCCAACGCCTACATTCTGGCCTTCCTCAGACTCAGAGTGAAGTCCTTCTCCACTGGCGTCTTTTACCTGAACCTCGCCTTTTCTGACCTCCTGTTCCTGCTCTCTCTGGCGCTGCGCGTGCACTACCACTTTAACGGACACCACTGGACATTCGGGGAAATCACCTGCCGGGTTCTCACGGCTTTGTTCTACGGAAACGTTTACTGCTCGGCTCAGTCGATAGCGTGCATCAGCCTGAGGCGCTACCTGGCTGTGGTCAGACCCTTCCTGTATCGGCGGCTGGCCAAGACCACCATGACCGTGTGGACGTGCTTGATTGTGTGGTTTCTGTTCGGGGCTGCGACTGTGCCCGAGCTTCTGGTGAGGCAGAGCTACCGGGTCGCGCAGCTGAACATTACCACGTGTCACGACGTGCTCCCCTTTGAAGAGAACTACCACTCCATGCTGCTGCCCTATCGGCTGGTGCTGGTGTGTCTCGGCTTCGTGGGGCCCTTCTGCATTTGCATTTACACGCACGTGGCGGTGGTTTGCCAGTTGAGACAATCGGGTTGCGACTGGAGGCCATTTATTAGGGTCAGCACGATGACGTTTATCATCTTCGTGGTGTGTTTCTTACCTAGCAGCATTCTGCACATCACCCACTACATCTGCCTGTTCACTAACGGCGACGACAGACTGTACGGATACTACCGAGTAGCGGTGTGTCTCTGCTGCTTCCATAGCTGCCTTGACCCCTTCTTTTGTATCCTCATATCAAAGACAACGACATCTGAGCTGCAATTCATTTCCCCTCACGGAGAACCTCAGAGGCCTGATGTCATGATGTGACCCTCGCTTTGAGTTCGCTCGCATGGAAAAGGAATTTCCTTGTTGGTCCGTTGGAAAAATATTCCAGAAACTGGATGGGAGAACTGGATAAATAAAACTGAAAGCTGCAATAGCACTGACCAAGAATTCATTTACATCATAAATGCAAACTAAAAGACCTGCAATGTTGTTTGCTCTGAAATAATTACATTTATTACAGTTTGAGTGAGTCAATTTTCACCTTCCTGCGAGGGAAAGTACTCTTTTTTTCCCCTCTGTTTAGGACATAACTATAGAATATTCATCAACTTAACAAATACTGTGAGACATTTTATTCTTCAATAAAGGTTTTAAATCAATGATTGTGTCATTTTAAACTCAAACTAGAATTAGAGCCACGGTACCTGGCAGAGGAGTCGCTTGGTGTGCTGGAGGACGTCGTGGTAGTGTTTGGCTGTGGCGGGGTTAACCGCCGTCATCTTGGCCGTAGGGAGGAGGAGAGCTGCGAGTGTCTGCTGAGGGTCGTCCGAGTTGAGCGCCTCGTTGATCTCGGCTATAGCTATGATACCTGAAGGTAGAAGACCCAAATGAGACCCGGTCTCTCGAACTTTTTTTTAAAAATACACTTGGTGCGTTTTCTCCACGCGTGAAAGGGAACCCTAAGACTCCACAAACTACGTTGTGTAAATGTGACCAATTAGCTCAGAAAGCCAGCGTTTCTTACGCTCGTGCTCCTCGTGGACTTGAGTGTTGACCGTGTCAATGCACTTCTGAACATCATTCCAGGTGAGAAACTCTTGGCCTTTAGCTAGCGCCTCCCCTCGTTGTTGGATCAGCGTGTCAGCATACCTGAAGGACATAATAATAATAATAATAATAATAATAATACATTTTATTTAACAGCGCCTTTCTGGACACCCAAGGTCACTTTACAAAGAATAAATAGACACTAAAATAAATAAAAACAGCGGACAATAAAAAGGCAACAATAAAATCAAAGGGAGAAGGCAGATTTGAACAGCAGATAATTTGTACAGCAGATAATTAAATGACAACAAAAATCAGAAAATCAGAGGGAGAATGCAGATTTGAACAGGTGGGTTTTGAAACTGGATTTGAACTGGGGGAGAGAGGCAATGTGGCGTAGGTCTGGTGGGAGAGAGTTCCAAAGTTTAGGGGCAGAGCCGCTGAAAGCTCTGCCCCCCATGGTGCTGAGATGTGAAGATGGTACGTCCCACAAATTTACAAAGAACTGAACTATGTTGATATCATACTAGAAGTCATCCGCTCCCTCCAGATTGTCCTGATCCATTTCAGCATTACCTGTTGAGATTATCTTGGTCCATGTTGGTGAAGCCTAGAGGGGAGTCGGTGAGTTGTTCAATCACTGCCTGAGGGTCTTTGGTGTCCAGCACCTCATTTAGTACTGCGACAGCTGACAGCATCTCCACGGCGACGCTCAGCTCCTCGTGGCTCAAGCCAGACTGAAAGACAAACATGGAGTCATGCGTGAGTGCAGCATCTGTCTCATGTGCAGCCGCTGTGAACGTGGCTGTGATGGGATGATGTGTCACGCACCCCACCACTACCTGCCATGAACTCATCCACAGGCTGCGAGTCCTCAACTTGACCTCAGATTCTATATGAGGGCAACGTGGTGTTTTTCCATCACTGGTAATCGATGTATAATTTCACCTGTCAATCTATGTGCACATCATAGCATCATCAAGCCATGAGTGAAAAATGTTTTCCCATCTAAAGGGACACTGGCCTCACCAGATGTGTGTTCTAGGTGTACTCTTTTCTGTGATAGTTAAGCTCTTAACCAAGATGAACGAACAACCATGAGCTGCAGACGTCCTCTGAGAGAAACGCTGATGCCGGCCATGAAGATACAGTAATAAAGTGCCCAGGGATGTGCTTTGAATGATCAGTCTTAATAATCATGAGCAGGTCACCTTTAGCAGGTGCCCAAGAGTCCAATATGTGAACTTACCTGGCCCCCTTGTAGCTGCAAACTGAAAAGCTCGTTCTGATAGAGGTTGGCGGCGGTTTGGTAGACGATCGGTAGCTGTGCTTCAGGGTTCGTGAGCTCTTCCACTGTCTCAGCTGCATTGCCACGACGAATGGCTTTGTTGATTGATGCAACTGCCTCCAATTCTGTTTCAAAAAAGATCACAGACAGCCATTTTAACAACCCAGGTCAGTATATGATATTAGTTGTTTTAATAAAAACCAGTAGAGAACGTAAGATAAGCCCAGTACATGTAAAGAACACACAGAACATTTTAAGCGACCAGCAATGACCAGCAGTGGAATTCAATGAACACGTACTTCGTTTCTCTGCCTCGGCAAAGTCGTTACAAGAGCTGACAACTCTCTGAATCTCCTCTCTGTCCACCAACAAGGCCCTGCCTCCATCCTATAGCACAAAAGGGAGACGCGACTAATAGATTGCATCTTCAACTCTTTTCTGCAGGTACAGCTTAAAGCCAGTCGAGGTGGGGGTGTGTGACGGAGTGTACCTTGGGTTTGTGTTGGCAGTAGCTGGTGAAGTGCTCCAGGTACCAGTGACAGTTGGACTCCAGAACCCCCAGCAGAGCCAGAGCCTCGAGTCTGAGAGCAGCCAGCAGAGCAGGCTGATCCTGGGCCGCCACTGCTCGATTCACCTGCTGCACGGCGGCCTGGGCTAGAGCCAATGACAACGAGTCAAACAACAATGTCTACTGGTAGAGAGCTAGAAACCAGGGGTGGTCAGTTAAGTTACAAATAATAATGTAAATAATATTTTTTTATTTCTGTTAAATAAAAAAAAAAAGTTGGAGCAACTAGAACTAGATGTTGATTTTATATTTTGTGCATTATTGTATTAGTGGCCAATAAATCTCACATTGTGAAACAGAAACAATTATTTTCAGAGTTTATAGCTTTTGCTTTCTTACTTCTTAAGCGTTCAATTCTAAAACACACTTTATATAACTCGACTGGCGCTTTTCTCTATTAAAAACGTGGTGGGAAAAAACAGCCGATACAACAGAGAAGATTACTCAGTGATGAAATCACTCCTTACTGTTAACGAAGTCAAGGCAGCCCTGGATCTCCTGCTGCGTCAGCAGCTCCTCATAAACGTCTCTTTCTTCAGTCCCACTCGAGCCGCGCTGATTAACCGGGAAAATCAAATCAGTGGAACAATTAGCTTGTTGATAGGGAAAATGTCAGAGATTTTACTGATTAGCACCTTTTACAGCCCATAGTTTAACCTGTATAAATCCTATTTCTGTAGTTTTTTCCTGTTATTTGGGGTTTTTTTTTAAAAGTCTGGAAAAAAGTGAGGGGAAAAAAGCGGGGTGAGATGCTGTGGAGGGTTTGTTTTTAATGAATTACAGCTGACTCTGCAGCTAGTGGAATGTGCTGGCCGTGCATGTGGAGTGAGTCAGTGCTGTAGTAATCTACTGTAGTTCAGACGCCAGCGTTAATACACCGAACTGTCGGAACCAAATACAGAACCAGTCAGAGCAACAGTCCCATTTCTGCTTCTACACGATAAAATGACCTAAACGTACAATGGGATGAGGGAGGAGACAAACCACAAAAAGGTCAGAGTTTATTAGTTTGTGCACCTTCCCTGACGACTGATTCAGCTTCCGGGTCTTGGCCTGGCTCAGCGTGCGCTGGTAATCTTCTGCCAGGACTTCCTGTGCATTCCTCAGCATTGCGTTAGGATTGTTCAGGGCTGCCATCGTCAGCGGAGCCTGGCCTCTGTCGATGGCCTCGTTAATGGCGATCACAGCGGCGTGCACTGAAAAGAAAACGGGCTCTCCGTCACCGCGCCGTTGGCCTTGAGGCCTCAAGTCAAAAACGGCATGTAGCCGGATGTCAGAAGACTCACGGGCAGCTTCATCCACTGACAGCTCATTGGCCAGGATTCCTCCAATCTTACTGAAAGCTGGCATTTGAATGCCATACTTATCCAGCTCACTCCGCATGTTACTAATCTCTTCCTCTGGAAAAAAAAAAAAAAATAGGTTGAATTGTTACATAAAGTAGCATAGGTTGCATATATACATACATACACACATATATACATATATACACACACACACATCTTTGGTGTTTCAGTGTTATACTATAGAGAAGAATACTGATTTTAGGAGGCAAGTACCTGTGAATGCAACTTTTCCCAGCAGGTCCTGGATCTGTGGTGCCACCCCAAGTTTATACAAGTACAAGCTGAAATGATCACATTGAATCTTACAGTTAATATAAAATATAAATGATAATATAAACGATAAAAAAGCCTGAATCATTTCAGTGTCCGAATCTGACGTTCCAGATTTGAAAAGACGTGGCTATGGCTGAGGGCCTCGATGTGGCCTTATGCCACTGGAGGGTAGTGTTGACTCATATTACCACAAACAAACTCCAGTGGGAAGCCCAGTTTCAACCTGAGCCTGATACAGGACATACCAGCTGCTGGAAGCTTCATAAAAATTTCATCTTCCCACAGGTAGCTGATAAGTTGCAATGAATTATAGATATTAAAAGCAAGTCAGCTTTGAATAGAGCAACAGCAGCATTAGATTGTTCTGCCCTTCTGTCTGTGTGTTTGGTATGTGTGTGCATATGTGTGTGTGTGTGGCTGTGTGGGGGGGTGGTCACTGCGAGTAAACATAAAATTACCTGTGTCCTTGGGACACTGTGGACTTTAAACAGCTATCCAAAACTTGTCACTAAGTGGAGTTTAGAGAATGATTGAACATGATAGCAGTTTATTTGAAAAAGATAGAAGACAGTAACAGCTGACTGGGTTAATGATGGTGCTGATTGCAGGCCACAATGGTTACACACAATCAGCTGACTAGCTGTGAGCTACAGTTGTCCCCAGACTATGGATCCTCTTTGTTGAGTCCCATGTTTATTGAACTTCTTCTAGATGACAAATAAAGCCTTCTCTTTTGCACCACGAGGAGCATTTAAAATGCCCAAATTTGTAAACTTTGTAAAATTATGCTCTCTTCACCATCTCATCTGACGTTCTACAATAAATGTGTTGAAACGTGCGCTCCGCATATGTCTATGTGTGTTTGTGTTCGGGGAAGTATCGAGAATTCACGGGGTCCTTTTGGGACTTCAGCTGGATTTGCAGGAAGGAAGAACACGTGTGTGCATGAGGAGGGAAGGAAACCAATTCTCCCTGGGACTGACCATAACACCACAACAGAAAAAAAAAAAAACAAGCCACTCACATATCGCCTCACAAAATCTGTTTATCTGGATGAGTCTGATTGCAGACACACCAGCGTTTACGGTTCATTTACATTCGCCTTGAAACACATGAGGTATAGGGGGATTTCTGTTGTACAGAGGAAAATAAGGATTACATTCACTGAAGTTCTCAATTAAACAAGCCAAGCGACAAGAACAGCTGAAAATAATGAAAGACGCAGCATTTCTATTGTGTAACCGTAAGCCAAATCACAAAGGGTCTTCCCTTCTTCCCTTTTTTACCCAAGTAGAAATAGCATTTCTTTTATTAGGAACATCCACCTTTCAACATAAATCCCATTGATTTTCAGAGTTGTGCTGAATATTAGGTAGGATTCTTAAAAGTCTTAGATTAAACAGTCCCACGCATTTTTATAGCTGCGGATGGTCAAATGTTTGGCACAGGAAATTACTCCAAATTAAATAGAGAATGGCGTGCCAGCATCACAATGTGCAAGTGTGTGTATTTTTGGCCGTCTCACAGTTAAAGTAGTGGATCACGATTTGTTGGGTCCTGACCCAGTTCAGAATGACATCATCTCCCTCAAATACGTTTTATGCAAAACACTGAACTAGTTGAAAGCAGTGGTGGAAAGCAGAAGAGTAAATATGATACGTGATACAACCAATCGTTAAAGTTATATATAAGAGTCAACAGGTGATCTGACAGTGGGACTACTTGATCAACATTTAATGGCAACACGATGCCCCAGACATGACAGCTCATCTCAATTCAATACCGTCCTGTCCTGTAAATCTTGTAATAAACAAACATTTGCGCGCACCCCTAATGAAAACAGCTGTAGGGTAAATAGAGCTCCAGGCCTGTTCCGACCTCAGTGGGACTCTATCTTTTAGTTCATCTTCGCTAATAACAACACTGAGGGCTTCTGCCTGTTTTCTCTGACATAATCACAATCAAAACTTGTGGTACTCTCAGAAGTTAGGCAGCTTGGTGAAGATAAACCTTTAGAAAGCGTTTTTTGTAACCTTCTCACGTCTTACCTCAGTGCGTGTATGCAGTATACGACCTTGGGCATGTTTTTGCGATCATACACGTCCGTAGTTTCGGGGTAGAAGATCTGAAACAGGAACAAAATACAGCCAACGGATCAGTCAGTCTTGATTCATCACCTGCTTTATTTCAAAAGCAGAAACGTCTTTTCCTTAGCCATCACGTTAAATCCACATTTTTATGTCATGATGCGGTGTAATAAACAACACCATGGTGATGGTATGTAACATTTGATTCAAGAATCATTCTTGTCAGTCACAATCTCAACGGGGGATAATAGATTTATCGATCTGCGTGTGATGACGGTCTGCAGGTGCTCATGGTGCTGCTCCGCTCCTTCTTCACCTTCACAGATGTACCCGCCTCTGGTGCCCTCCCATGGAAAGGTCTGATCCATCATTCAAATGCGGTGTTTGGTATGTAAAGTTTAGAAGTTCAGTAAGCTTATTAGCCATCTCCCAAACTATAAAAGGCTGTGCAAGGACAAAGACTTCCAAACTAATTTCTTAAAAGCAGCACATTTTAAACCATCACATGACTGCACCCATGATGTGAAGCTGTCATCCATTTTAAAAATAACTTGTGGTATTTTCCTCTTTGCCTTGAGGTTGTTTGTCATATGAATGAATCATGCATCAATGGACTCTTCAGTTTCTGAGGTGAGATCAATTATCCTCGCTTCATGTATGTGTTTTGTCTGCCTTTTCTTAAGCTGCCAACTGTACAGATCAATAAAGGAGAGAACGCGTGCCGACGTTGCTGTTAAATCCCCCTACCTTTGGGAGACCCACTGACTCCATGGCTCTGAGCCACTGTACCGTGTTGTCCGTGTGTCTGAAGTGCAGCCCAGTGCTCTGAAGAACAAGAATATATAAAGTATATATATATAAATATATACACGTATATATGACATCACTGAGTCTGTGGAACACATGAGCAAGTTTTGGCTCATGTTGGTTTTTTTCCCTCCTACCCTGTGAGTAACCATCATAACTGCCAGAAAACGTATCCATACCTTATATCGGGACTGATCTCTGTCATAGATTCTTTTCTCAGACACCATTTTTGGGGCAAAGAAGGTGGCAAGCTTGCCAAGGTAGACTCCGTTCCTCAGACCCTCCTCCAGCTCAGTGGTGGGGGGCAGGTCCTCCTCCAGGCAGGCTTCCATCCACCTACGGGGGAAAAAAACCAGTAGGGCTCAGTGAAGACCGTCTGACAACTCCTCAGGAGCTTTTACACATTTTTTTCAGAAATGACTCATTAAAAATAGCAATAACAGCATGTGCTGAAGTGAAGATGGCATACAAACTAGATAAAGATTAAAGTTAATCCCCTCGTTTTTGCCTGATAAGCCGGGGAGAACTGGGCATTGTTACAGGCTGCACCCACATGAGCTGAACCCGGCATACTTCATGAGGGAGGCAGTGGAGGGATCTGCAGCTCTGGGGCTGAAGCTTTGACACACACTAGTAAGAAAAGCTGGATTATCTCACATTTAACTTGGCAACATTGGGGCAAAATTTAAATTTTCTGTTTTTCATTTTGGAACTAGTTTCCAACTAGCTGTTGGAAAATTCAAGCAACTGTTTCTAGTTCTAGTCGAGGTCTAGCCAATTATTTATCAGCACAGTGACTCATCGTGGCCTCGGGATTCTGTGGAACTGTTACTGGAAATACACCCATATTTATCATCATGGCCCCAACAACCAGTCGCACTTGTTCGAAGTTCTCTCGCCTCGTCATGGCGCACAACTGAGTTTAGCCTTTGCAGCAGTTTAACATCATCGAGACTCGCTGCATTTATTGTGCATCAGCAGCTCACGTCCATCAGGTTACACGCAGTCAACCCTCCCTGGTGTTTGTGCACACACCATGTTTATGTTAATTAAGGCTGTGTGGGTGCTCAAAGGATCCAGTCTGCCAAAATATGTGTCAGCACATCGAGGATCATCTCAGCGCGCCAAGTCACGCACTGTCAACACAACACCAGCAGAGTGTGTAAATAAAACTAACAGGATCCTTAAACAAGCAAAGAGGGACCAAAACGATCATGTAATCAATATGTCTTTGTACTTTCCTACAGCGGTTGAGAGAAATGGACATAAAATATGATGTTCAACCCTCAATTTTTGCTCAAAAATCTAATATTTTCCTTGACTGATTCAAGTCTCATCAGAACCGGCTGACCAAATGAAAAAAGCAATTGCAAATGTCATGAAGCTTCTGTCGGCTACACAACATTTCATGTGTGAGACGCCGCATTTGTAGTGAAACCTGTGGCTGATGCAAATTCTGGGAAATGCAGCCATTTTAAGTTTCATAGCTACAAAGCAGTCGTCCGCAATAACGCGAGTGAGAATTACTGAGAGTCAAACATCTGCTTGCTGGCATTACACTCAAGGCAGCATCCTGCATGCTTAACATGCTGCAGCTTCACTTCCTGTGCTTAAAACAATGTTGGATGAACTGAAGCAGGAGAGCCTCGCATTTCTGTTTACAACCCTCCCAAAGCGGCTCTTCCTGTCTTTGTCTAATCTATGAACAGCCTGGCAAAAGAGAACACAGCTTTCTGGATGTGAATCTGTCTTGAATTCAGCAAGCGAACATGCTTCAGGCCAAAATACTTCCTCCATACACAGGCTGGCCTCTTGCGGCATATGATGCAGTCGTGCTGGTCATAAATTGGTGCTTAAATGTCTGTCGGGAGAACATTTTAGCATAATAAATGAGTAGCTGCAAGATCTGCATAATGTATATTTAAAAAAATAATAGCTGTTTATATCATTGAATAATTTGCACGCCTCCAAAGGCCTGAAGCAGGAAACGTTCTCGGGAGTTATCAAGTAAAAGGTATTTTTTAACATTGCTGCAACTGCAAACACGCCAATCTGCTGGAAACAATGTGGCGTAGCAGAGCAAACTATAATATTACACCAATTCTCAGAGGTTAAATACATAAACCTGACTAAAAATAGCATAGCCTACTGAGCCTGTCCTTAGGCGGTCAACGGCAACTCTCTAAAATATAGATTTTATGCTGACAAGTTCATGATCCCTTTGTCAAATTTTTAGTTCTGTTTTCTTTCAAAAAGCCGCATTTAGCTGCCAAAACTGGGTGAAAATGATGAGGGTGTGGCAAAGTATAACTGTAGTTACCATGGCGCCACAAAGTTCACACATGAAACCCGGATGCACGTGCAAAACCTCAAACCTGTGAGGTGATACACCGATATCTGCGCGATCTGTCTCTCCAAATCACAGTTGGGACTTTATATTTGTCACGTGTCTGCTGGGGAGAATGGCTCGCTGCTGCTGCCTCCGTCCTTTCCACGTTCCACTGACTGCTGACACCTGAGCCAGGAGAGCGGAGCTTAATCCCACGCTCCCCGAGGTGGACGGCCTCATTAGGTGTCAGCCTTAATCCTAAACTAACTTGACACGTCTCCCAGAATAGAGGTCTTATTCCACAATTTGCAGCAGTGCTGAAAATCAACGGGGCAACAGTACAAAACAGGAAGTTCACAACTGAAAGTGTGCGTGTGCCTGTGTGTGTGTGAATTCAGTCAAGTTCACTGTCAGGGAAGGATTACTACAAGCACATCTGGCCCATAAAAGTCTCGCTTCCAGAAAAGTCTTTTTTAATAACCTTTTGGAAGCACAATTGCGCGTAAATGCCTGATGTGGAACTCTTTTTTATGGTAGATGAATCATGTAAAACCTACTCATGCTCGGCCTTTTTATCTCGCGGCATAAGGAGATAATGCGGGGCTATACAATCAGCAAGTCAAACTTGAAGTTTGCAAGTCAAACTTGCAAGTTCAACAAGGACTTGATCGTCGCTAAGGCGCTGCACGTTCGCTCCCGGCGAGGGCGAGCCGCCGCGGGACACGGGTGGGCTGGAGGTCCGAGCAACAGCGACCGATCGATGGCAAATCAGTGTCGCGGCGAGAGGGTGGGTGGGTGGGGGCTGTCACAAGATGAGTGTTATGAGGCGTGATGCTTCCTGTTGCGCTTCCTGTTACCTGTTACTAAGGAACAAACATATTAATTTTCGGTCTTCTGGCGGCGCCTGTCATTAGAGCTTCACGCCAACGCAGAACACACTATTTAAATACCCAAGTGCACAGAATCGCATCAGAGTTCTCCATAATCGCAGATAAAATCAAAGCATAACACGAGCGTCTGTCCTCGTGTAATCCGGACAAACTACGAGTCGTGACAAGGCAAACAGCGCAGGACAATAAAAAGAGAGTGGATGTATTTAATCAGCGTGACCCGCTAAGCTCTCCTTATCTTCGAGGACTTTCCCTTCATCCTTTTATCCCTCCTTGAGCAAGCTTTCCCTTTTCTTACTGTTTGGCCTCTTCCAGGTGACAGAGGTACTCATAGGCGATGTTCTGTCTCCTCCTCTCGTCCATCTCCTCCGCCGAAAGCCGCTCGTCATCCTGAATGGCTGGGAAAAAGAAAAAAAAGGCCTCTTTTTAGACAGCAGACTTGCACTTTTTTACATTATTTATCTTCAATCAAAGGTAATTTTCTTTTCTTTTTAAAGAAATGAGCTTATGTCTTTAATCATGAGATAATTAATGAAATTCTATCATCACATGATGACAAATTAACGATCTTGTGTACCGTGTTTTCAATTATGGAATGTGGAGAATCTCATCAAGTCTAAAACGCTAGAAAAGAACTCCAAGAGCGCAGACCTTCACCAAGCAATGATAAAGAATCCTTCAAAAAAAATCCTACACACACACACACATACACACACACACCCCTAGACATATATATGTGTGTGTGTATACATATTTGTGCACACATGGGTGTGTATGTTATTGGAGTTAAAAACCAAGGGGGAGTTGTTCAAAGCCAAGCAGCAACATCAAACTGGATCCACTGATGCAAACAAATCTCTTCCATCTTGAGGAATGCGACCCCTCCCTCGCACCTCTCCTTCTCGACTGATACCGGGAAGTTGAAACCACCTCCCATTTCTCCCAAGATCTCCCGCGGAATCGCCCGGGTCAACGGGATGACAGATGACTTCTGCTGAGGGTTGACCTTTACCTGCTGCAGCTTAACCAGAGCTCCGCCCACCGTCGCTCCTTCCTCCGCTCTAATCCAATCAAATCTCTTTATTTCTGGCTGAGTGAAGGGACGTTCTCATGCGGGTGGGGAGCGGACCTTCCTCCCCAGGAGTTTATTGCGGTCTGTGGTGGGATGGTGCACTCTGCTCCTACTTTCTCTCTCTCTTATTCTGTAACATTGATCTGTTTCTTACAGGTATCTCAACCCTTTCAGAAGTCTCGCTTGCAATATTACATTCTGTCTGAGGTTTCCAGGGCAGGTGTGCTTCTGTTAAACATTTACTTTCAGTGGGGGGGGGGGTGCAATACTGCTATGTGTCATTGTGCAAAACCCCTCAGTATAATTCCAACCAGAGGAATGTCTAAAGTTAGTACAGTGCGCCTACCTGAGCACAGGTAGGCGCACTGGCCTCGGAGTATGTTCAACCCATGCGGTTTTAGCCCGGCAGCTCAATGGCCGTTTATTTCAGGACAATAAAATTTATCTTATCGCAGCAGTCAACGACACTTGAGAGATGACTTTACTGCGTGTGTGTGCATAAAAAAGCACACGGTCTTTCATCCCCCTAAAGTAGGCCATATGAAAAGAATATTTTACCACTGACCGCGCTAAGGTAACTTTTCATATCACAGGCCGGGTTTCCTGTCGTGCAGTAACACATGGAGCTTTAGTGAAGCACTAGTGTGTGTGAAGGAGAAGGGAATCAAGCGCTGTTTATCTGACGCGGCCTCCTGGAGCAGCCTCTCTTAATTTATGTTAATTCATCTGTTTGCTGCAGCTCAGGAAACGCTTCAATATGTCCGTGCAACGAGCAGATAGAGCTTCAAAAACACTACCGCCTCAGCCAGCCACTTCCTGGAAGAGCCTGCCCGCGCTCTTCTAGTTTCACCGTTAACTCCCCAGGTGGTGGGCCCCCTTTCTGAACATCTCAGGGCCTGGTCATGGGGTCTCCAAACACAGTCCAGGTCAGGTGATCAGTAGTTTGTACAGCAGGGGGATGTTTTGAGTCCACAAAAGGCAGCACCTCTAATCACAACCCACTAACCCATATCATTGGGGGGGGGGGGCAAAGAGTGAATGATTAACCTGAGAAAAAAGCCTCCTGACGCGCAGGCAGACGGCCATGGTGTCGACATTAAACAAGCAGGCAAACGGCACATTTCAAGACAGATGGAAACACTTTCTAAACGCGACCGGTGTGTCTAATTCAAAAGTTTAAAGATGCAACCAAAAAAAAAAAAAAAAAAAAAAAACACAGCACGAAGGAGTCCGTGCGTAACAGGAGGTGGGCTGCTGGCGTGAGGGGAGTCGAAGACCCATTTTGACGTGTGCACAGACACACACACACGCACACACCTGCGGACCCACCTGCTGCTCATCAGAGTCCTTGCAGCAACACCTCACCTGAGCCTTCATCCTCCACCGCGAAACAACAAAGTAGTGCCCGTACTCACTTCCATAGCGGGGCTTTTGGAAGGTGGCCGTCTCTTCATGGTGCATCTTGCGTCGTCTCCTCCACTTGTGAGCTCGTCCGTCCGGGAAATAACTTCAAAGCACGAGTCGACCTGCTACACGGCAGAGTTGTCGTCGTCGTCGTTGTTTGTCGTCGTCGTGGTGAAACTACGGCAGCGGCTACCTGTGTGGGGGGGACAGACGGCGGAAAGCGACGAAATCGGTCCCGGAATGGTTCATGAAGACGCGGACTGTCAGCAGGAGCGGAGCGGAGCCATGGCGTGTGTGCGAGTCGAGTGAGTGAGTGCGTGCGTGCGCGTGCGTGCGTGCGTGCGTGAGCGGCCGGTCATTGACTGTCTGACTCTCCCGCAGCACACGCGTGTGTTTGCCGCACATCTGCGCCACCTGCTGGCTGTTTGTGGGACGCACACCCGCTCCAGATGCTGCACTTGGTTCTGGTTCCACAGAACTTTCTTTTTTTTTTAACTTTATATTTGTCTCTTTTTTTTTTTTTTAAGAATCATCAATCGACACTGACTGATATAAATTAACTATTACTGTAAAACAAATAAATTCTCATTTCCAAATAGGTTTTAATGTCTGCATAAATGAAAGCTCACGTCACTTTTAAGCACTTCGGCCACGCCCAGACTAAGTACATTTTTTAAAAATGCCTTGACTTTAACTAAGATGGTGTATTAAAAGAATTTAGTAGGTAAAGACCAATTTATGCAGTAAATCCACAGTATAGATTTGGTTATCCAGATCTGTCCACTAGATGGCAGCATGAGTGTGACATTCCAATATTAAATGATTTACTTCAAACTAAATTTTCCTTTCTATAGATGCTGAGTGTTTTGTAAATATGGGGAAACTATATTCAGCTTCAGTCTGGGGGTTTCAAATGATTTTAAATAAGTGATTCTAAAATGCGATTTGCTAGAGAACATATCTTTTATTGTATATATGTTGAAGGCTGCACACCCAGCATCCGTGCCATTCCAGCTTCTAACATTATCTACAGAGCATTGTTTGGCAAATATTTCTTCACGTTTTCACATTTATGGACCTCTGAACATGTAGCTCGGCCATAATATGCCTCACAGGCCTTTCACAGTAATTTACACCACTTTCCAACATACAATTATTTACCTTCTTAAAAAGGATGAACAGAACATACATGAGTAATACATTCACAGTTTTCCTCAACAAAAATCAAAATATTCCGACTACTTTGTTCCTGAAATATACAGTTAGAATAGAACACAGGGAGGTGCACAAAATAAACCACTATTCTTACATACAATACATGCAAGTTTTTTCACACACACACGCAAGCATGCGCACGCACACTCGCACACAACCCATCAGTGAATAGGGACTTTAAGCCAAGGACACACAGAGATGTACAACAGTGTTACATTGGATGGAGTCATCACATGAACGAAGCATCAGTCGATCGATACACACAACCCTGAATTCCACCAATATCTGCTTTGTTATGTACATAATTTACACATATACACCCACTTGCACACATGACATTTGCACAAACGCACAGACACACGCACACACACACATTAAACGTTAATATATTTTCTCCCCAATATAACCAATAAGTAAATCAACATTAAACACGTCCAGAACCATTAATGCTTCTGTTTTTCATTGTGATAAACTCTGGATGGACACTTTGAAAATATCTGGGTTTTTTTTTTAAATATCTGTTCCAGTGCGTTTATTTAGAATCCTTAACCTTTGAATTTATATTACAGATCTGGGGGGGGGGGGGTCCATGAAAATGTACTGTACATTTATTTAATTATTTATTTGCGTATGTGTTGTATATGTGTTATGGACTTGAGATTTTGTGTTTTTTGTAACGTTTTGTCAATCACATTAATTAGTCATGCTCAAATTTGTTTCAAATTGTTTATAATTGAATTAAGCTAACGATATTACAGTTTTGATAAGATAAATCTAATTTACTAACACATATAGTATTTCTTATTACATTATTCTTTGGTCGTGATTTATTGAAATTTATATTGATTTGCTGCTCACTCTTTTAGGTCTTCTAGTTAGTTTTATGGTCTACATATTAGATGTATCCACAAAAATGGTTTTCTTTGTTCTTTAATTTTCTACTGGGCTCTTGGCTTGTTGTTGCATCCTCTAAAGGAGCTCTGTGAGCACGGGCAAACTTCTCCGGTTAAGGAGAGGCACTTTTTTTCTTTTTTTTCTTTTTTTTTCTTCTTGAAAGAAAAGGCCATTGATTAGTTTGAGAAGGAAGCATGTGACATGTCCGCGCTGACGTCGCCGCCCGAAGGAAGACCCAACAAAGCTGCGACGCGCGGGTGGGGGGGGGGGGGTGGCCTACGGAGTCGCGGCGGCTTGAGCCTAATCAACCCTTCTAACGTCTACGAAAACACGACAGGGAA
This sequence comes from Lagocephalus sceleratus, assembly GCA_911728415.1. Taxonomy (NCBI): domain Eukaryota; kingdom Metazoa; phylum Chordata; class Actinopteri; order Tetraodontiformes; family Tetraodontidae; genus Lagocephalus; species Lagocephalus sceleratus. The sequence continues at coordinate 2,472,360 of CAJVRN010000240.1, forward strand.
ATATCGTCGACGAGCCCGTGGAAACGTTTCGTTTGTCGCTACAAGGGACATGCGTTGTTGTTTTTTTTTGTTGTTTTTTTTTTTTCAGGATGGCCTTTATGTTCCGTCTGGGGTCTGCAGGGCAAAGGTCGGGTGTCCTCTGTGGAGTGATCTACTCTGAAAAGGTTGAAGCCGTCTTCGCAAATGTCACGTGAAGCCAAAAATGCAAGCGCAGCCCCGCGCGGATGTTGTTCTCGAGGACATATTTTCACCTCGCCTAAGTTGGGGGGTCTTGTTTTTTTGTTGTTTTTCTTGACGCGGTTGTTTACGCTGGCTTCGTGCCCGCCGTCTCCGAGGGTGTCCCGCGTTTAGGGCCGCCGCGGGCGAGCCAGCTGTCGCGCAGCTGCGTCGTGTGACCCCCTCCGTCTGATCATCGGCTCCCCGCGTTGTCGCGCAGCAGGCCGGCGGTGCTCATTACCGCTTGTTTTTCCCGCTCCCCGGCCCATCTGTCTCACCTTAATAAGACCGTATCAATATAAGGAGCTCTGAGCTGCGACCGCGCCGAGGACTCGAATTTACGCACGGCTGCAGCTGCAAGGGCCGATCAGACCCCCCCCACCCCCACCCCCCCAAAAAGTCTCAGTACTCGGCAAATCCAGACGTACAGTACATTCAAAAATGGCTGTGATAATCATTTAACTGAGAATGAAGCGTGTGGATTTAAACGCGGATGATAAACAGTTGCGATCTGGCTGGCGGTACGTTAGTAAAATGTGATTAATACTGTTACGATCCAAACCTCTGGCACTCTTCGCTCCTTTTGGACCCACACAGATATATATGGATAGATTTTTTTTTTTTCCCAGCTCACGTATGGCGAGCTAGTTTTACATGAGTACATTCGCCATGGTGTCGGGCAGCCGCAGGCCGACCAGGCCTCCTCCGACGAGCACCGACGAGGCCATGAGGATGGGGATTGCTTTCGTGATGCCGACGAGAGACCCGAAAATCAGGTTCCCCAGCACGGCCGACAGTTTGCACAGGGCGTTGCAGAAGCCGAAGCCGGTTCCTCTGCGGGGTGACAGAAGGGGACAAAGGTCGAGGGTCAGGGCGGGAGGTAGGGGGTCGCGCGTTCGACCCTTTCGGGGCGGCTCCTCACCTCCTGACGGTGGGGAAGGACTCGGTCGTGACCACGTCCAGAGAGTTCCAGGCCGAGATGCTCAGGCCGTTGTAAAGGCACAACATGAAGATCATCATGGACTCGCTGGTGCCGAACCACAGGAAGAAGCAGCTGATGCCCGAAAGGATCATGGAGCCACCTGTGGGGGGGGGGGGGGGGGTAAGGAGGGAAGGGGCGGCCCAGGGTTAAGCTGCTGGATGGTCACGATGGGAGGAGGCCCGTGCAGAGCCGCCTCAGCTTCTACAGCAGGGGTCTCCACCCTCTTCCCCAAAGGGCCGTGAGGCTGCAGGTTCTTGTTCCACCAGTCAAACACACCCAGTTTGACCAGTCAGCTGTTGAAGACTCAGATGAGTTGATTAAATGAGTCCAGTCTGGTGTGCTGCTGCTGGGTTGAACCAGAACCTGCAGCCACACGGCCCTTTGGGGAAGAGGTTGGAGACCCCTGATCTACGGTCTTACCCAACATGGACAGGCGTCCCATCTTGTCCATGAGAAGGGCCGACACGATGTTGCCCGGCAGCACGGCGAGGGTCCCCAGGAAATTGATGAAGTACACCCAGTAGGCACTGTAGTCGTCGTCGAACGTCATCTGGCAGCCCTTCTTGCTGTGGGTGAACGTGCTGTTGATCACCTCGGTGCCGTCGATCAGCTTGGAGTCGTCGATGTCTGGCCAGAGGACGGGCGAGAGGAAAAGGTCAACTCTGGCAGCGGCGTCAGTAATATGCATCACCCTGAAGGATTTTGGCTTTGGTTTTTTTTAAATGACTCACCGGTGTTGTAGAAGAGCGTATCAATGAACGTGCAGTTACGGAAGAAGGAGCCCACCGACGTCACGTCATCGAAGGTGCAACTACGAAAGGTCGAGTCTATGAAGGTCACGGACTTCAGCTTCATGTTGATGAACCTGGAAACGGACGCCCGCCATCAATTCAACTGCGACAAAGCGGGCGAGCGCTCCATGATTCCGCTGCCCTGGCCGGAGCCCTCCTACCGGTCGTTGATGAAAAGCTCGTTTCGGTGTATCTGATTCTCCAGGGTGAAGTTGAAGGTAAAGTCTTCGATCCGCACGTCTTTGTAGATCTTCACCTTAGAGGCGTACTCGTCCGCCTGGAGGTGTTTGATGACATCGGGGAACCAGACCGACAGGCCGTAATACCTGGGAGCCAGAAAAAGCCCGGAGATATCAAGAGATGGAGACGCCATCAGGAGCCCGAGATCTGACACGGCGATACATTCTGAAAATGGGGGAAAGTCAGACGGGGGAAAATACAAAATGCAGGGATGAGCGCGGTCTCAGTTCGATCTTCAAGTGTCTTTGGGTCTTATTTCTTCTCCTGCCGAGACACTGATGGAGCGGTATTGATCCGTGGGGGGAGTGATTGATTTAGAGACCGCCCAACATCTGCCCAGCTCAAAGATCACGGATGAGAAAAAAAAAAAACCACAATGCCACTGCAAACGTGCACTGATGTCTGAGTGGAGAGATCGAATCTGCCTGTTCTATGACACAAACGACACGGGGGGGGCTCACCCGAACGAGAGCGTCAACCAGACGATGGTCAGACGCATCATGTTCTCTCTCATGGGGTAATTGAAGCACTTCATCAAATTCAGGTAGATCTAAAGATGGAGCAGAGGTATTAAATTGAAGGACACGATGGCGAAGGTAAAAGCTTTTCAATCGAAATGTGTCAAACGCTCACCCCGTGGATCTCAGTCTTCGTCCTAAAGAGGAACTTGGTGACTGGGTTGCCAGATTCTGACTCCATTTCTACAAATTCATCCAGCTGTTTAGGAATCTTGATCCTGTTCACCTGGGAGGGAGAGAAGATGATCGGGATTTCCACTAATTGTAATAACCCCCTCTATGTTTACCCAGTGTTAAACTGTTATTTCTTGAAATCACCGTGAGCAACATTAAAACCCCACATTTAACATCTCTAATAAAAATTGCGAGTCAGGAAGAAGAAGCCTGAGTAAGAGGCTTTCAGCTCACGTAGCAAATAAGCCTAAATGACACAAAAAGCTGTGGGGAAGTTTCAGGATTGGCGCGTGATCCTGCACGGTTAAAGTGTTCAGACCGATCCCGGCGGTGACAAAATGTAAACCTCTTTGCCTGTCTTAGGCATCCGCCGACGTCGAAGGGAAACACACACACTCACAGTGAAGACTTTCTCCGGCTGCCCGCGCGCTCTCATGTTAGTGTCGTGGATCTGCTTGAGGATCATCCAGGCTTCGTCGTGCTTCCCCACCTGACGGGAAGCAGAGTTAGTGACTGCAACAACACAAAAAAAAAAAAAAAAACCTACATTCTGCACATCGTCTCTGGTCTCTCTTGCTCAAGAACAGCAACAGCCACACAAAGTCATCTTTAGGATGCATCCTTGTTGTACACCCCTTTGGTTTCTTTCCTTTCTGGTGAAATTGAGTATCACAACAGTGCATTTAAAAAAAAAAAAAAAACACCCTTTAGCCTGGAATTATATCCGGGCCTGAATGGCTCACAGACTAGCCTCTGAGTGGGCAGCTTTTATTTCATCCTCCTGCATAGTTCAAGAGATTGACATGCAGAATGTGTTCCCCTTTTAGGGGTGACACACACACTTACCTCAAGATAGAATCTGGGACTTTCAGGCATGAAGGTAAGCGCCACGACGGCACAAACACAGGGCAGAGCGCACACGACCACAAACACCCTCCAGCTGTGAAACTGGTACGCCGAGCCCATGCTAAAGCTCCAGCCTGTAAAAACAGCAGCACAAAACCACCAATAATCAGACACAGACGAAGGAGAGGAAGCGTTGACACAGCGCAGGCAATTTAGTGCTGGTGCAGCAGGCAGCTGGATTTACTTTAGAGACAGCTAAACTTTCAGATCAGAAGCAAAAGATCCTCAAGAACCCTGAAGAGGTCCAGTTGCCACCAACTCCAGCACTAGAGTTATAGTGTTATATATTTTCTGCCACATGGGGGCGGTAAACAGGGTGTAAATGGACTTTACTTGATATGTAAGCCCTAAATAAAACCATATTGTAATTATTACTCCCTTTTTACGCCCTCAACAGTTTCTGAGAAGTCAGGACTTTAGCAGATGAATAATTTAAGTCTAATATTTATTCTACTTTAAGCTTTTTTTCTGAACAATTGAAGGAATTCATTTTGCTTCCTTAAGATATGTTTGTGTGTTATCTTATCTAAACAGTCCTGAATGCACAGAAATATTGTCGATCATAAAAAAGGATATCTAGTTAACCTTTCCGCCATAATTGGCCATCAGACCAGACCATAATCACACTGTCTAATCAATGAATGCTGAGTAAACCACTCAAGGCAGCAGATATGCATTTCAGAGGTGTAATAAAGGAAAATGAGATCGCAGCTTCTGATCACTCCTTGTGAACAGCAATGCTTTGACAAAGTTGTAAATATCCAATTAAAGATGCAGCGCAGAATGGTTCCTTATGTGTACCCCGATCAGTGGAAGGACTAAGATGCCAATTATGATTGCAACTCTTATATAGGCTAACTGCAAACTAAAAGACGCCATTTCTTTGAGAAGGTGCTGCAGGCAGAATAGATGGTTGTATGAGATGAATGGCCCTGCAGATGCACAAGGGTCGGTTAATTGAATGTGTAGAAATGGAATTGAGTGTTTTCTGCTAAATCTCGTTGCACCTGATCTCAGCCCACAGGCACATTCCTGGCGTCATTAATCACCGAATACAGACAGACACACACTTTCAAAACAAGGGCGCATATACACACACACGCACACACACGCACACTAATAGCAAATTACCATATGCAGATGCCATTGACACAAATGACATAATACCATTAAACCATATTCCCACCCACACTCGTAGTGCAAAAATACACATTAACGTGTTTTCATCACACATTTTCATTTTCCTATCACGTTAGCACAAGATAAAAATGAAATATTACCAAATTATTAAACCAGGACCAGTAGGAAAAGGCTCCGTGTTTCTCACATCAGATACATTTTGTAGAGGAATAATGACACGTCTGAAATGTGAACGTGTCAGCACCGCCGGCCTCTGCCTTACGCTGTAATGGATTTCACTTTTTTTTTTTTTTTGAAGATGTTTGGTTGGGAGGAAGCACAGAAGTGGCTGACGTGTCAGTCGTGACCTCCCACGGTTCTCCACTGATCGTGCCTCATGGAGATGCTGCTCCAAAGGGAATAGCACCATTATCCATCAACAGGCGTGGGTGGGGAACCGGGGGGGCGGGGGGGTTAATGCTAATGGTTATGCCAGAAAGCAGCTGCTTAGTACTAATCTCACAGCATATTAAAATCCAGCTATTTAAGCAAAGCGTGTCAACTGCAAGATTTTTTTTTTTTTTTTACTGTTATCAGTGTAATACACAACAAGTTTAAATCGAACTTTCGGTTTTACTGGGACTTTTTTCTTAGACAGTAAATGTAACAGGGTATGCTGTGTGATATCAGTTTGTGTATGTGTGCGCGAGGGTGCGTGTGAGTGAGTCCGAGTGACGTAGAGAAGCACAGAGACAGGAACACAGGCCAAACAAAAAAAAACCGAGAGGTTGTTCAGCACTGATTGCCTCTTCTACCAAAATGTAGCGTTTCTTCCTGCCCCTCAGGGTTCCTGTTTCACCCATGTCACTGGAAATCTCATTATGTCAGGGATTATGTACATAATGGACTAAGTCGATGGATGGCTGAGTCAGCAGTGTTACAGCACCATCAGATAGATACATAGATAGATAGATGGGCAGATGAGGGATGGATGGTTGATGGATGGTTGGGCGGATGGGTGGATAGATAGATAGATAGATAGATAGATAGATGATAGATAGATAGATAGATAGATAGATAGATAGATAGATAGATAGATAGATAGATAGATAGATAGATAGATAGATAGATAGATAGATGAAGCACTTCATAACCTCTCTTTATGTCACCATTTAAAGACTTGAAGGCATCTCTGCCAGAGGCCTCTTTGCCCACACATTGAAGCCCTGTTGGCTGCAGGAGCTGCATGTACACAAGCTGTGTAGTTCCCTCCCAGAAAAGGAGCAGCAAAGCAGCAGCGCGCGTCAGACGCTGCAGGATAAGCAGAGTAAGGCCGCTACCACTCTTTCAAAACGACATCACAGGATGTGACAGCAGAGTTTCCTCGCACAAACCAGTTCTGGGTGCGGAGGACTCCGAGAGTTAGGGTCTTTGTTACGGTTTTATAGCCTCCGAGCGAGCGGATCTACGTGTATTGTCTGGTAAGTAAGGAATCATGAAGCCCTGTGATTATGAACGCTTTAAAATGTGTGGTTTAACCCAGATGACCTCCTACAATGTCAGATGTTATTACCTTCAATCTGCCGGGAAAAAGGCCATGGTATATGGTGCGCGTGCACGTGCGCACACACACATACACACGCGCGCACGCACACACACACACTTTTGCCTGACTGACGTCACTGGCTAAAGTACAGTCTGGCCATAAATCACCTCTCGCTGTAGCATCGTCCTATTAGAGCAAGGAGAAAAACCTAATTATGCTTGATCAAGAAGAACACTCTGCAGAGACAAGACAGGGAAGGCGGGCAGTAAAAGGAAGGACACCGCTCGAGAGCAAAAACGGGACAAAGCAGGAAGAGAAGGAAGACTCAAAGATGGAATGGCCGGATTAAACGGTGCCAATAAATAAAACACAATCGATCCATTTAAAGGGTATAAGGGAAATAAAGTTTTTGTTTCTGTTAATCACTGCATGTAACACAGGACGGTCTGTAGAATCAGGGCTTCTTCTCTCCCACAGGCCCGCCCCTTTAAGCATGCGCACGGAATCTGCGTGTACGTTAATCTCTTAACCTGTGTCTTTCACAGCCAGGAGCTACTCAGTCCTATTAGCTGATTGATTCTCATGGCAGGGAGAGCAACGCCTCCCATGGCTTCACAAAGTCACGCAGACTTGGAACCTGTAGACAGGAGCTCTGCCAGGGTTTGAGAGATACTTCCAAATGTGATATTGGTAAGGCCTTCCACGGGATAGATTTTACTTCTATCAGAGCTCACCGTAGTGTGGGATGATGGCCCAGGCCATGGCTGAAGCGTAGATCTCACCAACCATCCAGAACATACACAGCCAGCTCAGATGCTCCCCTCGTTTCTCCCTGGACAACACCTCTGCAAAGAAGGAGAACACGATGGGCACTGCACCCCCTATCCTACAGAAGACAAAAAGAGTCAATGGTTAAATAAGAGTGAAGTCATTTACTTTTTGCTTTGTCATAAGTGAATTTGGGCTGTTTGAAACAACTCCGTTTAATTTGAAATCCACAGAGTTTAACAACAGCTCTGTTTGCTCCCATACAAAAAAGAATATCTCAGACCAAAACCATAAAGAGACTATGTGCAGTGAGGTGAACTGTGTCGTCTGTGTCCATGATTCAGCAGCACAGGTTTTATTGACGGGCTCAATAGGCTTTTCAATTACTCTGCAGGTCTCTGGGGAGAGGGTGCAATTACTGAATTAGCCCTTAAAAGATCTACTACACACGCGAAGAAAAGGACATGATAAATGAACATCAATACAGTTGAAATCTATGTAAATGAATTCCATTACCATTTCGGTGATTTTTGCGACTTGTTTTAATTAACATCCATACAGTGGAGGACTACAGAAAATAGGGATATGCTTTAGTTTTTTTTTCTTCCCTTTTTATTTTATATATATGGCACAGTTGTATCTTGAGCATGCACGTGTATGCAGGGTGGTCATCAAGCTTTTCTGCCAGGTGTGTGACCCATCGGACTTACCCAAAGCCTGCAACAATACGGCAAAGGAGGAAGACGCCGTATCCCTGGACGAACGATGACAGGAAGGCAAAGAACCCATTTGTGGACATGCAAATGAGGAGGCACTGTCTGCGCCCCACTTTGTCAGACATCCCCCCCCAGAAGAACGCTCCAACCATCATCCCCAAGTAAACAATACTGCCTGCAAAAACAAGGAGAGCACTTTCAGTTTGCAGCCCCAATATGAACACATTACCTCACACTTCTGCTTCAGTAGATCATTTTAATATTCTTTCTATATAAAAAAATGTTAACTTTAATTTTAATTTTAAATAACTTTTCTGCCAGCTGTTTAGGAGAAATTATTGTGGATGCAACAAGGGGGTTTGGCAATATTTTGACGATTGTGTTAGAGGATTAGAAGTAGCAATGTTTACACTGTTACAGTTGATTGGTGATTGGTTCTTAGTATTTGATGAGTGATTTTGATCGTTATGGAGTTAATGTCATGCACTGTGTGTACAGTATCTCCAAAATCAACAGCATGCAATAAATATGCTGCAAATTGTAAAGGACATGGTTCTCATAGACCGCTTGTGTTTATCATTGTGAATACAATTCCACCTGCTTTAATATGTCAACACTATTTTCAAGGGATTCAAGGAACTTAATTGTCATATCAACACACATTTACACATAAGATTTTCTGAATCTTGCATTCAGGTTCTGATAATTCTCCATTCAAATGGCTTTAATAAATAATAATATAATAAACAATATAAATATATTACTTTCTGATAAAACATACTCCTGCATAAATAGCTTCTCTTGTGACACAAGTGGGGCTCTGATTGATGCCAGTGAGCTTGACACTTCTTTGAAAAATAGCTGAGCCTGATAGATTAACACTGACAAGCAAATATAGTGAGTAAAAGACTGAAAACATGCTCTGATCAATACCAGGATAAATGTGAACAGTAATGCTGGGTGACTTTACAAAACAGACCGCTGTTCTCTTTTAATGTCTCCCATCACAAATGGGATCAATGTTCCAACAAAACAGCATTGATTTCTGCCTCTGATCATCAGGATTCTGCTCTGGAGAGAGCAGCCGACTATTACTGCTTATTGTACGTGGCATTGTGTGGTAAAATGCACGGAGATGCTGCCGCTAAGATGTTTCAGCTGAACCTCTTTTTTTTTCAGGCTAAAACACTGAATGGTTTATCTTCCTTTACCATAGTTTTAACTGAATAATTCTGCATTAAAGCAAATGTATGTATTCATAATACATCAACAGAAAACAGGAAAATTGTCTTTTAGTTAAAATATTTGTAGAGACTGCGTGTCTTTCTCTCTCTCTCTCTCTCTCTCTCTCTCTCTCTCTCTCTCTCTGTCTCTCTCTCTCCTCATTATTTCTCTTTTTCTCTGTCCCTTCAGGGGTCACAACCTGTCGATCTGTCACACGAGGCGACCATCTCGATTCCCGCCCGAAGGTGCCGCGAATTCAGCTTTAAGTTTAGCCACTTTAACATATGCACGGTTCATTTTTGCCTCATTAAAGAGAGGCTAGATGGATGACGCTCAGTCAAAACACCCACCGGCCCCCCATTTCGCTGTCATCTGTGCTGCGAAACGCCCAGTGGCTCTCAACTTTGCACTCAAACAACAGACTGCTTTCTGCTCCAGAGTCTTAGAGACACCAAACACCGGGGGGGGGAGGGGGAACCTACGATAGTAGCAAATTTAGTGTCCTTGAAAAGGAAATAAAAAAAGGACAATAAAAGTGTTGACTGTTAAGTAGGTCCCACTGAGCAGTCGGTGATGTAATGAATTTATTGATGTTCTGTCTGACTGGTTGCATCACTGGGCGTGACGTCAGCAACGCTCTTACGGGAAGAGAGAGCAGCGGTGTACTGCAGTGTAATAAAATATAAAAATAGCCCAGCCATTACATTTGCTGTACACATTAATAATGTAGTCCAGCGCTGTACACATCACTGTCATGAAGTGTGTATCGTTGGCGATAGACCAACACATAGCTGACACTCTTACGTCATAAAAGTATCACACACATGTCAATACAAGATTATCCCCCCTGAAAAAAGTTTGTAGGAGTGATGTTTTGCTCGGATAAACTTCGTATATTTCTTTTTGGAAATAGTAACCACTTGGTGTCTTTATTGATTGAGCTCGCAGTCATTGTCCGTCCTGTTTCATTGTGAAATCTTCGTGTTCCATTACACCGATGTTCGCGTTGCATTTATTCATTGTGGGAAAAGTTTCCTGTCATGATTTCTGATTAACGACGAAACCTTGAGTGAAGAAGCAGCACAGCCGGTGTGTGATTTAGGAGGGCAATAAACTAGAGGTCCTTTGTCTGATCTGCCATCTGAGGAGGAGAACACAGCCCCTGGGGTTCACCTTCATTTCAAAATAACTGATCGGAGGCGGGTGATAGTGAGAAATGGCCCCAGTGAAAAGAGTAAAATCCAAAGCAAATCTGGATTTGTGGAATCTGAGAGCCTGGTGACGAGGCATCAGCAAAATCAAGTGTTGAATCGCTAACTACATAAAATAAAGCACAACAAGGACATAGTACAATAGAACCAAATGAAAGAGCGAAACCCAGTGAAGGCTGGATGACACAGTAATGAAGGAGGAGAGTAATTGCAAGATAGGGTGAAGTAATGTGAGGGGGTAAAGAGGAGCGCCGTTTTCTGCCTTGTCACATTCTGATGGGTCCCCAGAGAGCCGTGGGAGCGCTAAGCTGCCTCACGACCTCCTCTCTGATTTCAGGCTTTGACGCCCCCCCCCCCTTTAGTCTGTTTTTCTCTCATTGCAGAAAACACCCGTCCTGTTTTATTCACCGCGCCGATGCTTATCACACAGCAGCGAGGTCTGCTGCCTCAACAGATATATTCTCCAGTTGCTTTTCGCCCTGGACCTGGTCTTCTCTTCCATTTTGTGGTTTTCCACTACCACCGGCCAGTGGCCTCTCCTATTGATTTTACATTTCTTGACCGATTTCTTCGGTTTTCATTTCCTTTCCCTGCCGAGCCCCGCGCTCTGCTCTCATTCCTTTGCTCTGCTGTCATCATCCCCTGCGCGCTGAGGAGCGTATAATCACGTTTGTACTACACCGTGTCAGTTTGATCAAATCCATGCCACCATTTCCTACCACCTCCGCACAAAAAGGGATCGAAGCCTTTTGTCATACTTAAGTCATATAAGTGTGGGGGGGGGGGCAGGATTTCAATTCAATCTATAGTAACTTACTCTAAGGCTTGTAGAGTGAAGGATTTAAATTGACTCACTCAGCATCTGCAGCAGTGCATCCTATATCTTTACATTGCATTCTGTGTACACCTCACATGAAATATAGGGACGCTCGAACCGCTGATAAGAGCGAGCAGCTGGACGCGGATTGTATAGATTGATATTACCAGTGGCAGCAGGTTTGGTCCCCAAGCCAAACTCACACTCCCACCTTCCTGCTCACACACAAATGGAGTGTGTGATTGTGTTTCACGTGCACAGCGTGCAGCCGCGCTATTCAAGTAGTGTAATCTCCCGCAGTGACGCTGCGTTCCCACTGCAGTTTAGCCATGCTCAACTGCCCCTGGATGGCACAACCTCACGCAGCCTTCCAGCTGGCTCGTTCAGACAGCGAGGAGCAATGGCAAAAAAAAAAAAAAAAAAAGAGAGAGAGAAGAGACAAAGTGGGAGAATCAGGCCACCGCAGGGATGGAGCCTGAGAGGAGACGGGGAGTGAAGCTGGGACACAGAGAAGTCTGAAACTAACCTTTGTCAGATCAGGCAAAAGCGCAGCTACGGAGGGATTGCCTCACTTCTAAAGGTCTTGCTTCAAAATTATTTTGCTTGTGTTCTTTTTCAGTCTCAGAGAGATAAAATGGTTGTGGCAAATTAGGACCCCAACTATTATATGGGGTACTGTGCTCTCAGTGTCTGTTGTGTCTGGGATGAGCTCAGCATCTCACTCGTGCTGATGGTCTACTGAACCACCGATCTGCCACCTCCCTCCCCGTACTACCCTCTAATGTGGCCGTCCCGCTGCGTCAAAACTGGGCTTCCTCTTCATCACGTTTGCCTCCATTCTGTTTTCTTTTTTTTTTTCACGCTTTGACGGACTTCGCTTCCTGAAATCTCCTCCTTCTGTCCTTCATGCACAGCAATGATTCCTGCAAGTCTGGCAGGACCAAAGTGAATTCTGTAATCCAATCAGAATCTCAGTCATCCATCCTCTACAGACCTCTGCACCTTTTGCTGCATGATTCCATTAGGTCTAGCTCCGTCTGTGTAGCAGGCTCGTATCTGTGGATGAGCTGCATTATGAAAATGTGATGGGAAACCCTGTCAGGTTGAATCAAATGATTATTCTGAAACCCATACACTGTGATCTTTAATGCAGAAGCTGGCACTTCTACAGATCTACAGATGTACATATACAACTATATGTATATATATATATATATATGTGTGTGTGTGTGTGTGTGTGTGTGTGCCCGCTGCTACTACTATCTCTCCCTCATCAGTTGGTTATGGTTCTGATTGGCTAAAGAACCCACGTACGCCACCTGGGTTCATAAAATTTCCTGCTTTTACCAGCTGTTGATTGTAAGTTATTGGAATGAATCCCAGAAAACGTGAATTTCTTTAAATTTGATGTCTGTAATTATGCATAATTACTCCTTAGAAAACTCCAAATGGGCCCCAACAAGGTCATAGTAATCATATAGGATATGTTCAGAAATGAACACACTCCCACAAACACACACACACCAGTCAAGTGCACCTCAGTAGGGAGGAGCCTTTGGGCAATCAGTGTAAGAGAATGGGGGAGGATGTCAGAAGAAATGAGAGGCACACAGAGAATGGGGGTGGGTGCAAGAGGTGAGGGATGGAGTCACGAACAAGAAGAAGCAGAGCGTGGAGCATGAATGCCTGCGGGACTTTACTTGGCTGCAGAGGCCAAAAAGAGTTTACAAGGATATTTGAAAAGAGACAGAAAAGTGAAGGTTCACAGAACAGGACATATTGTGAGAGTTTAATAGTCATGGCCCCATTCGGACGTAACAGCAAACTCTTTTACCGAGTCTAACAGTTACAGGCCGTAAGCAAAGGTTCTGAAGTCTGGAAAATCTGTAGGGTGAGGTCGTGTATTCAAAATGATTAAACGCGATGGTGTGAATAAAATACACATTTAATTTACCAAAAAAAAAAAGCCACAGTTGTTCTCAAACCATCCACGTCAAGGCAATTGTGCTTGAGGTGTCGGACTGCATTGTTGCTCCACACAGCGGCTGTGAATTTATGTCGTTGCAGCTTCTACTGACACACTGAGTCAGCCCCCTCTGCACGGTGATGGATTACACACCTGCAGCCACTGGGACTGCTGCTCAACACGCCGAGCACACGGGGGAGATCTGCCCTCGGTCCTGGCAAACCGATCAGTGGGCCAAGACGTCGTTTGTGTAAAACACAGCTGGGATGAGAAGTGACACTCGGAGCAGGAATCCAACCGGCCTTAGTTGGCGAAATGCAGAGTGATTTGTCTTTCCCTCTTTTCGTGCAACAGGGATGCTGTGCAGGTGGACTGGTTTACATACAGAGGAAATGGTTTAATAAAAACGCAGTGGACATCTAGGAGAGCGCCATCCATCTTTTTTCTTTCTTTTTGTTGTTAGATCGTCACTTATCAGGGTCTATGGGAGCTGCTGGCGTCTCCCAGCAGTCACATGGTGAGAGGCAGGGATGCATCCTGGACTGGCTCACACCAGTAAGGGCAATTTTCCAATCAACCTATCATGTGTACCCTGGGTACCCACCAAAGAACAATAAAAAACCCATCTAAGAAAAACAAAGAAGTGAGTTAATGGAATAGAACTACAAAAACGAGCAGCCTTTTTTCCCCCTTCTGTGCATATCCATATGTCCTTTATATGTTTTGAAGCATTTTGCCTCATGTCATGGGTGCACGTGAGCTCATCAACACTCGCAACATAGAGAGCGTGTCTTACCTAGCCATCCCGAGCTGGAGTCTGGCACACACATGTCTGTCTCTGCGCTTGGTAGCACGAAGCCCACCACGAACACCTCCACGCCGTCTGACATGAGCGCCAGGCCGAGCACGAGGAAAAGCTGCCACTGGAACTTCCCGTGCCCGCACTCTTGCATAATGAGCTCGTACTGCTGGGCCAGCTCCTCCTCGTCTGCCTGCCTTTCCTCCTCCAGCACCTTACGGTCCCTTACGGCGTCTGACACGGGTTGCCCCAGCGCCACCTGCCCCTCCTTATTCATCTGATCCTGTGCCGAGGGGATGCCCTGGTACTGGCCCTCATAGATCTCGTCTTCATCGTCGTGGCCCTCTGTGGCATCACTGGAGCCTTCCTCGTTGTCATGGTAGGCTTCTCCATCCTGCCTCGGGGGGTTCCGGTAAAAATCCTCATCTTCCTCCTCCTCATCTTGGAACCTGCTGTAGTTGCGGTGGGATGAGTATTCGTCTGAAGCACGGTCCACCACCTTGCTGACTTTCTTTTTTGCATGCCGCTTAGCCTCCTTCGCCATGTCCTTGGCCCCTCGGACCAGGGAAGTCCTGTTATTGTAAGTGTCCTCCATTCTGTGTCTACCAGTGACTCTTCGCGGCGGTCAAGAAGATACTTAGAAGTAGAGGGAAGAAAAGGAGAGAGGAGCGGAAGTCGGTAGGGAAGCGGGAAGAATGGCGAAAGCAGTGAGTTTTTCGAGACGCCGCGGGGTAGAAGACTCTTGAGTCTGCAGTCACCACAGGAGAGAGCCCACAATGGTCGTGGCAATCATCAGCCAGGCTGAGAGGGCAGGGGGAAGGGTGAGAGACACACAGATGAGGAAAATAAAAACAGGGAGGAAGAGGGAGAAGGGAGAGATCGCAGAGAAAGAGGAGGAAAGAGAGGCAGATCTTCATTAGACAGCGCAATCAAAGAGGCCAGACTTGACAGATTCAAAAAAAGATAAGTTTGATAATCTTCCGTTTATTTTTTTGGTTGTTTTAAGTCTGGCTGCACTCCTCTCTTTTGCCCTTCAAATGTAAGAACCAATTCCCATATTATTTTAGATTTGTTGAGTTTGACTTTGTGTTTTTAACAGAAACACTAAATCCACTGAGTCACCACAGCGTGGAGAGACCGAAGCTGACAAAATGAGGCTTAGCAAGATATCTATTTGGCTCCAATAAGGAGCCAATTTATTAAAAATGGGAGTGGTGATCCAACTAGAATTGTGCTGTCATGCGCGATTGGCGGGAGGGAGCAGGAGGAAGAAACAAGTGGTCGCGAGGAAAAAAATGCGGTCGTGAGCCGATCGGTGCTGTCTCGTACACACCCAAACGCGTCAGGCACACGCGTAATTGCTTTCAGCCAGTTCCCATCCTGGCAGGGCTAATGGGAGGGAGACCCCAGCCTAGCAGTGCGCATGATGCAGCACGATTTACAGCGAGTGTTCAAAGTGATGCACGCTTCATCATCGCGCTGTCGCCACAGGATCACTCTGGCTTGTTTAATCAACACTTTGTCACATCACGGAGGCGAGTAACGGAACCCAATAATTAAATGTGTCGAAGCCATCAAATTCATAAAGGGTTGAAAAAAACGGTTTCTATACCCACTACTTCCTGCATACTTAGTGATAGTTAGTCTAGTGCTCTCCAGTGTTTGAGCTTGGTGTGTGTGTGTGTGTGTGTGTGTGTGTGTGCGTGTGTGTGTGTGTGTGTGCATTGTCAGAGCTGTCTAGGGTGTGTGTGTGGTTCGTCTGTGTCTAGGAAATGCTCATGACAGCCTCTAATGAACACTGAAGTCTTGTCAAGAGGACACAAATCACAGGGCCAGCTCCTGCTCCCATAATGCAATTTTACTGGGCAAAATGACACTGCTGATTCAAGGTGACTCAACTAATCTCCTTTGTCTGATTGGATGGCTTCTTTGCTTATGAAAACGGGACTGATCATTTTTAGCACCTCCACGGACACCTGTGGTGTGTTAGGATGATTCATAAACGGCCAGAAATCTGCTGTGTTTCGGTCCCAAAAGTGCAGTTGTTCTCGTCTCTGTCGACCATCACATAAGGTTCTTATGTGATCGCTGACCTCCCTGATTGTTCCTTGTGTTTAAAAACTGGCCTCCTGTAACCTGCAGATCTTCATTGACTCAATCTTTGGTGAAAAGGCACATTAAAAAAAAGCAGAGCCTCTGTTTCTAAGAGGGGTCCCCCGAGCTGATGCTGGTTTTTGTTTGTTTGTTTGTTTGGTTCTGGGATCAGGTCCTTTTATTCGCCCATCGTCACAAAGAGAGCGCGTGCGCGCGGGCCGACTGAAGGAGCTACAGCCGGATCCAGCCTGCCTGTCAGGGAGTCAATGGAGTGTATAGTGAGGCCCTCTGTCAGCGGTGATGAAGCTCAGAGGACACTCGAGCCGCCGCACCTGAGCGTCGCTGACGAGACCCTGGCAGCACAGACAGCTCCGGCAAAAGGAGCAATCACAGTCAATCTGGGGGTGGCCTGCACCCCCAAAAAACAAACTCATGCACGCTTTTATGTTTTACGTTTTTATGTTTTAGCAACAATTATATGGACAAAAAAGTAAATATATAGTCTACTGATAATGAAATGCCCATCTATATCTATAGCTATAACACATGTGGAACATAGTGTTGTAATAGTGACAAAGACTTCTTTTACACTGACTAAAATCAATGTGAAAGCACTGGGTGATGATGGGTCACCATGCTAGAGGACTGGGGTGCTCCACACACCACCGTTAGATGAGATATTTAATGGTCCTTGAAGACACATCAATAGCTTTTTTGGTACATGTTATGGTTAAATATTCAACTGTTGTTTCATTTGAGGAGGCGGCTTTCTGAATTTCTTGCTTAGTCTGCGTGCACATTGCTGTGCCTGTCGGGTCCGTGACGGAAGACACGCGCGATGTCGTGACAGTGGGCCTCGACTGCGGGTTTCTTCTGTTAGCATTGCAAACAACGGGTCCTCTCTCTGAGTGGGCAGAGCCACGTTATAATCCGGTAAAAAAAAACGGTGAGCTCATAGCCTCGTCTGGAAGGCAGAGGTACAGCCATCCTGGGACATCTTTCATTAGGAGATTTCATCAGACATTGATGCCATTACTGACGGAGTGGAGCGACAGGGAAAGGACGAGAGAGATGTCGAGGGTACAGAAGGAAATGTAATTACATCCTAAACGGAAGCCAAGGAATACTGAGGGATGATAAAATGGAATTCCCATCTGACTGAATGCCATAAAGCTTATATTAGGGGATTCACAATGTGTGTGTGTGTGCCAAAAATGATCGGAATAAGAGGCTCTGATATTTTCTGTTTTAAAGAAATTACCTGCCCCACCCTCAGAGGGCTGCCATAGATTGTTCACTTGGCTTCCTTTTTGTCCATTTTAAAATTTCTCCAAAGGCATACTTGAAAAATATGCCATTGATCCACATCTACAGAGCACCAAGCAAACATACAGCTTTAAATACAAAACAACAGAATTTCCAGGATTCACATGCTTTCTCATGAGGATAACAGATTTTAGTGAGAGTCTTTTGTCTTGTTCTGAAAGTCTGGACAACAACTTGTCTTCCCTCTCATGCTTTCTTGCACAATCCGGTTTAAACTTTAAGAACGCTAGAACTACAGAGATTCTTGAAAGACATTCTGACGTGTGACTAATAGCTCACGTTTTCTTGTTTTTTCTTTTAAAGCCAGCTCTATATTCGACAATTACTCGACTTTTTCCACCGGCAGACGCACGGCAACGTGACTAGAGCAGTCTTGAGAGTGCAAACAAAGCACTTTGTCACAGATTTCCAGTTCACTGGCTGCGCGCCTGTCAATCGCTCAGTGCTTCTTGAGGTGCAATTCATGGATGAGTCAGTTGCCTGCTCCATTCATCCTCCTCTGTTAGGCGGCTGTGCGGAGTGCTTTAACTACCCCAGGGCAGGTGCTGGATGGCACCATAACATGCACAATCTGCAGACAACAAGTCTATGCATGCTAAGATGGATAAAAAAAAAATCCATTGAGCATCAAAAACTGGGCATTTCAAAATATTCATAAATGCTGATGAAATCCCCCAAAATTAATTGGCTTATTAAAAATACAGAATTAAGCAAAACCCTTGACAATCCATGTGCGTGTCTTACACAGTAAACCCATTTTAAGCTATATTGTAGGAGATATCGAGAGTTTAAAGAAAACACACGCCTGGAGGGAACTTTTAACCAACGCTAGAATAAACTTATGAATAAATAATGAAGCGCCTCTCAGCGCCGCCGTTATTGGACGCATAAAGGAGAACAGCGCGACTTGTTAACGGCGGATTTTAAAACGGTTCGGGGATGTAACTTGCTTTTTTCTCCCCCTCCTCTAACTAGAAAAGGTTGCACAGTCAGCACGTTGATCAGGCAAAAGTGAAGATTACTCACCGTCATTTACGTCGGACAGAGCGGTGTCCCATTTCATCAGAACCCGCTCTCTTTGAAGGGAAAAAGAACCTTGTGGGGGTTTTATTACGCTAGAAATGGATCACATGTGTCGTGCACGACAGTGTTTTAATGCAGTCTTCCCTCGCTGCAGGAAGAGAGAGAGACAGAGAGAGACAGAGAGAGAGAGAGAGATGATGATGATGATGATGATGATGATGATGCTGGTGGTGGAAGGTGGGGATAGAGAGAGAGGGAGGGAGGAGGGGGTGTGATCAATAACTGTACTTCATTGAGGGATGCGGATGTTTAGAATGTAAATGACGTGTATAATTGGGTTATGAATGAACGATCCACATATGATACATATATGAACATTAAATAGAAAATTGTAAAAGCTTCTTCCTGGATATACAACAATATTCCATGAATACTAATACGTGATTTAGGGGGGAAAAAATCGAAATATCTGAAATTTGAAATTTGACACAGTTGAAATACCTTCAAGTGCAACTTCTTTCAGTTTAAAGAGTATTTTATTCATGCGTTAATGGAAAGGTCCAGGATGTTCCATGCTCTTGGCATGTGTGAAAATATCCTGTTGCCTCTCGTGTCATATACATGTGGATGAAAAGGCTCTGCATAAGAAAAAGAAAGATGCACACACAGTTGCCTGAAGGAGACAGCGCACGGTGGACTTCAGCAAGATGTCTGATGGCCCGGATTTGAGGAGAACCACCGGGCTGAGGGTTGAGAATCAAAGATTGAACGTGTGCTGGTCCCAGGGGGTCTCCAGCACGCTCTCGCTGTCGCTCCTGATGGGAGGGAGACTTTGTTTGTTTTAAGGATCAAACCTGTTCATGACCAGTTCTCTGTGCGCCACCACTGGCAGCTTTCAGGATCCACAACACCCCCCCACCCCCCCACCCAGTTTGCGTCGCGTACCCTCTTAAACCGTCTCGAGCCGTCCATCAACATGTTTACAGCCTGAGAGACGGAGACTGTTGCTGTGCCGACCATGTCAGATCCTAATGTCTGTGAAACCTGCCGGTGAGGGAGAAAGAAGGCACCAAAACAAAACAAAAAAAGAGAGGCGATGGATTGATGCAGCCACAAAGGCATACAGCCTTTTAGTGTTTGCGTCATTAAAGGCTACAAAGTCTTCCGGCACCAGCGGTCGGATTTGGTCTAATGCTGAAGTGACTACCGGCTCTTTGATGTACAACACGCTGCGCGTCTCAATAGTGCCACGACAAAATACTTGTATTGTATGCAGTAAATCATAATCCACGGCTGTGCATCCGTGTAGCCAGTTTAAAGCCTCTGCGCGCACACGCTGGATATTGCTTTGAGTTTGTGCATCCCGTCCACCGGAAAGGTCAGTAAACTGTGAGCGCCGCGCGCATACACACACAACGCAACAGCACACAAGGACACGGAATTCACCGGAACCAGTGACCGAGGGCTTGGGACACTTTGGATTCAGAGTGGAGAGGCAACCCCGCCCCCCCTCCGGCCATAAGACTCCATTTATTCCCGCTGCAGTGCCAAGAAGCACTTAGCTTAATGTACGGGACAGTAGAATGACCCTCACACACGCACACACACACGCGCGCGCGTACACACACAGAGGCCCCTGCACATGTTAATACTTCACCTTGTTCTCATATATACAGTCACACACGTGCACGTGTGATGGCTGTTGATAAAAACCCTTCAGAAACTCAACGCACCACTGAGTTTCTCTTTCGCCACCAATTTTCTACAATATTCTCGAACAAATTCCACACCTAAAGAAGAAAAAAAAAAAGAAGCACAAGCTTCCAATCCAGATGAAAATAGTCCCTGTAGCACTAGCTTCTGCCCAGAGAGAGGTGGAGGGATACCGGTCTGCTGCCCTGCATCATCTGGATGATAACGGATGGACGTGGACGCCGATAGTAACGGTTCTTGCCCCGCGGTAGAGGCTCAGGTTAACCCGGTTGGCCCCCGTATTCCGTCATCCTCCGCTCACCTGCTCTCACGCGGCTGACCTTTGCGCGCTGCAAAGCGACAGTCGCGACCTTTCGAAGGCTTTTTCCTTAAACAAAGCTCAACGCGGCCGATGCAGGCCTGCTGCCCGGGTTTCCTGCGAGAATGCGGGCCGCCGCGTCGTTCCCGGGAAAAAAACAAAGTGACTCTTTTGTCAAGCGGCGCAGCGTCGTGATGGATCGGAGCTCCTCGTGGGGGAAGTCCCGGTCCGCCAAAATGTAATGAAAACTAATTTTAAAGCCGAAGGCAGCGATGAATAACTCTTGGTCACACTAACTCTTGGACACATTGCATTCGCAGAGAGCTCACCATTGCCCCACATAAAGGGGGGAAAAAAAATGGGTCGATAACAATATGATTGATAATCAGACATTAGTAGTTGTCTTGGAGAGTTATGGCTTTCTGTGAGCACATCTGACTGAAAGTCAATCACAGGCAGAAACTATTTACCCCCACATTAACGATCGCAACTAAAAAAAAAAAAAAATCTGAATCCGACAGATTCATCTCACAGGCGCCACAAAAACGTTTCTTGGAGTTGCGATCCAAATGTGCTATCACGTCAGGAAAATGTAAAAACAGCAAGAGAAATAAACCTTGAAAATGTAACGTCTTTAGGCGCAGGCAATTTTTTTTCCCCCATTTGCGTTCTGTCGACCACTGAAAGGTCCTGAACAGTCCGACATAAGTGAGTTAAAATACCAGGGGGGAGAAAGTCAAATGGATTGTGATTATTGTCCCGGAACAGATTGAACAGGCTATGAGAGCAGAATGTGAGCGGAATTCCATTTCAGCTCACAGGTCAGGTGCACTGGCTGAAAAGAAAACGAGATTTCCAAGGAGAAACATACTACATAGTTGGACAAATGGTGGCAGGGTTTTGTACTGCGGTGATGAAATGAAGAGAAAATAGAGTAAATGACTACTAATTTAGCAATAATTAAAGACATTAAAAGGCTCTAAAAGCT
The DNA here is from genome assembly GCA_911728415.1 of Lagocephalus sceleratus. NCBI lineage: Eukaryota > Metazoa > Chordata > Actinopteri > Tetraodontiformes > Tetraodontidae > Lagocephalus > Lagocephalus sceleratus. Next base: position 2,493,795 of record CAJVRN010000240.1, read on the forward strand.
GGTAATATATAAGTTACTTACTATTTAAGTATTGGCTTTGTATATTTTAATCATAGATGTTTGTTTTAATGTGAATGTATTTTAATTGAAGGGAGGAGACAGTTAATACAGATAATATAATAATGCATTAAAAAAAAAAAAAAAAAAAAACAATATTCATTATTCAACATATCCAGAAAAGAAAACCATTATAATTTCTTCACAAAAACAGAGGCACAGTTTGGGCTTCAATAGCAAAAAAAAAAAAAAAAAACACACACCCACACACCCACACACACACACACACACACACACACACACACACACCCTGAGTGAGTCATCTAGTCTGAAATGGAAATTCCAGGCAGTAATCTGTGGGAGCTCCAGCTTGATGTCATTCAACAGGAGACCTACATTTCAAACGGCAGTCAGGATTATCCGCTTCAAATTGGCCCGCATAAACTGTCACAAAGTCTGTGACAGCCCTTTTTTTTGCACACACATATTAATAATGTTTGATTGCGTGCTTGAATATTCATTAATGTTGTTAAATGTATTATATTAAATCATTGAACCTTGTGTCCAGTTCAGATCAGTAGACCAAAACATAGTATTAACTGTCATGAATATCATCATTAATTAATATATCATTGCCCATTTTCCAAATATCGCTTCAAAAAAAGCATTTTTGCAACGTGTTACTCGTGTGAATTCTGTTGTCTCAGTCTTTTTATTATAATAACACTAAATGTCAGAAGTGGGGACGTTCTCTTTAAATACGCAAGTCAATCCGTTCTTCCGTTTATCGTCACCATGGGAACGTTGTAGCCAGTCATTTACGAGTTTGGATGTGACGTCACAGCGATGGCCAATCGGAGAGCACGTTCTTGAAGAGTCGGACTTTTTCAAACGGCATAGCAAGCGTTTTTGAGCCGATGGGGTATTATTAAGGCGTAAAAGTCTCTTAAGCTTCAACGATAGACAATTTCACACAACTATACAACATTCGAGGGGGTCTATAAACGCAATACAACTGCAGCGACGGTATGTTGTCTCCTTTAAGGCCTGACTTCACATATGATCTTAGCAAAACAGTGTGAAAGCATGTTTCATTGTTGCATGTTATGCCTAAATATCCACACAGCTGCTGACAAGAAGTTTGACTATCAACACCGATTGCACTACTTAAGGAGCCGTACGAGTTTTGTCTGGCCAAAAGTCTTTTGTTTTTCCGTTATAGCAATAAACCTCGCAAAAGTTACAGTTACAATTTTTAAGGTACTGTATTGAAGATTCGGGAATTTTGATTTGTTACGTGCATCTGTTGGTTTGCGTGCTTTGTCCAGATGTCCTCTGAGGAAAAGGATCACAGCAGTCCCGTTTTACCCAAGGACTCAGACTGGGGTGGCTCAGTTTCCCCTGACTTCCAGGTGACGATATCAACGTGACCAACATATACTCACTGTGTTGCAAGCATGCATGATTTATGCACCTTTGTGCACTCATGACATGCAGTCAGACAAGTGGGTATTTGACTTGTTATATTTTGATGCATATGACTTAACAGGATGAGTATGAGGAGCTTCTTCACTATGCAGTTGGCGCTCCAAAGTCAGAGATGTTCCCCGGCCCTTACGTGAAGCCGCTGGCCGCCTCAGATCTTTCTGAAGAGAGACCGACCTCCCAAAGAAAGGACGACATGTGGCAGCGTTCAGCAGGTATCTTGTTTCCCTCTTCAGTGCAGAAAAGTATTAAAGATCAGCGTTACAGACACATTTTCTCCAAATCCTTCTGGCAGGAAGCAGAACTTTAGCCTTTTGAGACAGCGCCCTTACTAGAGACAGTTATCTGACAGATGGATTTGGCTACGCAGCATTAAAAAATATGACAGATTAAAACCACAAATCTGTCATATTTTTTTGGAAGATACCGTATGACACAAGACAGAAGCTGCTGTTTCTAAATCATTTTAAACAGACCCTTGCCCCCTCAACAGCTTCAATTACAGTTATTATTTGGGTTTTAGCACTGTCATTAAGAAGTGCACTGGGATGTGGCAATAAATTCCTTGCATGAGGCCTTCAAGATGCTTTATGGTGAGGCCTTCCCTTCCTCTTTTAGGTTTTAATTGATATTGAAAGAAAATTCCAGGAGCCATCCTTGTATTCTGCTTTTGCTGTTCTTAATCCTCAACTGAACTAATTTATGATTGTTAATGTAGCTCTGTTAATGTTACTCCTCTTCGTCTTCTGTATATCTTATGTATTATTATATCTTTTGTTTTAGGCACTGAAGCTAAAGATGGAAACCAGCCCAGCTGTAAGTTGACACCACGGGTCTTTCCACTGATTGTGGAAGCCTCTATGCATTTCTTGAATCTCTCAGGGTAAATTGAATTAAAATACAGAGAGAGAGGTTCCATTTGCTGTTAATCGAGATGCATTAATCGGTTAATTTAAAAAGGGAAGGAGCTTCCAGCTGCGCTTTTCTCGTGTCCCATCTATGCATCTTTCCCTTTCAGTTGAGGCTCCTCACACATCCAAAAGGGTGTCGGTTTTTTCAAGAGAAGAATTGCACACGCGGTCCGAGAGGTCATGGTCGAGCAGGCCAGATCATCAAGTGTCTGTCATAACAGACATGTTTATCACCGAGGAGAACATTGGCAAGATGGAGAACATCCTGGAGACATGGAGCAACAATCTGAACGTTAGTGCGCACCTCATTGGAGGCCTTGAAATCTGTGTTGGGAAATGTTGAGATTATTATCGTTATATAAGACTACTTTTTTTTTTTTTTTCATTATTTCCATGTAAAATGTAACATTCTTTTCTATATTTAGTATTTGCCCTCAGTGTTGGTGTTGCATCTGTTCATCTAATTTAAATAACTTAAGACATGGTGAGACTTGGCTGGGCTTGTGTAACATATTGCGATGTCTCACTTTCTTTCCCCTTAATTAGTCTAACGTTCTGACTGAGCTCAGGAAGTGGAAGCTAGTATTCCAGGAGCAACACAAACGAGAGATGAGAAAAGAGAGGGAGAGATATGCAGCCGAGACAGCTGGCCTGAAATCAGAGCTGGAAAGCCTCAAGGAGCTGCTGAAGACCTACGAGACATCCAGCCAGAGAAAAGATGAGGTGACTGAATACTAATTATTTAATTAATTATTTTAGCTGCACTTGTTCTGCTGATTGGTTACTATTGGTTTCGTTGCGTGAAGAAAGTGCTGTTTTTCTATTATGCCATTCCTCTTTTCAGGTTATTAGGAACCTGAGCCAGGTCTTGGATAAGCAGAAAGAAAAGATTGAAAAGATGAGGACCTTCACCCACTGGAGACTTAAACACACTGAGGCCAAAGAGGAGGTGAGCTGACAGAGAGATAAAGATTTTTTGATACAGTTGGGAGGTTTCTTGTTCACTACTATGACCAACATCATGCATTATTTATTTGGGTGTGACTGTAGTTATCTTCACAGACATTCACATCAATTCTAGAGTCTGTTTTTATCTAATTTCTGTTCTAATGGCTACTATAACTTCAGCTTTAGTGACATGGCAATACAGCTATATTGCTTTAATTTGAATTATTAGTTGGGTTATGTGTTTCTCTAGATACATAAAATTAAATTACTGATTACTTTAATTGGAGTATTTTTCGTGGTTCTGTGGCAGGCTCTCTCTTTTCAAGCAGCCAGGCAACACTACAACTTGCAGCTGAAGAGGAAGGTGTGGCTTGGCTGGCACTCTCTGGTGCAGAAACACTGGAAAGTTCAGGTGGAGCAGGCCTGTCGTGCACGGGCTGAAGAGGTCTGCTCCCATCTGTCAGCGGAATATGAGGCCAAGCTTGCAGAGGTAAATAAACCAGAGAGGGATTGAATTCAGGAACACATAAACTTTCCGTATATGCCACATCATTGAATCGGTATAACCAGCGGACCCAAAGCACCAAACTTTCTTGACTGTGATTTGTTGGCTAAATTTTAAAGAAATAAAAAAAGGCATTAATACTTATCCAACTATCTCATTAATTCTGGTAATAGGGAATAAAAGGGGTATGCATAGTTCAATATCTGAGTAAATAACAAGCCCATAGTCTTACTACATATTGTAGTAGAGTATAAGAGTGATTGTGCATGAACCCAATAATTTTGGTTTATTATCACATTAACCGCATGCATCTGTGCTCTGATACCCGTCTCTGCAGTACTGTGAGGTTATAGAGAAGGCCCAGGCAGAGATCCAGAGGCTGCGACTAGAGCGAGAACGCTACGAGGAATCAATGAAGAAAGCCATTATGAGGGGTATCTGTGCTCTCAACATGGAGGCTCTTGGCATATTTCATAGCACAGAGGGACAGCCAGAGCGAGCTCCAGCGCAGGATCAGCACGGTCTGTAACAGAATAACTACGAGAAAACGGGCTTTCATAAGACATACTCCTCATTCAAATGATTAGGACATCCTAACTATCTGTTGTATTATTTTAAAGATGTGCTTCCTTCTGTGCTCCCTCTGTTTGGGGTCAAGACAGAAAACAATCGTTTCTTTGCAGTTAGACTGCTATAATCATATCACAATTCATTTATGATTTAATTCCTGAACCATTTGCACACAGTTTATGTTTAATCAGTACAAAGAAGTTGGCAACCAAAGAGGAATTGGTTTGATTATTCCTGACAGGATGTCAGCCACTAATACCCTTCTGACTCGATTGGGAAATATTCATTTAATAACCCCTGTCCTGCATAAAATGTGTTCATTAATCTAGACAATACTTACATTGTTTTGTCTTTTTTCTTTCTACAGATACTGTCCTTCCCAGGGATGAAACTGGATATGCCACAGGGGCTCAAATTCAGCCATGTCCCATCCCCTCCGCCCAGTTCAGCCCGGTTCACTTTGACCACTCGGGTCCTTCTCATACCCAAGTATGTGTTATGTTTACGCGCTGAAGGCCTCTAATTAGCGCACGCCCCATCAACGGTGTCTTCCCCCGTTCCTCAGGTGAGCTCAGGTGTCCCTGCGTCCAGGGCAGAACCACCCCCGCCCTCAACTGTGGTTCACAGCTCGTTGCCACCTGGGGGCACTGCAGGTTTCCAAAGACAGGTAAAGTCCCAACCCAACAACCTATCGATTTTGCTATGAGGAGCATAAGAGAGCTCCTTATATATGATTACATATAATATATATGTGGTCAGGAAAATGACCACATAAATGTGATTTATCCAAGTAAAACAGCGCATCGGGTTAACAGTGACATGTAACACATACATGTGCAAATATAACATATTAATGTTGTTTATTTCAGGTCAGCGGTCGCGTTGTCACAGCCGCTCACCAAAAGTCTTCAAAGACCGTGACGGCCCGCATCACTGCACGCGCGGACGTTACCAAGAGCGCACGCAGCAAACTGCAGGTGATGGGCGTGGCCCCACCCATGAGTTCCGTCATAGTTGAACGCCATCATCCGGTTACGCAGGTATCACACACGCACACGCGCGATTCCTCACCAGGATGTCGCCGCGCGAGGCTGAGCGCTCCCTCGTTTTTGTTTTTTCTTTTTTAAATCCGCCTTTCTTTCAGCTCACCATCGGTCAGGCAACAGCTGCCAAGTTCCCCCACTCCTCCCAGCAGGGCCACAGCTCCGCTGGAGGCAGGAGCTCATCCAGGACTCACGCAGGCACGTGCCAGCTCCACTCCATCAAAGTGGTTGAATGAACCGACGGATGTGTTGATCTCCCAATCTAGACTGAACATTTAAAAATCCCCCACACTGGTCATATTAGTTTAATTTGCACTTAATCTTGATTTTGACCTTAGTGGTCTCCATTTGGACGGGACCTTGACAACTTCCCGCTTTCATCCAGGTGGATTTATTCATAATGAATAGCGGTTAAAACAGTTTGAATTATTACCAGCTTGGCGGGGAGGATTATACTACACAAGTTTCTACCCTGAATTGCAAATTTTAAAACTGTACCAGGATGCTCAGGATCCCATTTTATAAATGTTAGTTTTTGTCATTGTTTTGAGGTAAGATGGGCCAACATAAGAGTAGTTAGCTTCTTTGAACAAAAGCCATATGTTAATGACTAGTTGTGATTTATTTTTTATTAAAAACAATAAATTATTTTCACTGGCGACTGCCTGTACAGATGAGTATACCGTTTCTGCTACGGCGTTCATTTTCTCCGCGAGTTGCACAAGTTATTTGTCAGGAAATGACGCAGCTTCTGCTTTTGCCCTCCATCCGAAACTTGTCTGCAAGACAAACATTTTCTGTTTCAAACCTTTTGCTCATTTCCTTCATATTGATGCTGAAAAGGGGGCCGATCCACTACGAGGGGGCAGAACTTCCTAATGAAGAGAGCAGACTTGTGTTGCCGTGGGAACCGTGGGGTCAAGCGGTGAAAGTGTCCGGATTGTCATCTTTGGTAGAGAACGTCCATGACATACGAGACTGAGTTATTTGGTAGCGGTGAGCATCAAAGTGCTTGTTAGTGATTAAGAGAGATTTCTTTCAGTCATTTCACAAAAAAAAAAAAAAGAGTCGTGGGACGATGCAAGCGATCAAAGGAGTGCGTGAAAAGGTCGTTTTTCTGTACCTGCGGCTTTACTGTTGCCCGTGCTGACGAGGGATTGGTAAAGTTCTTTAGCAGGGCTCAACCCAGCCAGCTCTGCTCCATGGAGCCATATCAGCAGCATCCTGTTCCCATGTTCCTTGTAGCTGTGATGGCCTGTGGGGGAACATGGATCAGGGCTGTGTGGTCATGGGAAAAATTAAAATCCAGAATCTAACATTTTAATGTTCCTCTTTGTAGCCACACACACCACACACACACACACACACACACACACACACTGATGCCTGTGGGTCAGTCCTGGTACCTGTCCACTGCTGCTCAATGGCTGATATATGCTCCTTTGTGAAGCCCCAGTGTTCCGCCAGTTTCTTCCAATCCGCTGGCTTCAGGAGCTCGTACGCCAGGCGCCACACCATCGAACGGAACTGCTTGGTCTCCAAGCCATGGTCGGGTTTGAATGTGAGCGGGTACTGGCTGTTAACGGTCTCATTAAGCTCTGGGTTGGCCTGAAAGGGCAATTAAATTACATCAGCGTGAAGAAAGGTCACAAGGCAGAGATTATTGGGAAGATGTGCATATGGTCGGCAATATGAAGGCTTTCCTGAAAGTTGAGGAGGAGAAATTGATTAATGATCATTTAGCCGTCGAATATTAGATGCAAGTTGCCATTTCCCTTTCCTGGTATCAAGCAAATCCAGCTGCTTGAGCTTGGAATTGAAGCTGAGCCGTTCCCGGTGAATGTTTGGGACTGTTCAGAATCATCCGTTTTTATTTTGTGGACACCGGAATGCTTTCGCGACGCGTGCGAGCGGAGCGGCAGATATCGTTCCTCTCCCCCCCCGCGTCTCACCTTCCTCCAGGCGAAGTATCTCTCCGCCTTGATGATCATGTCCACAATAATGGCCTCGTCCGCTCTGGCCGCGACGCCCAGCGCCGTCTTCCCCTGCTTCTCCGCGTCCGGCGTTCCCCAAAAAAATCAAGCAAGTCAGAAGCGTCACCTGCAGGGCTCTCCATGAGAAGGCGTCGTCACAGCGGATGTCTTGCTTCATGACGCACCCCCCCACACACACACACACACACACACACACACACACCTTATCTTCAATCGTTAGGTCGAATTCAGCCTTAAGCAGCATCTCCACGACATCGATCTTGGCCTGGTCCGCGGCGATGTGCAGAACGGTCTGGGACCTCTGGTCGCCAACGCCGCAGGACGAGACACGCGTTCAACACAGACGCCGTCTGACCGGCGGTTCGGCTGGCGGTACCTTATCGGTGGCGTTGATGTCGCACCCGGCGGCCAGGAGGCAATGAATGACGGGGATGTGGTTGTTCTTCACGGCCAGGTGGAGAGGAGCCTCCTGGTCCTGAGGGCGCAAGCACAAAGGCGGCGAACAGAGCGGGCTTCCACGACAGCGGCTCAAACGAATGAAACCCGCCACGAAGCGCTCCCTCACCTGATTCTGCGCGTTTGTGTCGGCTTTGTACCGCAAGAGGAGTTGGACAAAACTGGTGTCCCCCCTCTCTGCGACTGGATGGAGAACACTGGACTTGTCCTAGAAGAGAGCCCAGACACGCTCATTACCACACGGGTCTCTACGATGGAAGCATTACCCAGAAATGGTGGAAATTTCTTTTTCTTTTTTCTTTTTTTTCGCATTTCTTATCAGACCATGGGTATGTTGGGCTCACAGCCGGCCTCCAGCAGAGCCACGGCGCACGCGTCGTGGCCCTTGTCTACAGCCTGGTACAGCGCCGTTTCCCCGTCCTGCAGCACAAATGTCAAAAAAAAAAACACCCAAAAATTAGATTTGAACTCAATTTCTGTGGTGAAGCCCTTTCATTTTTAATCTGCAGGCGATGCTATCGACGCTCAGATGGTGTCTATCATGGATTTCCAGTCCAAGAGGAAGACACGGGGTCGATCTCATCGAGTGTCATTTACATGTCAGAGATCACTTTCCGTGCCAGAGCCCGGTTTGCCTGACACAACAGTGGCCACGTGAACATGGGCCGCACCTCCATCCGGCTGCGGATTAGCCGCTGAGCACACACACACACGCGGTTGGAGGGGGTGTTTGCGCTGGTTTTTGGCCTACCCCGTTGACTTCATCCCGGGTATCGAAGTGCAGCAGCAGCAGATGGACGGTGTCCAAGTGGCCGTTACTGGCAGCTAAGTGCAGGGGTGTGTCTCCAGCCTGGCAGAAGGGAGGGAGGGGAGGAGAGAGGGGGGAGGAGAGAGGGGGGAGGAGAGGGAGGGGAGGGAGAGGGAGGGGAGGAGAGCAACCTGCATCAAAGTCTGTTTGACTTTGAGATTTTCAGATGTGTGTAGATGTAGATTGGTGGATGGGAACAGGCTTTTTTTTTTGTATAGAAAGGACAGATGAATCCAGATCCACACACACACACACACACACACACACACACACACACACACACACACACACACACACACACACACACCTGGTTGGGCTTCATGGTGTCCATGTTGTATTGCTCCCTCAGCACCTCCAGCATGTCAACACAGCCGTTCTCTGCAGCCAGCGTGAACGCCCGGTTTCCTGACTGAAGTTTGGATCATTATCTTCAAGGCGGGTTTTTCATTTAAATTGGGAGTGAAAAAAAAAGAAAAAGAAAGAAATAAAGAGTCAAGTACTCACGTTGTCTTCTTTGTCCAGCTCTTTCATTTGCAGATCATTTATGATATACTCTATGATGTCAGTGTGGTTGTTTATAGCAGCACAGTGCATAATGTTCAGACCCTCCTGCCGTGCAAAAAATAAGCACATTGTAGTTGAATAATCAAACATTTTATGTTATTAGAGTTGCTTAAGATTAGTATTTTTTTCAAAAATATATCAACTTTTTTTTATTTAGGAAAAAGGGTACATACAGTGCTTAATTTTCACTCTTTTTTCCCCTTATGTATGAAAAATCTTCCTGCCCTTTACCTCGTTTTCCACTTTCTGCTCCGCTCCAGCCTGCACTAATAACTTCAAGATATCCAAACTCCCAAACCAGGCGGCTAAATGTATGGGAGCCAACCCGTACTGCCAAACAGAGAGCATGGAGTCGAGTTAACTAGAACTTCGGGTGACATTCTGAATATACGCCGTGGTCCTTGGAAGGCTCACCCTGTCCTTCTGGTCCACTCTGATCCGCCGCTGAAGCAGATACTCCACAGCCTTACGGTTTTTCCCCGCCACTGCGTAATGCAGTGCGGTCCTGTCGTTCTGAGGCCATCACACAGGTCCTGTTACTTTACTTCGACTTCAACCGCGCGCGTTCTGTCTTTGTGTCGCGCTGCACGCACCACGTTCTTTGCGTTGATGTTCAGGCCCCTGCCAACCGCCTTCATGGTCTCCACGTCGTTCATCTTGGCTGCCACTATGAACTGCTTCTCCCCTTCTAGCACTGAACAAAACAGCAGAGAGCTTTATGATGTCCGGAGGGGGGGGCTCTTAAATGTGCCATACTCACGCATCTCTTCATTGTCAAAGCTGCTATCTGCGTCTTTGTCCTGGTGATGGAGCAAGTCGGTGATTTCCTTCAGGTATTCGCGTCTGGACGACTCCGGATCGACCTGATCGTGCGTCTGGAGACGGTGCTTGTCGACCATCAACCTGAAAGCCTTCTCCATGATCAAAAGCGTCCTATTCCTGTGCAAACAAGGCGGGCTTTGTTTTCCTGTTGACCAAGTTCGGTAAGAGTAAAATGCCAAGGATATAAATCAGCCAGTCCCGACTGCCATCGGGTTCCTGGAGTGAGCGGGCTCGAGGACGGGAGCGCCCTGTCGTCCCGTCAAAGGCTCGAGGGCTGCTTCGTGTTTACTTTGGAGGTTCCCGCCCATGAACAACAGCGCGGCAAAACACGGGCACGGTCACCTGGGGCGCAAATATCGGCGGGCCCTAATAAACGCTGTGGTCTGCCCCCATTAGCCCGACCACCTTAAAGTGAGAGAGTTCCGTCAGCACGTTTTCCTGTGAAAGAAAAATAAAATAGAATGCAACGAAGACGCAACACGGGGCTCCAGCGGCTGTTGAACTGGGTTGCGCGGCGAGTTTTAATTTAAACAACATTATACTTTCAAATAAGCTCTTTTGCTTCCGGCTTTTGCAGTTTGACTTCGACTATAACGTGACTTGATGATGAATGAAAACATTGCCACGTTTCAGCAGAATGGTTCTTTCACCTTTAATTCATGAATAATTCATTACATGACAATCGCTCCCCTGGAATTGCATTTATTTTAATGCATGTAAAATTGCATATAACTCCATAATGTTGTTAAAATTATTAGCATGCAATAAATACCATATATTAAAACATCTCTTCATTAACAGAAATTGACGCCAGCGTTAGCCGCCGACTTCTCACATGATCTTGTTGACGTTCATTTGCAGAACTTAAAACAGAATAAGGTCTTCTCTAGGACACGGTTTCCAAAAATTAAAACGAAATAAAAGTGTAAAAACATGGCTTCTTAAATCAAAAATACATTTTTTTTATGGACTGATTTGCTTTCTGAGTTTTGTTTTTTTTTCCCCTCCCTTCAGAAAACAACCATCAGCTCCTGCAGATGAAGGTCACCTGAAGGTCACCTGAAGAACTTGTCGATGGTGACGCGAGAGCTGGGGCCTTTGGCCTTTTTAGAAGGAGGAGAGGAAGGTGAATCCCGTCTAAATGATTAAAAAAAGGAAGAAAAAAAAATCATTTTTAAGTGAGGTCCATCACCGATATTTAAACAAGGACACTCGTCATATCTGTTCTTTCTCTTTTTTGCAAAAAGAAACGAATCAAGTCTCACCTTCTGGTCTTCCCTTTGGCTGCTTGGACCAGCCCGACATGGCCCTTGTCTGCAAAGACAGGATACAGTCAGGAGGACGGACACAGACCAAAGATCTGCTGGGATGGAGCCCCGACTGCAGCGCCCCCGCTGCGAGGAATAGGGCGCAATTTCCGAGGCGGCCTTGTTTGAGAGCAAACTGGATTTGGCTCATTGTAGGAGATGAATAGAGGCGAGAGTGGCTCGGCTGTTTCCAAGACCGGCGCAAAAAGGACACTCTGATGAGAGATGTCTTTTCTTTGGGCTGAAATCGATAGGAACTCCGAACGCAATCTCCCTCTCGGTTAATAGCAGAGTCATAGGCCCACGCGGCCTCGTTCCAAAGCAGGACCCTTCTGTTCCCTTAAACAATGGCACTTTACGGACAGTATCGGGCCCGCCACAGGCAGATATTCTCTCATCAGACAGATAGGACCGCTGAAGAAATCAAGGATTGAAATCAAATAAAACTGTTTCAATCCAAGTTTTACATATCAACACATCAAATAATAGACATTAGAGGATGAAGTGGTGCAAATAGACAGCAGCTGCTGACTGATGGGCAATCACCGAAGGTATGGAACGTCAGGCTAACATCTCCTGAATGTGCAGATTTGTGATACGGATTTGAGGGGAAAGACTTTCTTGGGATTTGTTTTTGGGCATCGATCAAGCTCATGTTCAGAATGCACACACACACACACACACACACACACACACACACACACACACACACACACACACACACACACACACACACACACACACACACACACACACACACACACACACACACACACACACACACACACACACACACACACACACACACACACACACACACACACACACACACACACACGCCCGTGCACTCACCCAAGGCCCTGCCGTTTGGAACCGAAGGTGGATTTATGGGAGATGACGTCTCTAACTGCAGCTCGTGAAGGACCTCTTGGTTCAGGCAGAGGTCGACGTGGCGGTTGAAGACAACGAGGTCGTCGCTGTCCTGGGTCAGCAGACATATCGGGCAGACGAGCGACGCACTTCCGCCGCTCGAAGCCCGCGCGCCGTCGCCACCGACCGCCCCCGCTGTTTCAGCCGGAGCGCTCCTCGCGCCGCGCCCCCCTCCGGGTTCGGCTGGGTTCGGCCCCTCGCCGCCCTCCGCCTCCTCAGCCCGACGCCCGCCGCGCTCCCCCTCCGGGCGGCGGCTCTCGCCGAGGCACCGGTCGATGTGGCGGTTGAGGGCCGACAGGTGCGCCGTCTCGACCCTCCTGAAGCACACCGGGCACGGGAGGCCGACGCCGTCCGACGCGGAAGCGAGGCCGCCGTCCGGTCCCTCCGAGGCCGCGCGGGCGTCGGCGTCCGCCGGGCGAGGCGGAGGAGCGACCCCGTGGGCGTCCTCCGGCGCCGCGCTCCTCGCCGCCGCCTGGAGCTGCAGCCTCTTGGCCCGAGCCCTTTGAAAAAAGGACTGCGGGGGTTCTTCGGGGGTCTTGTTTGCTTCCGGCTCCTCTGACCTGCTGCACGGGGGCGGACAGGTTTGGGATGAGCTGGACAGGTGCTCGTTTTCCTTAAAGCGCTGGTGGAAGGATTTTGGAGAGGGGCCCGATTCCGCCTTTCCCGAATTTAGGAACCCAACGATGCTCTTCTGCTGGGGCTTTTTGTCATCCGAAGTGGCGAAAGCAGAGATCCTGACCCCTGCAAGCAGCAATCAGGTGGTCAGGTGATCGGAGGAGAGGCATGTGAAGTTTGTGTCGCGGGCCATTTGAGTCAGTTGCGTTAATTTGTTTGTCAGTGGGATTATTTGATCTTATTACCCATGAGCCTCAGCCTGAGTGGCTGGGGGCTTTCGTTGTCTCGCTCCGTTTTCAGGAGGTCCTTGGCAACAGCGAAGATTTCCTCCACGGTAGCAACAGGGTATGGCGACGTCAGCGCCCGGGTTTTCACCTCAAAGTTCACGTTCTTGAGCTTCAGCGTTACCGTTTTACCCTGGAGAAAGGTCGGGAAATAGACAAACGGGTTTCTTTAAAGAGGAGCTCTTAAGACAGCTCCTGTCTGCTTCTTAAGCAGGAGCATGAACAATGATATTGCACGGACAATAATAGATAAAAGGAAACACGGAGCTGTTAAATCTTTAAATTGATTTGTCACAACACATTATGTGAGAAACTTGCCATAAAGAGTTTTCACTGTAATGTGATAAGCTCCCACGGAGACATTTGCAAGGTTGACAGAAGCCCCTGCTGTCTCCCTAATGGCCCTCCATTTCCTCCAGCTATCATCGTGACCCAGGCAGGCGGGTGATGGTGGTGCCAAGCCATCCAGTTCTTTTTTCTTATTGATTCACAGTGGAATGTACAGTTTCAGGTCATTGTGTGCGATTTTGGTTGGGAGTGACTGGAATGTCGTCCGTTTATGTTCAAATATCCCCATGCTTGTTTCATTTCTCTTGCTTTCTCAATGATTACAAAAGGAAGTCCAATGCAAATATAAGCTCATAGCTTTGACACACACACACACACACACACACACACACACACATGTTTTTTTTGAGGGTGGGGGTGGGTAAAAGATACAACTTTCTACCTTTAGACCTTCTTTCTTCAGGTCATTTGCTAAATCTTCACAGAGCTCACGGCACAAGGACAGCTGCTCCTCCACTGCACTCATTTCTTTAAACGTCCTGAAATGCAAATGATTGAAAATGAAGCAATATATGCTTTCTGATTGTCAGCCCGTCCTGTTTAGATATTTAGACCAGACCTTTCTGTGCTCATGCTTTTTCTTTCTTCATGCCTAAATGCAATCAAAAGTAGTTAGGCTCCTTCAGAAGTGGAAACTTCGTTTTCAGTCAGTCATTCTGTTCAGTTGTGTGAAGGCCTACCTTGGTATAAAAGCAGAGCCCAGACCCAGAGAAACCTGCAGGAACTGATGCCAGGCTGTCTCTGAAAATAACAGCGACAGCAGCGCCATCTTCTGGCCAAGGTGGGAACAGCTGCTGATACCGAGGGCATTGAGCAGCTTCTCACTCACCTTGCCCACACCTGACACCTAGAGGAGTACAGAAAGACATGGTCACACTCCAGACCGCTCACTTTTCCTACATTTATCCAATCTATACGTTTTTTTACCTCTAATAATGTATATGCACATTCTTACGTATTTTACCATAGTCCATTTATAATGCATTTCTTTATGGTTTAAAATTGTTACGCTACTTTGCGGACAGGCAGATTGCAGACAAATTCCAAGATGGCCTCTCTAGTTGATGGAAGTCTGTACTGGCCGTTGGGCTTGTTCATGTCGCTGCACACTTTGGCAAGCATCATGTTTGAAGCGATCCCTAGACAAGCGAAGAGGGTAGATTTTTAACGTTTCTACGCAGACTTCTATAACTATTTCTACCTTTTTATTGTGGCTTTTCCCCTCACCTGCACTGGCGGTCAGCATGGTCTTCTGCTCAATGCGAAACCGCATCTCTTTCACGGCTTCCTCAACAGACGTTCCAAAGACCTCAAACGCACCACCGGGATCTTCACAGTCTGGCAAGCAGGGAGAGGAGCTCGGGCTGTCCTCAAACAGCACCGGAGAGAGGTCTGTGGTGTCAGGGGCTGCCTCCTGGGGAGGATCACTGGTGCCTTCACCTTTACAGAAGATAAATAATTCACAGCGATCAGATTTCTCAAACATGTAGGCATACATTAAACGCAGCAGGTTCCCGTCACAGAAACCAGCACAGCGACTCATGCACAAGTAATCATTAGACAAAGAAGAGCTCCTGCCTGCGGTGGCGCTGCTGGCACGGTAACGATGCGTACGGAAGGAATCTGGCCAGCTCTGCCTCTTTTCCAGGTGTTCTGTGAAATCCAGGTAAGCTTCATCCAGGCTCACTGGCATGAAGTTGGGGTCATAATCTGCAAAAATCTCACGGATCTAAAAGAAATCAATTCATGTCTATGTGTTAGAATTAGTAATTGTATGTCTTCTGTATATTTTCCATACACTTATCCTTTTTGTTTCCCATCACACTTACCTCATGGCTAACTGCTCTGTATTTATCAAAGTTGGTTGGAACAATAACTAACTTAGGGCAGAGTTTCTTTGCGATGAAACCAGGCATGGCTGCTCGGACACCGTACTTCCTGGCATGGTAGTTGGATGTTGACTGTGAAGTGAATTATGTTATGAGACATATACAGTGTGCGCATACATCTCATCCGAGATGTTGCTGTGACACTGCAGGTTTTGCCTGAGGCAGCATTTAAGCGCACCAGCATGCTCATGGATCCCACTGCCATGGGCTTGTCCTTCAGCTCAGGACAGTCCTGCATCTCCACAGCAGCGTAAAAGGCATCCATGTCCACGTGTACGATAACACGAGTGAGATCCCGCCTCTTTTCCAGCTCTGTGGCCATCCTCTCCACCTGCGGCACAGAATCGGAGCGGTGAAATTAGGCGTAGGACTTCAGCAGGGGATCAGAATCACATCTCACCTGAGCTTCAGCTTTCTTTAACTGCTCTTCCGTAATTTGCTCCTTCTGCAACATCATTTTCTCAATGCGCTGGTTGACCTGCTGCTCCCGCTTCAGTTCATTCTCATAGAACCTGGATCCCTGTATGGAAACCAGGAAAAAGAAAACCAGCAAAGAGTCAGAAAGCCTTCAGTACTGATCATTAAAATCCTCCATCTGTCACCTGTGTACCATCACGTTGCTGTGACAGATCGGACAGACACAGACAGGAAAATGTGCTTTTATTTTTATCACAAGCACACCATCCCTCTAATATTTTTTGCTTCATTGAATTATGAGAGGTCTGATCGTCCCCCAGAGACGTGGAGATAAAGTGGACATACTTTGGAAGACTCCATGATGATCCTGTTGATCTTGTCCCTGTCGAGACCCTCCATACCAGCCTTGTTGTCGTTGAGGGCCATTCTAGAGACAAGGCCCTCCGTTTTAGGGACCACGGCCCCATCCTCCATCGCAAAAATGAGGAAAAAGCAGCGTTGAGGAGGAAAAACTGTGGAGGTTTGAGCCGGTCCTGACTGTTATCGAACCACATCAAACATCACCAAAGTGCTTTGCGTTCCACATCTGACTGCTCTGAAGACAAGCTAAAACTTATTGAACCGCCCTATTTCTCTCTCCATAATAATTAAACAATGATAAAAACGACTTTATATTATTTCCCTCCTTGTCTTGAACATTATCGCAATTTGGCGGCACTTCCGTATACAGGCACCAACGCCGGAAAGGGTTGGGCTCGGCATAACGTGCTTTTCAAAGTAAAATTCACTTCAGATACAGTGACGTTAACTTGTTGTGGTGCACGACTGTCACACAAGAATGATGCACAGTTTCCTTTTAACCTACTAGAAATGTTGATTCAAGAGTTGTTGTTGGATGTTTAAACCGTAACAGGTTGTGTTTGGTCTGATAGTGGTTGTGTGATGCACACAATAACGTCTCCCAGCCCCAAAAGCCATCAATCAAATGTGAATTATTTAATTAGAACCAGACAACACGCGTCAAGCGGAATCACTTGAAATATGTAATGAGTTCATGGAGAAAAAAATGTCATCTCCTTGCAAAGCCACCAGAGAACTACAAGAGGGCATGAAGAGGGATCTGAACCTCGGTTTCAGGACAAGCTGGGCTCCTAATTACAGTAGATGGAAGATTCATTATAGTGCACAATTCTGTTGTCTTTGTTGGGATAGCAACCGGAAGGCTCTGGCATTTTGACATCAGGGCTGCCTCATCTGGTGGCTCCCCAAGAAAGTTTTGCAGTCATTTTCTGATAAAGATCATGAGATGACGCTACTCTCATTTTTTGGTTGACAAGAACGATCTTACAGTCAGGCGCATAAATAAAACAATATAGGATAACATCTAGTGTGGTACTGCAAAAAGTAATTCTAATTTATTGTCAAAAACTGCTAATTTCAACTCTAAATCTTGAACATTGTAACATGTGGTGGTCAGCACTGTCTGGGTTCAAATCCTGGTTGGGATGCAGGCTGGGGACTTTGTGTGGAGTTTGCATGTTCTCCCTGTGCCTGCGTGGGTTCTCTTCAGGTACTCCAGCTTCCTCCCAGAGTCCAAAGACATGAACAACTGGGGATTAGGAGAATCGATCACTCTAAATTGCCCATCGGTGTGAGTGTGAGTGGTTGTTTGTGTATATGTGTCAGCCCTGTGACTGGCGTCCAGTCCACCGCCTTCGCCCAGTCTCAGCTGGGACAGTCTCCAGTCCCCCCTGGACCCTCTGTGGAGGATCAATCAGGAAACGGTGGACGGACCATTCCGATCATTAGTGGTTTTAATTTTATCGCTCAACCCGACGTCACTTCCGGCGTCCCGCGGTCGTCACGGCCCCGCCCCCCTCCAGCAGAATGAAGCGGAGCTAGCCAAACAGCGGCTAAAGCTAGCGGAGCCGCGGAGCCCCTCAGTCGTGTCTCCTCGCCTCCAGACTCGGGTCAAACACCTCGAAGTCGACGTTCTCCGGCGGCCGCCGGTCAAAACAGAGGGAGGAGCACATGCGTCGTCCCCCCTGCTCCCCCAGAGGAGCCGAGAGGGCAGCTGCGTCGTTTGACAGCTAAGGCTAACTAGCCTCCTCATTTGTATTCAGCGTCAGTTTCAAAACAAAACCCGCAAAAAAAAAAAAAAAAAACCTAAAACAAACCCCACAAGTCGGGCTTTGGCTGTCTCCCACGGAAGACTGGCTCCCGGCGGACTTTACCTCGAGTTGCTCCGTTAATGTTTGACCCACATGTTCGCGCCGCCGCTTTAAGAGAGCCCGGTCCGAACCCTCGTCCGAACTTGGTCCGAGCCCGGCAGGGAGCCCACGTCCGCCCGGTCGGGTTAGGTGCAGCTGTTCCTCAGGGACGACCCTCTGAACCTTGGATTTAAATGTCCGAAAAGAGTTCGTCGTCCGGCTCGGACGACGACGTGGACCCGGACTCCGGCCATCCCGTGGAGCTGGGGGGCGTCCTGAGCAAGGTACCGTCGGACCTGCCCCGGGTCCGGGTGTGTGTGTGTGTCTTTGTGATTGGGATCTGGCTCCCTTGTGCTTGCAGTGGACCAACTACATCCACGGGTGGCAGGACCGATGGGTCGTGCTGAAGAACAACACGTTGAGCTACTACAAGTCGGAGGACGAGAGGGAGTACGGCTGCAGGGGCTCCCTGTGCCTCAGCAAGGCTGTCATCACGGTGAGCGTCCACCCGGGGGGACCCTGGACCACCCTGCTGCTCACACACCGGCTCACAAGAGTCATCGTTGCTGTAGAAGTGTCACCCTTTAGTCTTTTTTTTGTGCCCCCCCCTTCGATTAACCACCAAAAGCCTTAAAACGATAAATCCCCTAATCGTTATTCCACTAATACTAACATAATTTTACTGGATTAACTTAATCTTCTCCCAGTAATTGCCCATAAAAGACCGTGTGCATGCCTGCTGCTGGACACTGACACCCCCCCCACACACACACACACGCGCACACACACACACACACACACACACACACACACACACACACCCTGGTTAAATATTCATCACGCTCCCAGTCCAGAGGCCAAACAAATCACTTTGCTGTCATTTGATTATTACGCAAGGGCGTTTTATCTACTGGCGGTGGTTCTTCTCAAGGCGTCGGGCCAGGTCCTGTGTGACGGGGTGAAATGGAGGCTTCAGGCTCTCCGAGAGAGCATTGTTTGTTTGCAGATGTCGCCTAAAGGTTGAGGTTATAGCTGCTTATTCGTAGACCGTAAAGAGGCTTGCATGAGAACTCTGGAATGCAGAAATGAGTCGTTCGGTTACGCACTGTTACTGCGGACACACACACACACCCACCACATTGTCAACACACAAAAGCCAAAGGAAATGTGCAGGAAATGTTAGTGTGTGAAAATTCCTATTTCAGGTCTAGTGATTATATTAGAAGGCTGTCAGGCTGTTGCTACACTTTACACATCAGCAAAAGTAATCCACACATAATTAACTTTATTTATATTTTTAGACAGGTGTTTTGTAGACCCCAAGTCAGTAAGTGCACTCCCATAATCTGATAAAGACCTGCAGCAAAGCTGTGCTTAATCTTCAGGATAAGATTGCTTCAGAAAGAATAACAAAGGTATAAACTTGTAAAGCAGAGGTTTATGGTCTTTGCATAGTAAAATAGAACAGATTTTTTCGCAGCGGTCAGGGTGCAATCACTGCATGCACTGGAGTTTAGCATTATTCATTGTAAAGTTTAAGGGCATTTATGTATTAGGGGCTGCCAGTTGGGAAATGTGATGGTCTTGCAGCTTGTGAAATACAATGCAGTCTGTCTTTGCCGGTGTTGACGTGTACGTGCTGTTGTCAGTGGCAGATAAAAACATGTGAACATCATCCACATTTCTGGGCAGCGCACGCTTGTGTCAGCTGACGTTGCTCATCAACAATGTGAACAGGGTTTAATTACCGTTTCTCCTTTCTTATCAAGATGCTTGTCTTGTAGCTTTTAAATTCTGATGCCTGGAGGAACCACGGTAGCGTTAGGTTGTCCACAGAACATGTAAAAAAAAATTGTCTCAAACAGGAAGAAAAAATAAATAATGATGCTCATTCAGGATCAAGCAAGGGCTTGCTGAAAGAAGAGCACTGCTGCAGATAATTAAGGCTGCATTTGCACCCATTAGACACCAGTGTCCAATTAAGATGTTTGTTTTTTGTGGCTGATGGAATCCATTTGTTGGTAGAATGAGGGGAAGATGTTTTAATTTGTTTTCCTCGCGCATTCAGTTCATGGCAGGATGCTCTGTCTAATAACACACGTCCTCTCCTCCCTCCCCGCAGCCTCACGAGTTTGACGAATGTCGTTTCGACATCAGCGTGAATGACAGCGTCTGGTACCTCAGAGCCGAAGACCCTGAGCACAGACTCCAATGGATCGAGTCAATAGAGCTGCACAAGGTGAGTGGAATGGCTCTAGTTTTAATTCCCTACATCGCTTCTTGTCCACCTACATGTCTGTTTATTTGCTTATTTCCCCCACCTTACTTACTTTAATAGGACTGTTTTCTTGTCAAAGTTAAATCTGCTTTTGGCGTTTAGTTTCTCTGGTGACAAAATTATTATTAATTACATTATTTAAGTGTGTTTGTTATAGGTTTTAGTTGTAGATTTGAGTGGTAGGATTGTGTCCACGGTCCTGGGTGTGGCAGGACAAGAATTTAGACACACTCTCACAGCCCTTTCCCTTGGGAATGTCAGGAATCTAAGGAGTGATGCTTTTAGGTGGGGGTATCCCCTGTCCTCAGATATCTGGCAGCTGTAGGCGCACACAGTTAATACGGTATTACACAAGTTTCCACCATAATCTGTTGTATTGAAAGCTGTAGATTTGTTTTTTTTCTTTCTTGGAAAAACCCAGTTAACAATAAGTACCAACTATTTTGTTTCCCTCTCAAATAGTTAAACAGGAGACTGCTTGTTTGGTTCCCCATACATCTGCAATATTTCATAATTATCAGTCCAAGAAATCATTCAACACCCCTTCAAATATTGTTGTTGAGATTGAGATTTAAATTGTGTTTTGTTGATTTTCTGAAAAAAAAGCATCAGTTATCAAAATGGTGCTGAATGTTCTCATGTTAAGTCAGTGTTAGTGATGGCAGCTCTGTAACGTATTAACAGCAGAGTGAGAGTACTTTGGGGTTGGGTCTGAATCGTGACCTCCATGCAGCAAAGCCTGCAGCTTCAGCGTGTCTGCACTGCTCTCAGCTGGACAGAGAAGGCCTTGCAACAGCTCATCAACCAATATAGCCTACTAAGGTTTTTTTTTTTAATTCTACCTTTTCTGCAAATACAAAACCGATTTGTATAAATTCCCAGAGATAGTGCAAGTATCTGTATTTTGTTGCTCTATACTTCTGACATGTGCAATGACAAAGTTGAATCTAATCTAAGTAAATACTCTACACAGGGAGCTAGTAGAATCTCTCCTCTGTGGCTCTCCTTCTAGTTTCTTCTTTTCCCCTTAAAGTTTTTTTTTTTTTTTTTAAGTTTTTCCTGACCCAGTTTGAGGGTCTACGGACAGAGGGTGTCACATCCGAGTGTTTTATTATTGGCGTGAGTCGATTAGCAAGGGGACAGAATGATATTAGTATTTACTTCTTCCTACTCCTTTTTGAATGTGTATATTAACTTGCAAAAACACATGGAACATGGAACTGTATGTTAGTTCTTCCTCATTTATTATCTATCTCTATTATCTTAATTTTATTTTACTATCCATATTTTCACTAGCGTGTCCAAAATAAAGTAATCAATTAATCAAAAGATCGGTATGATCGTGGTTCTTCTCCCAGGGAGAACATGTTTTTGTGCAGTCCGTTCATGTTTTTAAGCGTGGGTGTGTTTGTGTTGGTGTTAGCCATGCAGAACGGAGACACATTGAAAGTGCCGCTCCTGATAAATAATACATTTTATAATCCACCGTTCTCACAGCAACCGAAATCATGAACTGGAACCTTTTTTTTTTTTTGTACTTGTTAGGTTTTCATTCTTTTAGAGTCAAAGTGTTGAATTCAGTTTGGAAAGGGGAAATCCCTTTTTGACCATGACCCAGAGCATATTGGCTTTGAGCCTTAAACAGGCTGAACATGATTTAATCATTTTCAGACACTGCTATCAGATGTTGTTAGAAAACTGGAGATAAGAGAGTGTGGTAGGAAAGTGTCACCTGGGTATGCATGCCTCTGTCTCTTTCTATCTTTTTTTTTTTTCGTCTCAACACATCAAACAGCTTTGCTCGCCCACCTGTTTGGTGTCTGGTTTGTCATGCAACAGCTCTCTCTCCCTCTCTCACCCTCTCTCTCCCTCTCTCTGTCTCTCCTCATTTTATTCACATTCTCTCTCTCTTCCATGCATATGCACAGAGACACATTTGCTCGCTCAGAGATGGATGCTGGACATAAACCTGGAAAGGATGGAAAGGTTTTCCAAATCGGGGTTTGTCTGATCTGTTGATGTATGCACTCGTATGCAGAGTGAATGCATGTAGAGTAGGTGTGGCTCTTTAAGACCACGTGCGTCTGGCCGAAGGATCCTCCTCGCTTCTGCCCGAGGAAACACAAGCCTCATCATTTCAGCTTAAGTCAGCGTCTGCCGTCGCTTGCTGCTGCACAGCAGCAGACCATATCCACTTCCACCCCTTCCTTTCTCTTACAGCTGTTCTCATGTCCTCCGTGAGCTAAGCCGAGTCTTCCCCACCTCATCCTCTTTTGTTCTCAGCGAGGTGTGTCTGGGGAGAGGAGATTTAGGCGTCTCAATTGTCAGAACAGTGGGAGTGTTGAGGGAGCGCCTGGGCCATGTTGGGGCCAGCAACTCAGCGGAACTGCAGCAGCGTCCTGCTCTGTCTTGGGTGTTGGAATGGCCGAATGGTGGGCTTACTGCATGTTGCATGTTGCATGCTGCGTGTTGTGTTTGACTGAAGCCATGCCCGTGTTGTGACATTTGAACAATCCATCTTTGCTCTCTCTGATATCTTGCAATAATGCCGAATTGCTTGGTCTGTGCAATTTTTCTCAGTAACATGGCCGAGCCCGAGTCTCTGTAATAAATCATTCATTCCTCCTCTTTTTTTTTTTTTTTAGAACGCATGCACTGCTTGTAAGGTTTAAGATGGGGAATGGTTTGATAGATTTCTGGGTATTCAGATGAATATTATGGGCTATTGTATTTCATACAAAATCACATTAGCAATCTCGCTGCACTTAACATTTCTTAAGTGATGTCCAGCAAGAGCTGCATGTTTAGCTAGCATGGCTGTTCTGCAGATGTCCTAATGCATTATTTTCCCCTCTCAGTCTGGTCTGCAGCTCCATATTAACACTTACTGAAGCACACTGTGCAATATGTCAAATGCCAGTAAGTGGGATGCTTAATGGTGGCGCAAAAAACGAGAGCTTTGTTTGTGTTGAGTGTGCCATTCCTACCTGTCATAAACGGTAGCTTTGTTCAAGCTACAGAGCCAAGTAATGATTCATTTTGTTTTTTGGGGACTTGGCATGACATGGCAAACATTCAATCTAGATTTGAAAGAAAAAAGATTTTTAAAAACGGTAAAGCAGCGCGTGGACCTCGACGTCGTGCACTGGTAGATGTAGGTGTTTGTTGTCAAAGCTGCAGCTGAACAAAGGTGAGGGAGCAGCACAAATCAACAAGTGTCAATAACTACTGAAATCACACACTTTTATCTACAAAGATGTTTTTCTATCAACATAAGTCATTGTTGTCGCATGTCACCCAACCATTAGAATTAAAAAAGAAACCAAGTGGATTTCCTGATAACAGCTGGAAAGAGCTGAAGGTTATATTTGTGCTGTATCAACATGTCATTTTTTTAAATTAAAATGGGTACATGCACATCAATAAATGCACATGTTAAATGGAAACCAAACATGGTTCATTTGTTAGTCACGGCAAAAACAAACACCACAAGATTTCTTCATTCCCGTCTCAGTCTCTAAACCTCACTGTTTTAACATATGGATGCATGGATTGTGTAGTAATTAGCATTTTAGCCAGTTTAGTTTCAGTGATTATAAATTGTATATATTGAAGTTCCCTCAAAAACTGTGTTTCACTTCTCAGTTGATCTGCTTGACAACGGCAGTCGGATTATTTGTGTGTGCAGTTTTGTGCTCTGGATGAGCTCAGGTTTGCTGTTGACTAATGAAACCAGTTCTTTCTGTTCATTCTTGGCTCTTATGAGTTGCAGACTCTTATTATATTGTAGATAATTAAAGCTATTTGAGCTTATTTGGTTGCTGTTTCTCTGTTTCTTCCATTTCTTTACCTGTTATTATTGCCCCGTTTGTATTTTTTTTCCCTGCACTCAGTCTCCTGTCCCTCTGGTCATTAATATTCCTCTCTCTTTCAGGCTGAGTCTGGTTATGGTTCAGAAACCAGTCTCAGACGTCATGGTTCCATGTTGTCTCTGACATCAGCAGCCAGTGCCTTATCTGCCACATCCTCATCCTCCTTCAAGGTAAGAACAAACAAAGCTCACATTCTAATATTTAAAATATATTGAGTCCCACCAATTTGAATTTCATACATTTTAAGTTCCCTGCAAAGACCAGCCAGGTTTAAGATTTATTAATATTTAGTATCATTTTAATGAGACTCATACATATTTAATAACTTTGCATTGTTTAAACACATAACCTGAAATTAGTGTTAAATTTGACAGCAAATGTTGATTTAGCCTTAGTCACATGCTTTGACAAAAATTATATTTTGTTTTGTCATATTTTAATCATCCGGGGTTTATTTAGTTTTAGTCCAGTTTTACAACCATTAGATTTTTTTTTAATTTAATTATTGGATTGTTTTATTTTAAAATTAAAGACATACGAAGTCTCAAAGACAAAAAAAATACTGTTTCTTTCCGCCGAAGGCCAGAACATCCAATTTAACATGTAACAGGCTCTTGAATGGAACTGAAATTGAACTCCTTTCTCTTGACAGAGATAACCACCATATTAGAAAAACATGAACTGCTGCTACATTTACGTGTTGTGAATGTCATGAATTCAACAGTTCTATGAATTCAATAGAATAGATTTTTATTCAAAAATGCACCACCAGCTTAGTTTTTATTGGATCACATACCAATTTCGTTCCTTTTTTCATCATGGTTATATTTGTTGAGGAATGTGTCCATTTTTATCATCAATCATATTTTGTTTATCTACTTTCTTGTCAGGAAAGAAAAACGTCGCTGTTGACGAACATTAGAATAAAAAAAAAAATAGCACTGACAATAATGTTGTGATTCCCTTCTCAGAAGGGCCACAGGTTGCGTGAGAAATTAGCAGAAATGGAAACTTTTCGGGACATCCTGTGCAGACAAGTTGACACCCTGCAGAAGTACTTTGACTCGTGTGCCGACGCCGTCTCCAAAGATGAATTTCAGAGGGACACAGGTAGCGTGTGCCAAAATGACTGCTTTTTTATCAGAGATGTAACTGTAACAAGTTTCAGTCATGGTTACCATAATGCTCATAAAATCTGATGTCTGAGTTTTATGAGTTTTAGGTATGGCATATAGTTTTGTGATTTATTGACATGATTTTATAAATATTAAACTACAGTCTTTTAACTTTAAGTCACAGTTTATTCACTTTAAGTCTGCATTAAAGGAATTTTATTATTTGACTTTTTATACAGGCTGACAAAAATTACGATCCAAGTTTTTTTTTTTTTGTTTTTGTTCCTTTTGTTTTGTTATTTTGACCAATAGTAGAGGAGGATGAAGATGAGTTTCTTACCACTACCAGGGCGGACGGAGAACACAATCACAACAACAACGGCAGCAAAGAAAAATGTGAGTCAATCGACAAATTCTGTGTTGCGCTGTCTGGTTCAGATTTAAATCTGACAAGTTAAATGACTGTTTGGAGGCAGCCATCTGACTGGGTCACACCTTTGTTTCCATCTGTTCAGTGTTTCCCCCCGCCAGCCCCAAAGGCATGAATGGGATCGACTTTAAGGGGGAAGCCATCACGTTCAAGGCCACCACAGCAGGGATTCTCTCTACTTTGTCCCACTGCATTGAATTGATGGTAAAACGGGAGGATAGCTGGCAGAAGAGACTTGACAAGGTAAAAAAAAAAGTGTTATTATGGGATAAAGGCCGAAATGGCTTTCTATTCCCTTCACCTGATTTAAATGTAACTCTGGCTGTTCAGTTCTTCAACAGCATGGGTCAAAGAGAGGGCAGGTCGCCATATAAATATCCATCACACTAAGATGGTGTTTCGGGATGTTTGATGTTGGTATATGTGAACATCGGCAGCACATTATGACTCACTCTTTGGTTTCAGCTCAGTGCTTTCTTATGGAGATTTCTTACATTACTCACCACTTTCAATATGGCTGATTTATGAATTATGGGAATTATGTTCGTGAGTACTGAGAAAAGTAATATTACTTCAGTAATGTGTTGCTATAGTACCTGAGTTAGTCCTACCAGTTCGATATTATGGCTACTACTGATGCATTATTGCCCAACCCTAGTCACAGTGTGTAAATTGTAGTCTCAAAGTAGAAAGGCCGTGTGTGCTGTGAGAAAAAATGAGTCACTTGTAAAGAAAAAAAAGGGGGGGAGGAAAGGAATTTCCCAGTTAAGAGAGATTCTCTGAGGTTTTTTTTTTCCTTTTTTCATAGCTAAAATTATTTATTGTTGTGGCCTTATTGTGGTGCTGGATTGTACCATAGTAAGTGTGTGTTCAGTTTAACTCTTAATGCTGCATCTGTTGGGCTGTTGTTGCCAAACCAGTTTTTTTTTTTTCCTTGTGTAAAGGTGTGCCGCCCAACCCTAAAACCTACAAAAGCCTGGAAGTGCTGTCAGATATGCGAGGCAGCTCCGGCGAAACTACGTCTGTTACCTCTGTCCGGTCACATGTATAGCTGCCAATGCGGTGTTGGGAAATAGAAATACTGACAGAGCACACAGGAGGATCTACCCACGTCATCTTAGGCTCGTACAAAGACAGGGTCAGAAAATGACTGCTCGGACTTGGTGCAGTTTGTGGAAACCTTCGATACAAAGGGGGACAGAGCTGCTTAAATATCAGACGCAAAGATGGATACCTCTGCAGACCTGCAGCCTCTTCTTTACAGTAGGTCTTCATCGGTGTAACGAACGTTTGGTGGCCGACAGAATCACCTTCTGTTTGTTTTGCACTCGGTGTCCTGCTTTCTTTCATTGTAACCCTTATATGTTCAGCTCTGGTTCTCTCATTGTATTGAGAATACAATAAGAAAAATAAATTTTTCTGAAATAGGAACATTTCTTGTGTGCTTTAAGAGTTGATTGCCGCCTTTATAGCTTTTTTTAGCTGACACTACCTCCGGTTTCATTTGTATGAAGCGTGTATATTTGCCTCTGGCAGAGGGCGAGTACATTCGGTAAAACCTGTTTAAGTGCGATCGCCATAGAGTGGTACGGGGGTGTTGCAAGGTTGTCGTTGACATTCAAACCTGCCCCTTTTTGACCTGTTTTGTTCCACGTCTATTGTTTGCCCTGTTTAGAGTTTCCTTGATTGGAGCGTTTTACGCTGCTCACATCTAAATATTAAACCACAAAATTTGTGTTTCTCATATTGCTTGCTGGGACAAATCCTTTTGTATGAGTATTATAGCGCTGTTGCAGCATACTACGACACACATTTAACAACAGCTGACTTTCAAAGGTTTCTTCAATACTTAAGATGCTATTGATAAAAATAAACTGATAAGCTACAGGGTAAGAGACTGGTGAGGTTTATCGGTCACAGTCTTTAACGGTGAAAGGAGCAAGGACAGATATGGTGCCAGCACCTTTCTTTTATAATTTTAAAAGCATAGCATTGGATTAATTGCAGAATATTAAAAACATTCCCACAACACACACAAGTGTGATAACACTTTATTTACTCTTTCTCTCTCTTTCTCTGTATATTTACCTACATCAGGTGGGGCAGAAAAATGTCTATTGTTACCATTGATTTACGGATTACGTCTTAATTGTGCTGTGTGTTTTGCTGTGTGTGTTCAGGAGCTAGAGAAGAGGCGGAGAGTAGAAGATGCCTACAAGTCTGCTGTGAATGAACTCAAGAAGAAGTCTCACTACGGGGGTCCCGACTATGAGGCAAGATAAGAGAAACATGTGATATTAATCTAGAAGCATGTCCAGTGAACAGGAGATGCTGACGTTGTCTTGATTCTTTTATGGGAAAGGATGATTGTGTTCCTCAAACTTGGCCTTCATAAAAAAAAAAAAAAAAAAGCCAGACTTTTTTCAGCAACGGTGATCTGATGAGATTTTATGGAGCATATCCAACAAGATGGATTGTTTCTGATGGAGTCTTGCTCCGTACTGTAGGCTCAAGCTGCTCCCATCTGAAGACTCACTCTATCACAGGCAGAATTCTGCCTGGGTGCTTCTCCGTTAAATATTGATGACACATTTCAGAGGTGTCTTTTGGTTTGTTACTCTGCCGTAGGATGGCAATGGCCCCGGTTAAGTGCTGTCAACTGGGTCTGGCATGGTGTAAAAATCTTGTCATAGATTTCTTTTTCTCAAGTTTTCTTCCACTCTGTACCAATCTCCTATTTGAGCATCTCTGAATCACCCCCAGACCTGCTGCCTCACTGATGGTTTTAAGCACTGTTCATTCATCCTTTCATTTGTCCAGATCTCAGAAATGTCCTTCTGTTTGATCCCTACACCCATTTGTCCATAACACCTCCTTCCAGCATCTGTGCTCTTTTTTTTTTTTCCCCCATCGCAGTCCTTCATCCTGTGGTCGCCTCTTCACTGCTGATACTGACTCTGGTGTTTCATGGAGACCGTTTAATGCAGCTGCCAATTGAGCCCTCAGACGCGTCACTCCTCACAATTCAATGCATTGAATAGCCTTTCTTTCTAAGCACAATGCAGATCTTTTAATGAAGATGGGCTGAAGACAAGCTGCTGATGCTTCAGACGCTTAACTAACCTAAAGGATGAATCGCTCAATTTTATACTCCCCAGTACAGCTATTTTTAGCTGTACTGCTAATAATCAGTTAGTGAGTCTGGACATTTCTGCCTGTCTGTATCAATGAAATAATTAAATTAGTCAAGCCTTTTGGTCTACGAGTAATATTGAAAAAGGATCCTGACATCTGCATAAAGAGCATTTTTGTCCACTCCGCTTCCAGTGCCGGGGCTTTGCATGGGAAAATGTAAAATATTCCTAGAATGTAGAAATATGTAGAAAGCGTGTTAACATATTTGTCAGGGTTATCACAACAT
This sequence comes from Lagocephalus sceleratus, assembly GCA_911728415.1. NCBI lineage: Eukaryota > Metazoa > Chordata > Actinopteri > Tetraodontiformes > Tetraodontidae > Lagocephalus > Lagocephalus sceleratus. The sequence continues at coordinate 2,523,014 of CAJVRN010000240.1, forward strand.
TATGTGATATTCACAGGAGGGGCCCAACAGTTTGATCAACGAGGATGAGTTCTTTGATGCGGTGGAAGCTGCGTTGGACAGACAGGACAAGATGGAGGAGCAGGTATGATGAGAACCGCGGCTGGATCAGTCTCTTAGATTTTCCTGCCGCTCTCTGCCGGAAACATTTAAATAAAGCGTGCATGCGCAGTCACACACATCATACACGGTGGCGTTCACTTTTTAAGCCAGTGACTCTAATACATGTGTGTTGCTCCTCAGTCCCAGTCAGATAAAGTCAGGGTGCCTCGACTGACGCCGGTTCCTGCCGCAGACACCTACTCCACCATCGGGACACATCGATTTGCCAGCAAGGTGATCAACGTGGTTCTATTTTTCCCTTTTATACGAGTCTTTTTTTTTTTCCATCACACATGCTATTGCTTCTACAATCTTATGGCTTCCCCTTCTTTTCTTAGCCTAAACAACCGGTATTACTTGTTTTTAATGCTTTGCAATTTCAACTTTAAAGGAGTAAAATACTGTCACAGTGCCTCTCACATTGCAAATGCGGTTTCTCCCTGTAACTTCTGCAGGTCAAAACTGTCCTCCTGACTTCTGCTGTAGTGCTTCTTTGTTTTCTTCATTATTCCTTTCTCTTTCAATCACGCTTCTCTGCTATCCAGCCTCATAGCCATTCCTCTTCCCTGTCCTCCGTTGAGCTAGTCAGTGCTTCAGATGACATTCACAGATTCAGCGCTCAGGTACGGTATTCTGCTCAACAGAGAAAATCTCTGCAGGGAATGCAAACACTCGCCTCTTTTCACTCCAGAGAGAGCATGCAGATAGCTTGGCTGTGTAAACTAACCGCTCGCTTTTGCATCTCTCGAGTGCACGTCACAGCCAAAAGCACATCTCCTGGAGACACCACGAAGTGACATTTATAATCGTAGCAGCAATTAAAATGCTGGCTGACTGTAACCTGGTGCAGCTATTTTTTTGTCTTTCCAGTCAATCCAGCCCTCCACAGCATGAGCCAGCATGAGTCCGGGGGAGGGGGGGGGAGGTATACATGCAGGGATACTGAATTACAAGTCTAAACATGCGATGTTTAGCATTTTGCTGTTTGGCGTTGAGTGGCGTTTGAGTGAAGACAAGTGTTGATCTCAGAACCACCAGCCATCGGGCACCAGCCGCATCCCTCCTCCCGGCTCTGTTTTTCCACGATGTGTCATGTTGCGGATTGGGTCCTCAAATAGAAAAGTAATCAATATCTGTCGCCGTAACACATAGGTGGAGGACATGGTGCAGAATCACATGACTTACTCCCTCCAGGATGTGGGTGGAGATGCCAACTGGCAGCTGGTAATAGAAGAAGGTGAAATGAAGGTGAGTGCAGAGAAGAGAAGATGCACATTATTAATAAAGTGAAAGTTGTGACTTTCCATCCCAGACATATTTACAATGCTGTAGATGCAATAGAATGACTATTGGCCATTGGACAAACGCCTCAGTACGCATGGTACAATTATGGGGTGACTACTTCAAATTCTAACAAGTATTAATGGAGTTTGTTCTTAATGTGCCCTTAATGTTCTGTGTTATGTACAGTAGTCGTCAACTTTGATCGATCCGCGTTGCTGACGGTTTTCCCCCAAAGGTCTGTTTTGTAATGCGACGCCAGCGCTGATGCGTTTTTTTTTTTTTTACCTGCTCGCTCTCGCGTCAGGTGTACAGGAGAGAAGTGGAGGAGAACGGCATTGTTCTGGATCCTCTCAAAGCCACGCACGCCGTGAAGGGGGTGACGGGTCACGAGGTCTGCCACTACTTCTGGGACACGGCTGTCCGATTAGACTGGGAGAGTGAGTCCCCCCTGTTCTACACACTCCTCTCACATCTACAGCGTTTCACTTTCTCTGCGCTAACGTCGGCCTCTTCCCTCCCCCCCGTCAGCCACTATTGAAAACTTCCACGTGGTGGAAACGCTCTCTGACAACGCCATCATCGTGTACCAGACACACAAGGTAGACCAGCTCGGCTTTTAAGCCCGGATACATTATGCACGTTACTGCGCCCACATGTGACTTATGAAGAGTGAATGCTTGTGGTTGTTTCAGAGAGTATGGCCTGCCTCTCAAAGAGACGTGCTCTATCTGTCGGCCATCAGGAAGATCTTGGCAACGAATGAGAACGACCCCGACACGTGGCTGGTGTGCAACTTCTCCGTGGACCACGACAAAGCCGCTGTAAGGTCACGGTTACCGCGGTGCCCGATGTGGCGAGCGGGGGAGGGGCGGGGTGGGTACGCGGTGAGCCGAGAACCACGTCGTTCTCACACTCTGTCCATCTTCCAGCCCACAAACCGGTGCGTCCGTGCCAAAATCAATGTCGCTATGATCTGCCAAACGCTGGTCAGCCCACCAGAAGGGGATAAAGAGATCAGCAGAGACAACATACTTTGTAAGATCACCTACGTGGCCAACGGTAAGAGCCTGTCCACCTCCATCAACCGCCATTGAAGCACAGATTTGTATAAAGAAGGAGAAAAAGCTCCTCTTAATTTGAATAAATAGTGCATGAATATTTCATGTGTAATCAGCTTGATTGTCTTACATTGACTATAATTGTCTGTTTTACATGAAGCAGGTTTTCTCCTTTTTTAAAATAAATCCCTGCTAAGGGGGGGGGGGGCACCAGCACACGGTCAGTTCTCCTGTTGTGGCCGTGCCCATCCACACCACCCTAGAGAACAAGGGACCTGTGTCATGAATCAGGGCTGCATCAGGAATACTGAGCTGCTTTGTTCAAAAACACACACGGTCTTTCACCACTAGGTGGCAGTGTGTACTAAAAGGAGACGTATGCGGCATGAATTGGCACGATTTCCTGATGATTTCCCTGTCTGCCCATCCGTGTGTGTGTGTGTGTCTGTCTGTGTGTGTGGGTGTGTGTGCGTGCAGTAAACCCAGGGGGCTGGGCTCCAGCGTCAGTCCTGAGAGCTGTTGCCAAGAGAGAATATCCCAAGTTTCTCAAGCGCTTCACCTCCTATGTCCAAGAGAAAACTGCTGGAAACCCCATCCTCTTCTAAACATAAAAGGTTTTAGTATTATTATTATTGTTATTATTGATGTTGCTATTGTTGTCCTGCCTTCATTACATTGGTAGCCAAAGTCTGTCAGTAATTTGGTGAAATCTATAAAACTGACTTCTCAACATCTCGTTTCAGGCTTCCAGGAGGCCGGAGGAGAAGCCAGTCACTGACTACTAGACATATTTTGTCTTTAGAATGTGTTGTTTTCAGAATTCTTACATGTAGAAAGGCACATCGTTGTAGAGCGTCCCACAGATGAGCCTGGTTTAATGGCTTTAATTCATTGGTAGTCATCATTCCAGCCACTTTACACTGGCTTATCACCATCTGATGGTCATGGGGGGGTTCCTGTTTGTTAAGTTCCTAAGAGAAATTTTCCTAAATGGGTTTTGAATTGTTACCTATAATTATCTTTTTGTATATTGTTTTGTACATTTCTTATGATTACATACTTTTTTTGGGTTTGCTATAATCACTAGTATTACAGCTACTTGTTTCACTGCTGCTAATGTAACCTGACAGGAGGGTGCAAACTGACCGAATAAGCATCGCCGAGGCGTTTACCAACACCCGCCGCTCTCCCGCCCTCTCCTGTCCGTATATGTATATATAGATATATATATATATCTATATATATATATATATATAGATATATATATATATATATACTCTCTTTACAGTTTTATGAGAGATCTTTATATTTGTAGATTCTTGTAACTTCCTGAGAACACCGCAGACACAGCGAAACTGTGTCCAGAAACCCGATCGAGATTTGCTACTTACCAATGCGAGAAATGTGAATTGACTGTTAAATGCTTGAACTTTGGGACGGGAGGGGCCGAGGAGACCCGAAGGAGGAGACCCAAAAAAAAAAAAAAAAAAAAAAAAAAAGGTCATCTTGAGGTTAACGTGACTTAATACACGGACCGGCCGCGGTGTCTGATATGAAGATCCTTCCCCGTGATTGAGGAAGGCCATTGTTGCCATGGTTAGCCCTCAGTGAGGCAACTTAAAGCGTCTCTTCATTGATGGGTGGGGGGTGGGGGGTGGGGTCATCTTTGGCAACAAGTCCTGCTTCTCTTGTGCACTATGAAATGTTCAGATGTCAGTTCCCTCAAGCGCGCCCCCCGCTCTAAGACGACATTTCACATGCCTCACTATAATGCAACCCAGCCCTTTGACTGAAAGTACCATCAGAATGCCTTAGACGCCAGGACGAACCCTCGCCGCGTCGCTTCTTTTTCTAACGTCCTGGTTCTCTCTTCTGAGTCGCCACCAGATGTGCATTTATCAACAGTGACTTGAAGTGAGGCGGTCGGGTCTTCATTTCATATCATCTTACCTCAAAATTCAAAATTTGCTTTTGATTGTGTTCGATGCCATCGCGCGGGGGGCTCCTTTTGTGAATCAGCAGGCAGGCGGGGGGGGCGGGGAGGTTGGGGGGTGGGTGGGGGGGGGCATCGGTCGAAGGGTCAGAGGTTAGGACGGACCTGGATGAATTGCTTTGACGATTACAAGAGCGCATTTAGTGTTTTAACCTTGATATGTTGGTAATCTACACTTTGTATATTTCTAAGCTGTACATCAGAAGTGTTATTTGCACTAAAATAAAGCAGTTTGACAATGTTCTGTAAATTAAAAATCGCCACACAACAGAAGCAAACGCCGCGTTGTTGTTTTTAACCCGCGTTGTTTAAATTAAGGTGAAAATTTACCGCTTCAATCCCGATTTAAACTACCGTAAATGGGAAAGAAGAAAAAAAAGTTCCGACACAGCAGCCCTCGCGTAAAAGCGGTTTATTTATAGGACTCTATATAAATATGCATTGTCTTTACATTCATTAATATATTTCAGCAAAAAAGGTAAAATGTTTGGATTTACAGAATAAATTATGATTTCAAGTGAGGCGACGGTGGGATTGAACAGTTGTGTGTGGATCAGAGGTACCAGACGGCTTTATTGCGGGGCCGAGGCCGTCTGTACGATCTCCTGAGTAAAAGCAACCCAAACCGCGATGCAAACCTCACACACGCCCGCCAGCTCCACCCGACGACTGACGGAGGTTCTCTGGAGTAGAAAGAGGAGGAAAGTGCATGTGGGACTCACGGATCCTAATCTGTGCTTATGTCAGGTAGCCCGCACCACCTACAAAGTGCCTTTGTGTGTGTGTGTGTGTGTGTTTCTGTCCCTCCCTCCGGAGCAGCTCTGTGCTTCATTCAGGACCCGGCGACAGTGTTCTGTCGGACACAGCAGCCCAGATGTGCGTGTTTGAATCGACGCAGGCTGTTTTGGTCCTCTGGCGCGACGCCGTTCTCCAGGCGGTCGATGGGGGGGGGGGTGAAGATGCCTCCAAAACGCTCCCCGACGCGCGCTTTTGAACCCTTCAAACGTCTTTTCTTCTCGTGGAATGAAACGAAGAAATGCGTCCACCCCTTCCTCATTTACATATATAGATAGTGGATATGTTTACGTTGGCCACGGAAACACTTTACATGTATAAAACTTGATGGCACGCTCGATGGCATGCTCTGAAGGTCACCCCCCCCCCCAGCTCTAACCCGGTCACGGCTCCTCCGTGGGCGTCGCCGTGGCTCTCGGGGCCTCCTTGTGTCTGGGCCACCGGCACAATAACTCAGTCGTTTTGGGTGTTGGCAACGGACGCGGCGCAGATGGACCGAGGCGCACCGGGAGCGGCGCGCAAGTGCCGGTTTGGGCCCGTCCGATGGAGCGATTGTCTTGTGATGGCAGGAGGAAATGGAGGTGGTGAGGTTGGTCTTCACTGGGGGGGGTCAAAGAAAGAGGTGGAGGGGGGGGGCGTTAATGCATGCTTCTTTGGGTGGAGACAGATTCACGGAAGCGCGGAAACTTCTCACCAAGTAGACGTCGAGCGCGGAGCCGTCGTCGCGGTCGATGTCCGCGTCCACGGTGCTCTGCTCCGACGTCAGGCAAATGGCGCTGTCCTCCAGGGTGAACGTGGAGTTGGACGCGGCGTCGTCCCTGGGGAAGGACAATCGATCGCGTCGGCGCGTCAAAGAGCGGCGCCCGTCACGCCGCTCTTTGCGCAAACGGAAACCGGCGCGCCACGACGAACCGCGGAGGCTCTGATCTGATCGAGACTGGGATCAACTGGGAGCGGTGGAGGAAATACCACAGACCTTTTTTTTTTTGGGGGGGGGGGGGCTCTTCAGGTTCGCCGTTTCAGAAATGCATCACAGGAAATGAATCGTGTCTGACATGTGACCCCCCCAAAGACCGTGTCCCCATGAGACAAATGTGCTACAAACACATGAAGAAGCTTGAGATCCCTGACGTATATTTCTTTTTAAATATAGAAATCACTCAGGGGTGGCGGTAATAAAACTAGAAACTAATTAAGGAACAGTTTAGCTGCAACATGTAAATGTGTTGTTGCAGTGACACCGTGCCACCACCAGGGGGCCACGGGGGCCCTGGTGGTGGGACAGTCAGGTGACCTTTAGTGTCACACGCAGAGATTAGAGTTGTTGTGGAGGGACAGTAGCCGGGGCCTCGCCCGCCCTCCTCTTTAAAGTGAGGCAAAATGTGTCCAAAACGCTGCTGTTTAAATATTCACTCGGGCAGCCGAGAGAACAACGCCACAGCGGCAGCAGGTGAGCGGCGAGGAGGCGAGACAGGGCGAGTCCCACAATGGAGGCCTGAACCTGACACTGCTGGGGGGGTGGTGGGGGGGCCAGACAGACGGGAAACGTGGGAAAGGCAGCGGACGCACGGCCCTGGGGCCGATGCCCATTTGGATATGTCGCCTTCGGGGTCGTCCCGCACCCGCACGCACGACGCGGAGGTGCGCTTTTTTCCCTTTTTTTTAATCCCCTCTCTTCTCCCTCTGGAGCTGAAGCCTGATTTCATTTGTCTTTTGAAGATTTATGACGCCATCGTCCCGATCTTGTGTTTTCTCTGGGTAATTACATAACGAATTTGAAATCTTGAGATTAGAAAAGCAAAGATGATTTCTGTGCCTCCGAAATGAGGTGGTTACGCTCGGGGGGGCTGTAGTAGTCTGATCTGTGATGTGATAAACAGGAGTAACACAGAAAGCTCTTTCCTGCGAAGGATGAAAACTGGAGAAGGTTTTTATCGGATTACACGGAGCAGGTCAGAGCGGCGGCGTAAGTGATTCCAGAAACTCTCCCATGATGGTTCCTGGAGGGGTTTGTTTGTCTTCTCACTCTCTCTCTCTGTCTGTCTCTCTCTGTCTCTCTCTCTCTCTCTCTCTCTCTCTCTCTCTCTCTCTCTCTCTCTCTCTCTCTCTCTCTCTCTCTCCCCTGCCAAACATCCTTGAGCTGTAATTGTGGCTCTGCAGACAAGCCCACTGAATCACCCAGCTGCTGACACCACCCCACAGACGTCAGCTGCTGTTTAACTACAGGTGACGGTGCGGTTGGCGCTCACGCACCTGTGTGTGTGTGTGTGCGCGTGTGCGTGTGTGTGTGCGTGTGTGTGTGCGCGCTGGGCGTAGCGCAGTCACGCACTTCTCCCTCTGTCCGCCGTTGCTGCTTTGTGCGCGCCGACTCGGGTTCATTCTTTTCTTTTTTTTTTTTTTTTTTCCTGCGCGCGCGTCAAAGCTCGTACCTGTCCTCCGTTTGGTTGTCCACGTTGACGAAGACAGAAGAGTTGGATATGGTTCCCATGGAGGAGCCGTCGTAGTACAACGGGTTGGCGGGGACCAGGTCTGGGCGCAGGTACGATCCAAACACAGCTGGAGAGACACAAAGCGTTAGACAACCTGTTGAGTTTTCTTTTCTTTTCTTTTCTCTTGGCGAATAAAGGAGGGGGCGGACGCGTGTCTTCGGGCCTCGTGCTTCCTCTCGGCGCAGCACCGCTGAAGGCCTCATTGTGCCACATGTAAAGGTCAAACACAGCTGGCTGACTTAATGTCAAACCTCACATTCCTCAAACACGGGGTCAGATAAGGGCACGTCTCTCTCTCTCTCCCTCTCTCTTTCTCTCTCTTCCCTTTTCACATGCTCTGGAAAACATTCCTTATCGTCCCTAATAACAATGGATCCATGAGGGCAGAAGGTCGGGACCGTGGACACATATTTAGGAGCTAGTCGAGCGCCCGCTCCAGGCCCCTCCACTGTGTACATGAAACAAGCACTTTTCCTTTTAAAGACAAGGGGCAGAAATATGCAACAACAGCAACAACACCAGGAGTCCCAGTTTGGCCGCTACAGCGTACCTCTTCCATCCAGACTGGCCAGGCTGTAGGCTCCCCCCAGCCTGCCTTTCCTGTCCTCGCCGCTCCTCTCGTCCGCCTGCGATGAAAGGATCTCCTGCGAGGACGACTTCAGAGCCGGGATGGAAGTGCGGGTCCTCTTTGAAGGGGAAAATCGAATTGCTGTGCAACAAAAAACAAAGAGAGAGAGAAAAGAGAGGTAAAGGGATGCAGCGGGGGGGGGCACTTCAATCAGATTTCCATCCTAATTGAAACAATGTTCACATGCGGAACAAAGCTCTAAAATTAGGCAATGCACAGTGGGCTCCCCTAAGATATCCTCACTGTGACTCCCGAGCTGGACCTAAAATTAAATTATTTTCTGTCGTCTTGTGACGGGACTTGGCAATGTCTGACGGCGTGGCTAAATTCAGATCTGCCTCAGCTGCGTTCATGTCTATGGGGGGGGGGGTCCTCCACGCTAACTAACAACCTTACCAAATTTGATATTAGCTCGCAACTTCTAAAACGGGAGTCCGAATCAAACTCGCAAAGCCAGGATTGGCGGGAATGTCTCAATTCCTCCCTGGCTGGCTGTGTCCTCAGCCGTGTCCCTTCGTGACCCCGGTCCCGACAGTATGGGTCAACCCTTCCTGACACGGAGCTCTAATTTTAATGAGCCGCTCCTTAATCCCACTACGAAACCAGAGGTCAAGCCAGCTCCGGGTTCATGTCGCACCGCGTCGTAGCGATGCGTTACCGAACGATAAATGTGCTGTACGTGTGCGGTCATTTGTCCTCGGTGTCTTAAAAATCATGCACAAGTAAAAAAAAAAAAAAAAAGATCCTGTAAAAGTATTAAAGAATAAATAATAGGTGCACCTGAACACACACATCCTCATATTTCTAGGACTTTTATGGCTACAACACACGACCCAGTTCCCTACACATCCCAACTGACCCCTTGACCCCGACCTAAACCCAGTTGTAACCCACCCTTAAACCTTAAACCTTAAACTGTAATATCTAGCAAGTAGAAGAACACGCTGTGGTGGTCCATGTCATAATCAAACACATCAAAGGCCTAACGCTGAGTCAGCGTGCTCGGGGTCTGAGTATGCAGGGTCCCCGCAGACTTCGGTTATCGAGGCAGGATTTCCTGCTTCCCTTTGCGGCATTTCTTCAGCGCTGTCGGCTTCCTGGAGCGAGCGACTCCACTTACACTGATTCTTCCTGAACACCCTCGTGCTCATGAACTTGAGGAAGCGGCTGGCGTAAAACCCCGGCCGGTGCACCGAGACGGAGTCCTGCAGAGAGGCAAGCAGAGAGGGGGGGGGGGGGCGTCAGAGCACGTCTCAGTGGTCAGAGGGCGGGGTGGGGTGGGGTGGGCGGGGCTCCACTTACGCCGTCGTACACCAAGGCCTTCCAGGAGTGCTCCAACTTTTTAATAAACCTGAGGGGAGACGAGCACAAGAGGAGGCTGCTTTGTCAAGGTTTCCCTTTGGTGCTCGATCAAACACTGAAACCCCCCCCCCACTGCTGTGCACCCTCTAAGACACAATAGACCTCAACCTCGGGGGGAATTCAAGCAGGAAGTGCATCGATATTAAAGTCCTTCCAGCAGACGGGACACGTGCAGGCCTGTTCTTTATCCCTGATTCTGCTGTTACAAAATGATCTACTTGTAATAAAGCTCACAGACTTAAGGAGTCCATCTATTCTGATCTGGTTCACTTGCGGCGTTGTGACTCATTATTGAGAGGCTCGTCGCGCCGTCGTGTTGATTCCTGCGCTGTTGACCGCAACCTGCAGCCGAGGACGCCGAGTCGCTCAGAGGAAGCGGCGAGCGCGCGACTACCCGGGTCGTTACCTGTAGGACTGCAGGATGTCGATGATGCCAAGGTAGATGAGCAGCTTGTCCTCTCTGTGCGTCCGGGCCGGGATGCCCCCCATCCTGAAACCCGAAGAGGAGGCGGAGAGAGAGGGGGGAGAGAGAGAGAGAGAGAGAGAGAGAGAGAGAGAGAGAGAGAGAGAGAGAACATGGCTGCTGTCCTTCTGCAACAGGGGGGCGAGCGCGGCCGCGCAGATGTTTGCGAAAGCAAAGACACCCTGGCGGTTATTTACATTCGGGTGCAGCGCCGACGCCGTGTTTGTGTTTGCGTCGCCATGGTTATATGGCAGCCTTGTCTGTGTACACTGCGGGCTGTCTGAGCGGTTGTGTAACAGCGGCTTGCCAGAGGAGAGGTGTCGATTAAAAGACGGGGTCGCGGCGGAGCGCATATGCCCAAATATGTGTGTGTGTGTGTGTGTGTGTGTGTGTGTGTGTGTGTGTGTGTCCCAACTCCACCCCACCCCGCCCGCCCGGCTGGGCCCACTCACGTGTCGTCCGTGGTGAGGGCCTCGGCGGCCTTCCCGTCCCCCTGGATGGACTCCATGGCGGTGGAGTAGAGCACCCTCTGGCCCACGGGTCTCTTGCCGTCCCCCCCCGCCTGAGCGGGCTCGGCCCCCTCCCTGTGGCTCTGGTCCAGGACGTGCACGCCCAGCAGCAGGCTGTAGTCCATGATCTTAAAGCTCTCCAGCACCTAAAAACCCGTCAGAGAGACACCAGATTGTGAGGACAGGATGTCCCCTCCCCCCCAACCCAGAGCGCTCCACCTTCAGGCGGTAAATATCATCATTACCAACTGGTTCTTTTCCCTCCCAAACCACTTTCATCACCAAACACGCGCTTTCAAAGGCCTCCAAGCCCGCGAGCGCGCAGAAGGAAATCTGTGTTTAAGGCAGGTCGGAGCTAAATAAACAAGGTGTTTCTCCACAGCGAGCCGAGTGTTACACTTTGACCCCCCCGTCTGGGGGGGGGGGCTCCGGCTCGGGTTCCCAGGGACCTCCGACTCGTCTCCGGCGAGCACTCCTCGTCCGGGACGTGGGACCGAGGGGCGGGGGCCGTGCACCCAGGCCTGTGACGTGACCTGAGCTGCAGTTTTGGACTTGGACAAATGTTTACAGGGTGGCAGCAAACAGAAGGAAGGCGGAGTTTACCGTAAGAGGGCCGCCTCCGCCGCCGTCGGCTCTTAACGAGCACGGGACCGCGAAACTAGACCGGCGGAGGCGAACAGGCGGCGGATTTGCATCCCTTCTCTTCTAACTCCCCGGCTTATGCAAACAGAAGCCATTTTGAATAGAGCTGCTCACGCCCAGCTGCCTACAGAGGCCCGTTTCTTTAACCTCAGCCCCCCCCGTCCAGGCCGGACAGGAATACGCTTCCACGCCTGCTCGGGTGAAATATTTAGAAATTTGAGAAAGCGTGAACCGGACAGGCAAGACCCTCGCAAAAGGAAACTGCTGCTTGAAGGATGGACACTGTTTGCATCGGGGGGGGGACGTGGCGATCATCGCAAATCACAAGAGCGCGCTGGCGGCCGACACGAGGGGAACGCGCTCACACACTCCCATCTGTCTCACACCCGCCGGACGGTTCGACATGAATTATTAATGTCGTGTGTTGTTTTGGCATTTAGAGAGTGACAGGCGGGGGGGGCTGTGGAATAATATACAGAGGGGGTGGGGGGGCGCATTTGAAAGGAATGAGCAGAAATGTGCAACTCTGAATCTCTTCGTTTCATCTCTCTGCTCTTTCTGACCACCGACATCCCAACAGGAAAAAAAAAAAAGAAAAGACCGTGGCCCTGCGAGGTTGGATAAACACCTCAAGTCTATTTGTGTTGGAGGCCTTATTCCACAGACAGCAGTTTCACTTGGCTTCCTCTTTGCCCCTTTCGTGCTTTGACTTGGCTTCTGCCCCCCCCCTGTGTTTCGGGCCACAGTCTCTCAGGGGGTGACGGGGTCAGCTGCTTACTCATGGAAATGGACAGCGATTCTGCTTAGAGGGCACTTTGCTTCCCGATCAGGAGGGGAGCGCAGGAAGCCGTGACAATAACAAACCACGCAGCAGATCCAGCAGCTCGCCCATTCACACACACACACACACACACACACACACACACGCCACACCATCAGCGCTGGATATGACATTTACACTCAAATGTGTCTTAGATGCGTTCAGGCGCAGCCGTAAATGTCACCGCTTGAGGAAACACCAGACACAAAAAAGGTCGTCTGTTAATAAAGACGGATGAAGATGACGGCCTGAAACGAAATCAAAGCGCTCAATGATCCCAGACGTGACTTTAGCGTCCAAAACTCCACGCTTGGGAGCGGCCAGCAGCTTTTCCTTAAAGCGGCGTCAGTAAATCGCATATTTCCCCGCCCGCGGCGGAAAATAAAATCAGGTGCCAGCGAATGCGTAAGAGCCCAAAATGACTGAAAAGTTGAGAAAGGGACCCGCTACAATGGGCCAGACTAAATATACCCGCAGCATCACGCTGCTCATTAGCAGTAACTCTCGGTATGTCTACTTTAACTTGGAACCACGATAGTCGTCAGGTTATTTGCGTTTAGGGGTTGCGGGCCTGGCCCAGCAGGATGTTTTCCCTCTGGAACTCGTCTCGCTCTTTTCAAGTAATATTTGAATTTTACGGATGGAATTAAGGCACAGAAAGCTGCTCTGTAACTGGTAAATGCGGGGTTAAACCAGGTTCTGGAAGGCTCTGCCATAACAACAGTCGTGTAAAGCAGAGCGCCCTCCCAGTACAACAATTATGTGTAATGACTGGATAAACAGTCTCTGGTCATCAAGGATGTCTTGTAATCTGCAAACACAGATAAAGACAACTCATTTATGTAATGGGTTTCTGGATGCAGTTTGTATGTGTGTGTGTGTGTGTGCGAGGGGAAATTGGCTAAAAATTTGGGGAAGTGTTAAAACACAGGCATTCTTTATAAAACCACAGAAACCTGATATGCATGATATCACAATTAAAGGTTTACTTTACTGCCCTGGTTTTTCCCTATTTTACTGATCCGGTGGAGGAGCTACTAAACTCCCTCAGTAATCCGGCCCTGACAAACTGAAACACTAGCGTTGGGCCTCAGGAGAGGTGTGTGTGTGTGTGTGTGTGTGTGTCGCCCTTTCGGCAGACACGGCGTCTCTTTACTCCTAAGCAATCTCCTGCTGATACGATGTGACGTGACGTCCCCCCCGCGGTACGTCTCTGTACACAGGTCAGCATGTTTTAGTGGAGAACAAAGGTGACTGCCACTGACCTTCTGAATCAAGCGTTCTGTTCTGGTTTTGAGGAAAACCTCAGCGGAATAAGAGATAAGGAAGGGCTGGCCGAGGGGCACCAGTGAATCATACCCGGCAGTCTCTCTGGAGGGTCTTCATCAGGTTGTTGTAGGTCTCCGTGTCGAAGTAAAGGCCTTCTTCGTGCATGTCCTGGAAGTCCAGGTCTTTGTAGGTGGGGCAGGCCTTCTCTCTCTCCTTCCTGGATGCCCTCCTCTTGTAGGTGGATCCCTTCAGGTCGTACTTGTAGTGCATTTTGACGCAGCGCGGCAGCACGTTGTTCATCACCACCAGTCGGATGTTGATGCCCCCGGACTGGATGCAGTACAGGCCGTAGAACTTGGGCAGCAGCGTGCGTGGATTTTGGTTCAGGTTCTGCGAAGTCAAAGACGGCGCCGATGTCATGTGGGGAGGCTTCAGCGCGCCGCCGGTGGTCTCTCACCATGTAGTATCCAGGCAGTAACCTCTGGAGGAACTTGGCCTCTTTGTGCTGGACGGTTTTGATGATGAACTCGTCATCGCTGGTTAGGTAGAAGAGAGATCCGCTGGCCCCCGGGTTGGTCAGCTCAATCAGGGGCTCATTAACCAAAGAGTACTGAGGAATGAGAAACACAGAACAAAACAAATATATAATATCCTGCCTGGATGTTATATAAAGCATAACTAAATAAATACAGCACATCTAATTGATTTGTCCACTGGTTGATGGAGTAAAGCTATAAGGGTGTTATGGGACTTCCATTAAAGTTTATATGCTGTAGCAGCATCAACACGCTATTATAATGGCCGTTTCATAAGCTGGGTACACGCAGCCACTCCCATTGGAACACAAGCGTTCCAGTGAGGTTCAACGGCACTGTTCTCCTCACATTCTCCATGGGTGTGTGACGCTGCTGTGCTCCAGGTCGTCTGAAGGCTACTGAAGACCTATGAATAGATGCACTGTGGGATCAAAACAGGAAAATCCCTCCGCCACAAGCTGGACATGAGGACTTTTATTTTGGGTCCTGTCTCCGAGTACGATAAGTTCCGCGTAAATACAATCCAATTTATTGACTTGGAGAGTGTGTGTTCTCTTTTTTTTTTTTTTGCCAATAGAAATACAGCTGTCAATGAGGCAATGATGTCACATGATGAGTAAGGAAAAGCAGATCGCCGTAGCGTGACGCACATTCTCCCAACGGTCCACCCGACTGAGACGCATAAACCGGACCGAATTCTCACAGCGTTTTCATGCTGCGCGACAAGGCGACACGAATCTTACCAGGTAATCGTCCGGCTTAATGCCAAACAGATCTCTGAAGTACCGGAAGGCCAGGGGCGCGTAGGTCTTGAAGCGGAAGTCGGGGTAGTGGTGTGCCGGGGTCAGGTTGCTTCCCTCGCTGGGACGCAGCCGCAAAGCAAAGGTTCAAATTAATATCAGAAATATTTCATCAGAAAGGAAAGATTTAGCCAGCGTGTGTGTGTGTGTGTGTGTGTGTGTGTGTGTGTGTGTGTGTGTGTGTGGGGGGGGAGGGGTGCATTGTTCCCTGATATCTACATTACTGATTGCCAGGAAGTGTGTCAATGGTGTCCTTAGAATCTACCTCAACCAGTAAAGGGTGGAGCAGTTCTCTTCAGTTCACCAGCGGGGACAAACATGGAGACTGAAGGCAGCTCTGATTACTCGACCTAAACAATCGCCACGTCACACACGCACGCCGCACAAGGAAGAGGCAGGACTGGCAGAGACGTGCAAAGAAACCCCGATCATTTTGTTGTTTTTGTTTTTTTATTATTTTATTGTCTTAACTGTCAGACGGGACCAGCTCACACAGAACCGGCCTGTTTTGTTTCCGCCTGTGGGGGGGGGTTTATTACACATTTGTAAGCACATTTATTCATCTGGGCGAGTCAGCTGTGGACACTTTCATCAAATACACGCTTTGGCGAAACGGCGCGCTCTGACCCTGGAAACACAACAACTGGGTTAATAAAGGTTTTGTTTCCAGGGCACCTTGAAAGCTGGTTTCATTCCTGATAACTTTGGGGGGTGGCAGCTTTTCTAGGTCTTTGGGTGGTTTCTAGGCTACTGCACTGTTGTGCGAGTGTAATAGGATACAGACAACATTCTGAGCCTTGTCAGGACAATACAGGGAAATCAACAACAGCGATCTATCATCAGTGTGTGACAGGCCGTGATGGTAATGCACACTTTACATGAAAGCGTTTAGCCAGAAATAGCACCTGGAAATGCTTCTTTCGAGCTAATCAGAGAGCCATCTGTGTGTGTGTGTGTGTGTGTGTGTGTGTGTGTGTGTGTGTGTGTGTGTGTGTGTGTGTGTGTGTGTGTGTGTGTGTGTGTGTGCACGTGTGTGCGCTGACTACCAGCAAACAAACCAAAAAATGTGTGTGTGGGAGTCGGAGTTATCCGTAAAATTTCAAAAACTGGCATGACGGGGAAGACACCAGTGGAAAAACTACCAGAGGAGAGGAATTTAAAAAAAAAAAAGAGAGAGATGAAGAGAAAAAAAAGTGGAGGAGAGGAGACAAAAGGAGGGAGGACAATGAAAGCACTAAATAGCCGTCTCGCTCGCTTTTGTCTGCTGACGGAGAACAGAGAATCGCTGTAACCGAGAGGAAGAGAAAAAGAGGGTAACGCACATGTCGCTACGCCCAATGCATGCGATCTCTTTTCATCCCTCCCTCTTTTCATCTATTTTGCCTGAGTTTTGTTCGTCACGGCAGCTAAAGTAATAACTTCGCCCCCTTTGCCCGGATTTCTCGGCTTCACGCGCTTGTCGCACTGCGGCCGACGGAACAGGTCACGTCCGACTTTACAGGTGTGTGTGTGTGTGTGTGTGTGTGTGTGTGTGTGTGTCAAGGGCACGTTTGCATAAGCGGCACGTTTGCATATCCTGCTGACGGAGCTGAGGTTCTTCCAGTAAGGCCCCCAAATCCTGGTCACGTGACGCGCGCTAGCACTGTTCCGATGAACTTAAACAATTCTGTGTATCGGTGTCTGAGCGCATGCAGGGTCCCCGCTTCTGCTGTGGATTATCGCGCTGATCTTAAGCTGAAGACGGGCTGAGAGGACGGGGCCAGACGGTGGGGGGGGACCGGTGAGCCGATTTCACGCGTCTTTTTTTCTCGGGATTATCTAGAAAAGTTTTACGCATCGCATCGTGACTAGCAAAATTCGCTTTGTTGATAAATGACGACGTGGTAATTTCTACCCGGCGGCGAAGTTTAGACTGGAAGTTCCAGTTTCCAGAACTTCTTTTTTTTTTTTTCTTTTTGTTTGTTTGTTTTCCTCCCCACACCCAGACGTGTCATATTTAAGTGGACAGACTTAAACATGAAGTCGTCTCTGCGGTCGCGCTCTCAAACCGACAATTTTTTCCCCCCGACGCTGCAATCACCCCTGATCTCATGAGCGCACGTCTGAGTGGCGCGCCGGCGCGGCTCGACACCAACCTGGGCAGGAAGACGCTCTCCACCACGTAGAAGTCTTGCATAAGCACGTCTCTGTCCGGCTTGGAGGTGAGGTTGCCCACTGTGTAGCCAATGCCGAGCTGAATGGCACCCTTCAAGGCCGATGACGTGGTCTGGATTAGAAAATAGAGGGAGACGGCGTCACATGAGTCAGGCTGTTGTACAACGCCGTCGCTGCCGTCCCCGTTCGGGAAAAAAATCTGAGGGTTACGTTGATGTCTGACGTTTTTTTTTTTTTTTTTTTTTTAGACCTCCCTCCCGACAAAAGAAGCGCAGCTTTGAAAAGCGTGGCTCGTTAGAGAGCACTTCCAGGGTGCCACACCGGCCCTTCAAACCCGTGACCTTTGGAACGGGAGGCTCCGGTTTGAATCCCGAAGTCAGAAAAAGGCATAATTTGCCGCGCGGGCTTCCTGGTGCGAGGGGCAGCGACACAAAAAGAGCATTGACAGGCGCTCCGCCTTAACCCCCGAACAGCCGCCGTGGAAAACATTTTAATGGCGGCGCGTTAAGGAACGGTCCCGTAACGGTGACGCCTGGAGTTTAAAAAAAGGACCGAGTGTGACCGGCCCCAGGACTGATCCCTGGCAGGCGGCCCTGGCCAAAGCCAGGAGGACGTCTGCGAGGACTCGTGTGATGTAACAATAAAGACCTTGTCCCGCTGTTTGCGGGACACTTTTCTCACCTTCTTGTACGTTTTCTCTCTGCTTGTGCTCCAGGGGGCCCCCACCCCATCCGCTGTGGTTGACATCTGCAACAAGACGCAATGAGTGACTGGAGATCACCACAGTGCACCAAGGGGGGGGGTGTAAACTCACCTTGCGTAGCGAAACGTAGACAGATGGAAATCAGGGTGACATATCTTGATTGTCAGAGCGGGCGAGCGAGCATCGGGGGAGATCCGGAAGTGTCGGGGGGATCCTCTGTAAGAGCAGAGTTATCACACACTCTTTTTTTTTTTTTTTTTAAAAAGGCCCGAAACAGCCTGCCTCCGCTGAAATGATGCGACTTCAGAGTTGTGAACGAGCAAAGGCCCCTGGTTGAAGTGGGTCAGGTAGGCCGCTCATCCTCTGTGCTGTCAATCTGTGACCCATACGAGAGGCGACTCTCTCCGCTTCTAACCTCTCGCTCTTGAGCCGCGCCTCTTGGCAGAAACAGCGGCCCAGCTCTCGTCGATGGCCTCGCTCAGTTGAGCGGCGCGGCTGGAAGAATGTGCGCCACGCTTAAATATTTACAGTCCCTTTCCTTGGCTTGTGTGCGCTGGGCAAATGTCGGCCCGTAAATTTGCGGCGAGCGCGAACGAGGCACGGTCCGGGGGCGAAAGAAACCGGTCTGCACGCTCGCGGCAAAGTCCACAAGAACCTTCCCGTCCTGCTTCCTCGCGTGCTCCCCGGTGCTGCTTCACCACTCCCAGACGATCGCCCGCTTCCCACTGCGTGTGCGCTCGGCGATTGAGCGGAAGCGAACAGGAGGGGCCTACCGGATCAAATCGGACCCTTCCCGTTGAGCTGCGACGTGCCTGCAGTCGCCGCTCCTCCTGCATATAAATGCACCTGCAGCTCCCGACTCTACCGCTTCTTCCTTGCCCTCTTAACAGCTCGCCTCAGGTCCTTCGGGCGGGTAACCACACCCCGCACAAACTACCCACGCCCGACCTGGCGATACGCGCGATTCACACCGTTTAAAGCCATCCAGCTGCGATGTTAGTGCCACTTCTCTTAGTCACATGAGTGTATGCTACATTTCTTTCCCAAAAGAGCACTAAATATGTCGTAGGCACGTTTAAAAATAGTCTTTAGAGTCGAGCGCGCACACATACACACACACACACACACACATTCAGATAATAAAGAATGGAGCCACTCATATCCGTAGACAGGCACCTTATCTCTGTTTCTGCTCCTCTGTTGCTATCAACAAAACACACACACAACACACTCACGCACCACCTTTACATAAGATTCACCCTAATCCTCTTTGAGGACGGAACATTTGCATTGTATGCAAACACGTCGCCGATGACGTTCAGACTCCCTGGTCTTTGGAACGACCGGGAAGCTCCATCCTCGCCGGGAGGCGCGAACCACGTGACCTGCGGTGCCGGAGCGGCGGCCTGGGCGCCGTAAACCCGAGGAGCTGTAAAAGAGCTTCCTCTTTCTCTGGTAAACGTGTCAGCGGTGACGCTGAAGTGTTTGGACCTCTTGATCCCCCCCCTTCTCTCTCTGCCTCTCCGGCAGGCCGTTTCCAGAACGATCCACGTGAGGCCTCCCGGCGGAGAACAACAGCCCTTCTGTTGTTCGCTCCTCCACAAAAGAGCAGACGCGTGCACACCAGCCCCAGAATTTATGGATCCTCCTCATCAACCGTGTCTCACCCCTGTCAAAACACTCCCTTTGCAAATACCACCGGCTGACAGTGTATCGCCGGGGGAGATAGGCTGCGCACATACAATAAAACGCGCAAGTAACAGGACACCTTCCGTGGCACAATCACATTACCATGCTACAAATAGAAAATGCATCCATGTCAAATCAATTGCCGCAGCAGAAAGTGGATGTTTTCTAGATGATTACATATTAATAAATAGGCAGTGAGGGGTATTAATGATATTAGTGAATATTAGAACAACGCTTGCATTGCGTCTGTGTCCTGTGGGGCTAAAACCTGAACTTCAGTTAAAGTGAACTTTCCGTTCCGTAAGCTTCCCCATTATGAAGCGTCGTCTCAACAAATGTGTCGGTCCTCCCGGCACGTGGAGCCACGCCGCCAGCCCTCCTGGGACAGGGCTTATATGGCTCCGGCGCTCCTCCGAGGGCCCCCAGCGGAAGTCAGGCGGTCGGGCCCGCCAAGCGAGCCGCGTCGCTGATGTGAAGCAGGCGGGCTGGAAGTGCAGACTCTGTGAATCTGACCTGTCAGCTACCTGCTCGTCCATCTCAAAGACAGGAAAGCGAGCCGCCAGCGCTGCATTCAAGGGTGTTGCTATGGTCCCGCCTAATTCAAACACGGCAACTAAACTAATAACACTGAAACACACAAAGCAAACGGAGCATATAGTGCACGTTTCAGCCGAAGCTCCTCAAACATAGCTATCTATATTGTATTGTATATATATATATATATATATATATATCTATATCTATATATAGATATAGATATATATTGCATTATGTATGCAGCTTCTCTCTTCAGTTGACCTATAAGACAAATGATGTGGGAAAACACCAGGATGGAGCTTGTTTCAGACTCGTCCGAGTGTGTTCAAACCCTTAGACACCAAAAAAGAAACCCTAACATGCAAAGAATCTTTACAACAGCGCGACTGCAACCTCCTTGTTTTGTGCTAAACAACCAGTGAATGACTGATATTGGTATATAAGATGAGGGGGCAGCAGGAGGGACACCAGTATACAAGGGGGTGGGTGTGTGTGTGTGTGTGTGTTTGGGGTTGTTCAATCAGACCACAGAAGCAGCAGGAATCTGCTGTAAGCCAAGAGCAGGCACTAGACTGGTCCTAGCAGCCGTAGGTGGGACAGACTCTGCAGTCCCGGGTGTTTCCCGCAGCATGAGAGGAGGTCAAGTTCCCTCCGCACAGTCACATGATTCAACTCTGGGAGAGACGGGTGGGGGGGGGGGGGGTGAGGGCCGGGCACAATGGAGCAGGGAGCGCTGAGCCTGTGAAGACCAGCACGGCCGGAGAGAGAGAGAGAGAGAGAGAGAGCGCCTTGTTGGATCGATGCGCCACGCCACCACGAGGGCTCATTACAGCAGATTTATGATATGTGAGCCGCCAGTGTCGCGTACACAGGCCCGTCATGGCCGCGACCAAAGAATAAACACGGTGTCGTGACAAAAAAAAAGAAAACAGCGGGATGGCTCGCCCATCCCAGTCGAGCCAGGGCCCCGTGCTGTCCAAAGGTCGTGCGACTTTCCTTGCCGCTAGTGTGACGGGCAGGTTTACGGGTAGGGGGGGTCACACGCCAGGGGAGGGTAAAGAGGAGGACGCATCACGTCGGCGGGCTTGTGCCCTTCCTTCCCACGCCGGGATCAGCTTTTGCCTCGCTGCCCCGACCTTTCGCGCGATGGCGTCTTCCTCCCACTCGCCCACACCAGCGGTCCCCTGAGCAGGCCCCCCCCCCACCAGTCGAGCATTGTCACCGCCCGCGCTGAAAGCGCAGGCAGCCGAGCGCGGCCCAAACAACAACAACAACACCACTATCAACAAGCGCAGCAGCCTCCGAATAGCCCGAATTCCTGCCAGGAACGTCGGCCAATTGATCCGCCTGCTTCCCCACTTCCCCACAAAAAAAAAACAAAAAAAAAACAGCACAAAAAGAAACCAAACCGTGACACGAGCACTTTGGCAGACCCCCACCTGGCACGGCTGGAGGGAACCAGGACCTCATGAAGTCATGAAGGTCACAATCATGCTGGCAGGAAACAGTTCCAACATGAAGTTGGAATTTTTAACAGAGCTTCTGGAATACGGCTAAGTGAGCGTGTAGTTTGGGACACAATCGTGTCGGATCACACCGCCCGTCCCAGGAGACCCCCGTGAACTGTGAGCTTTTTTTTCAAAAAAAAAAAAAAAAAGCCACGTATGGATGTGACTTGCCAGTGTTATCAGCAGGCCTGGCGTGAGGTATGTGCTGACATGAGTGCAGCCCGAGCAATGAACGAGGACAATAAACCCGATAACAGAGGGGGGGTGGGGGGGGGCATGCTTAGGGGACTGAAAGTGTAGAGGGTAACCAGTCAGTAGAGGGTATGAGTATATGCGCACAGATCTGAGCTGGAGCATTCATTCTCTTGAGCAAAGTATCTGTATTCATTCTTTTATTACAATACTGGGGACCACTACTGAGCATTGGAAGTGTTGAAGTGAATAAGCCCGTGTCTAGCCCGTCTAAGCTTGGACTCTCCAGATGATATCGCCTCAAAAACGTCAATGTGTTGTGAACTTGATCCTCGACCCGTGAAACCACGGCGGACCAAAGCGAAATGAGCGTCACATTCAACCTTTATTTACTCGTCCAAAAGGAGGCGGACTCAGGGAGTCGCTGGCGTTAGATGAGATCGAACGCGGCATGAATTTAGTCAAAGTGTCTGTGGTGGACAGCTGAATACCCCCCCCCCCCCACAGGCCTCCACGATGAGGTACAAGAGTCTGCGGGAAAATGAAGAGCCCTGAGCGCTCTTGAGGAAAGAGTCACTCCGGTCTGGTTTTCATTTATTACAGCTATAACGTGGTACGTCACAATCCAATTACCGCGGCCTCTCCGCTGGCGCGGCGCGGCCTCTCTTTTATCGGCAAAATCGTCAGCACGTCCAGAGCCAACACATGACCACACCCTGATGACCATGACCGGGAATGAGCGCGTGCTGGGAGCCAGTTTACTTTCTCTGGCCATAATAAGCAGTCGCTGGTACACGCCGTGCTCTGCTCTTTGACCCCTCCGAATCACAAGACCGCACTAAAAAGCCTGGAAACTGTTGCGCAACCTCTTCAGAGTATAAAAATTGGCCGTCGTGTTGCCTTTAAAAGGTGACCCCGTGGTCTTTCATTAATATTTAGAGCCACTAAGAGAGTTTTTATCTCAGTTTGACCGCTGTTTTAAGAGTCTCTAACCCCACGGGCTTCATTCGTCACGACACGGTTGTGACACGGTTATGGCATGATACCCAGGTGGAGAATGTTACATAACGCACAAGCGCGGCCACATATCAGCGCAAGGGCAGCAGCCCGGCGGCTGGGCCTCAGGTGTTGGTGGGGACATTTGCGTGAGCTGCTTTCCCTTTCAAACATCCTCTGTGGCGAGCCGATCGACCTGCCCCAACCTGGGCCGGCTCCATTGCCTCCCAGTCAAATGAGGAAATAAGGAAACAAAAGAAAAAAAAAATCAACCTCAATTACACAACAGTTCACAACACCTTGTCCTAAAAACTCAACAACCGTGACATGAAGTGGCTTTGTCATTCTTTAATCGGCCTTAGATAGAATCCAGGACATGTTATATTCCAACATCTGCGATACGTTGAATTAAGTCGCTCAAGTGCGTTTGAACACAAAATCCCAACGTGGTGCGACACATAAAACCCCCAGGAGACCCTGACGGCAGAGATGATGACGAAGCAAAACAAAACCCAGTCAGTTCTACACAAGCACAAAGGGAAAATTACGCAGCCTTTCGTTCTGACAAAACCAGTCAGTCAGAAGAGCGACTTGAATCTTCGAATGCCGCCTTTGTAAAAACAAAGCGCTTCAGCCCAAATCCGCCAGAGGCATTTCCCTGGACGCTCCTGATGTCCAACTTTGGGAAGCAGCTGTCTCTCTCCCAGCCATTTTCAGGGCAACTCAAGGCCCTTTGCTGCAAAGGACAGACGTAATGGGCTGGGAGCCCATGAAGGCACCAGTAAGGCACCAATCCAGTCCCCACTGGTCGTGCTGCTGGGACGGGGCTGAACATTCAGCAGGTGCTTGCTTCACTTTCTCTGTACTAAAGGTTAAACTGGCCTGGTTAGGCGTGCTGGGTTAGGGCTGCTGTGGCCGGTGTGTGAAGTCAGACTTTAATGATCACACCTCTGGCTGCGTGTTGCGTTTGAAAGACAGTTTGTCTGGTTTCCAAACAAACAAACGGAAAAGCACCAACTTGTTGGTTCATTTCAAACGGGGATGATAAATGATGATGCAGCAAAGGCTGGAGCCGCAGCAGCAAAGAGGAACAGTCCAAAGAACCCCCCCCCCCACATCTGTGCGGTTTCACTATTATTCACTTCGTTTAAATCACGATAGACGAGAATCGCAAGTTTCACACAGACGCAAGTTTTCTTTTTGCACCCGCCGCAACTCTGACAGTCTGACCGCATCCACCTTCGGCGCAAACGTGCGACTGTTTGAAAATTGAAAACACAGAAACGTTACCAGCCAGACGTCTTCTTCTGACGCAGAACAGCTGTTTCCTGCAGGCTCCGACGCTTTCCCCGCATCAAACGCGAGATTCCCTCCGGTCGAGCCGCGCTCAAAACATTGGAGTGCTTGGCCGAAAATGACATTAGATTCCTTCCAAAGGCTCGGAACGACTGAGGTGTCCCTCCTGCGCTGAGAGCAGCAAGAAGCCGGCCCTGCCTCTTTACATGCGCGATTATTTCATGCACTACCTCTGCCATTCACCACCGGGTGCGACTCAATGACGACACCTACTGGTCCTCAAAGTCCTTTATTCCAACCTTGGACAATCACATCAGCCAGTATTTAAAAATCCTTAATTTGTAGTTAATTACAAGGAAAATAATATCATCTCTAATCAGCAATGGTTGTTTGGAATGTAAAAAAATGCATTTAAAAAACCCGACATACAGCCGAAACGTGTTTATATTAATTTCTAATGAATTGTATTTGCACAAATAGCGAGCATTGAATGATGCGAAAATTAATTCCAGCTAAAGACCCAGCAGCACAAGTTCAAGGTATGTGGTCAGGTTCAGGTCCATCCGTAGCAGGCACCGGACTGTAATGAAGAATCTCAGAATTAGCACATTTATGTTTTTACATCTTAAAAGACTTCACAACATGGCCAGTGTTTGGATTTGTAGCTCCACTGAAAACAATCAAGTCAAATAACATATCTTACAACTATGCTATTAAAATATTATATTATAATAATATATATAAATATAATATTAATATTATTAGATAAGTTGTGAATAAAAGAAAATGCATCGTGATTACCGGTTTTGTGTTGTGTTTTTCTCCTGCCAGCACTTGTAAATTCGGTACGATATGAAAATGATCATTAAAACTGAGGAAACAAAGGATAAAATATGAATGTAAGATTTAATAAAATATGTTCAGATCCCCCAGTGGAGGAACAAGCGGTAGAAAGTGGATGGATGGATGTTCAGATCTGCAATAACTGAAATGCACTTGTTTTTGAAATGGCAATGGTGATGAAAAGCATCTTTCTTGGTTTGTTGATACACAGAAGAAAACCAAGCAGTTAAATGTTGGACTAAATGTTAAATGTTTCGGTGTCAGATCTTACCCAATCACATCACAGATGTCCATAAAGTAGCAAAGGAATAGAACATAAACATTCAAGAATGACTGTTCTGCATATAAACAAAAGGAGACAGTGAGGAATTTACTGGACTTACATACTGCCCCACCGATAACCGGTCCATAAATATGGGGTGATGGTGTCTCTGTAGTAGGTAGAGGAGACAGGAATGTTTGTTATCAATGGTCACGTTAAGGTTAAAAACAGTCCTTGGTGCTCTGTACATGAAGAAAAATAAACACCAAATCACAGACTTCAAGAATGGTCTGAATTAAAAAAAAATAAACACAAGATTTTCCATGATTAGATGTTGTGTTGTTTAAAGGTAAGATGGAAAATACCGTATTTTCACAACCATAAGTTGCACCGTAGTTTAGGGCGCACCTTCAAATAACGGCCTATTTTAGAACTGTTATCATATATAGGGCGCACCGCGTTATAAGGCGGATAGGATAGAAACTACAGTAGTGGCTGGGGTTACATGATGCATTCAATAGAATCTAGCTCCATCTAGTGACTACATGGAGCTGCACTAAAGGGAACGTCAATAAAACTGTCAGATAAGTCAGTCAAACTTTATTAATAGAATACAAACCGGCGTTCTCACAACTCCGTTCGCTCCCAAAATGAATAAACAGCTGTTTTATTATTTTTCCCGAGTGACGTAAGGTTTTCACGTAACACAGTTCTTTTAACAACAGCAAGTTATAACATTTATTACGAAGTGGATAGTGGAGCTTAATAAATCTTCGATTTCAGACACAATCACGATGAAAAATATCCTTCTTGGTTGTTGACACACAGGAGAAAACCAAGCAGTTAAATGGTGGAGCAAATGTTAAATGTCTCAGTGTCAGATGTAAATCTTGCCCCAACACATAATTCACACCTCAAACTTTGTGTCTGGCTGTCCATAAAGTAGAACAAAATAGAACTACGTGTCTAAAATAGACTTACCTGTCCCCCCAGAAATAGTTGGTCCAGATGTGTAATGTGGGAGTGTAGTAGGTAGAGGAGACAGGAATGTTTCTAGAACATCACAGGAACATTTCTGATCATTGGTCAAGTTAAGGTAAAAAACAGTCCTTGATGCTCTGGGCATGAAGAAAAATACCCACCATTCTTGTAATCACAGGGAAAGTCGGGGCCTGAATTTAGAAAAACAAGGTATTCATTATTAGACGCTGTGTTAGGAAAAAAAAAAAAAAAAAAAAAAAATATATATATATATATATATATATATATATATATATATATATATATATATATATATATATATATATATAGTGCTCTGTACTTTATATGTATTGTATGAAAGCAAACTTTACTTTATGAAAGCAAATCAACACCATGACTTACCTTTAACCATGGAGGAGGGCAGCAGAGACTTTTTTCCCTCAAACTCACAATGAGGCATGTCGGTTGTAACAAAGAGTTTATCATCACACCGACACACGTCATGTAATTTTGGGGGTCCATCGCAAGTTTCAGTGGAAGTTTTGTTGAACACGTTTTCATCTCCGCAGAATACACTCTCCACAAGATCGGCACATCCTTTTTCATTGCAGGAAAAGGTCTGATTGGTTCCATCTGAAAGAGCATACAGCAAACACTGTGACATCAAAAGGCATTGACGCAAATGTAATCAAAGGCTATGACTTATCAGACACAGATGAATATTAGTCATTTCTATAACCCTACCGCTGTTGACTGAACCCAGATCTGGTGTAGCCATCTCTGCTTCCCTCTGTTGTGGTGGAGGTAGTTCCAATTTCCTATAGGAAATATCAAGCAAGATGCAGAAAAACTAGTCTATGCATTTGTTACTTCCAGGCTGGACTATTGTAATTCTTTGTTATCAGGATGTCCAAATATTCATCGAAGAGTCTCCAGTTAATCAAAAATGCTGCAGTTAGAGGTAGAGCTAACTAGAGCTTTGACACGTGCCGATGCCAACCGGCCCGGTCCCCATCCCGGACCCCAGCCCGGTCCCCAGCCCCGGACCCCAGCCCCGGGCCCCAGCCCCGGACCCCAGCCCCGGGCCCCAGCCCGGTCCCCGGTCCCCACCCGGGCCCCATCCCGGTCCCCAGCCCCGGTCCCCAGCCCGGTCCCCAGCCCCGGACCCCAGCCCGGTCCCCAGCCCCGGGCCCCATCCCGGTCCCCAACCTGGTCCCCAGCCCCGGTCCCCAGCCCCGGTCCCCAGCCCCGGTCCCCATCCCGGTCCCCAACCTGGTCCCCAGCCCGGTCCCCAGCCCCGGTCCCCATCCCGGTCCCCAGCCCCGGTCCCCAGCCCCGGTCCAATCCTCGGCACGCTCAGCCGGCTCCTCTCGACGAGCAGCGGTTCGACCCCGGCCAGATGTTTTAAGCTTTGCCGCGACATGACAGGAGTTGATGATGAAGCCCAGTAGTAGAAGAGCAGTCCTACCTTCGACAGACCCGATTTGGGACTCACGGACCCTGACGGCTGATTCGAGTCACCGGCTGGAGAACTCGTGTACCGCCAATGACAGCCGCGCCTCTTAAATAGCTCTCTCTCTCTCTCTCTCTCTCTCTCTTCACACACACACACACACACACACACACACACACACACACACACACACACACACACACACACACAGGGACGCAGCCGCCAACTAACACATTACACAATCACCATGGATACCGTGGTCCAAAGCTGTAAAGTCATGAAGGCAACTTGAATGGCGCCTGTAGCAAAAGCTCCCGCTCGCCTCCAGCTCCTCTTTCCTCTTCTTGCGCTCGCTTTGTCTTCGTTTATCTTCACCGTGCACGTCAGCCTGGTGGAGTTTGAACGGGTGGCGCTACATGTTTATTGTTTTACCCCCTCCCCTCCCACACACCGCTTCCGGAGACTCATCGCAGATCTGTAGTGTTCATTGTTCAAGGAGCCCCCAGATGTGCGCCCCCCCCCCCGGGCTGGGGAGAAGCTGGAGGCCTGACCCGGCGGCAGCATCACCCGGCTAACCGCAATAACTCCGGACACGGCCGCACGACTTGAAGGATTCCCTCCTCTGGGGGCAGACAGGAGCGGGGGGAGCGGTAAGAGGAAGGGGGGGGGGGCTGGCTGTGTTCGCGAACGATAGATGGTGCAGCCCTGCGCACGTCGCCATCAAGGAGCAGCACTGCTGGGAGGACATGGAACAGGGGGGTCACACACGTCCTCACGGTGGTTGTGTACACCCCCCCCCCCGCCTCTGCTAACGGTGACGCAGCCTGTGATGTCCTGCTCTCAGCAGTGAGCAGGCTGCAGACACAGCACCCTGACGCCCTCCTTCTCATCTCTGGAGACTTCACTCATGCCTCTCCATCGTCTTCTCTGCCCAACTTCATGTCACATGCCACACCAGGGACGACACAGCGCTGGACCCCTTCTATGCCAACACCAAGGAGGCATACCACTCTCTCCCTCGTCCTCCCCTGGGCCGTGCCGACCACAACCTCGTACACCTCCAGCCTGTGTACAAAGCTCTTGTGCAGAGGCGGCCTGAATGGAACCCACTGAACGGGTTTCAGCCACGGTGGCCGTGAAGAAAAAAGACGGCACCGTCAGACTGTGCTTTGACCCTGTCAGCCTTAACAAGGCCCTCCTCAGGCCCCGTCACCCCCTGAAGACTGTGGAGGAGGTGATCGCTGACATGCCAGATGGCTAAATGTTCAGCATTCTGGATGGATGCAAAGCGTGGCTTCTGTCAGGTGCCACTCAGTGAGGAATCCTCAAGACTCACCACCCTCGTGACCCCAGTGGGCCGCTACGCCTTCCTACACACGCCCTATGGCATCACCGCAGGCAGTGAGGTCTTCCCGAGGTGCATGGAGCAGCTGTTTGAGGGAAAGTCATGCGCGATCGTGATCAACGACATCCCCGTGTGGAGCCGCTCTGGGGAGGAACACGATCTGCGCCTCCACCAGGTCTTGGACAGGGTCTGTGCTGTGAACCTGAGACTGAACCCCAATAAATGAAGGTTGACTCACCGACTAGGGTGTTAAGTCAGACCACTCTAAGATAGCTGCTGTTCGCCTGTTTCACCCCCCCCCAGAATTTTTAGAAGGGGCTCTTGGCTCTCGTCTATGCCTGCACAAACTTCCAGCACTATTACTGACAGGATGATGACATGAGTAATTGAGCCATGTGCTGCTGGTGCTGGGAGTATTTGGGCCATGTGCTGCTGGTGCTGGGAGTATTTGGGCCATGTGCTGCTGTAACTGGGAGTATTTGGGCCATGTGCTGCTGGTGCTGGGAGTATTTGGGCCATGTGCTGCTGTAACTGGGAGTATTTGAGCCATGTGCTGCTGGTGCTGGGAGTATTTGAGCCATGTGCTGCTGGTGCTGGGCTGCACATTCAGCAGATGCCTGCTTCAAGTTCTCGTTACTTTAGGATTAAACTGGCCCACTTAGGTGTTAAAGAGGGACAGTCCAAAGAACCCCCCCCCCCACCACCCACATCTGTGTGGTTTCACTATTCAATTGTCATTGAAATCAAGAGAGATTTTCTTTTTGCACCCGTCGCATCCACTGGGGTTCAAAGTCAATTATTGCAACCATGGACAGTCACATCAACCAGTATTTACAAATCCCTAATTTGTAATTAATTAAAAGAGAAATACTCTAATCTCTAACCAGCAATCCTTGTTTGGAATGTAAAAAATGCATTAAAAAAACCCACATATGTGTTTGTATTAATTGCTGGTGAATTGTATTTGCATAAATGCCACAGTATTAAAAGATGTGTGGTAAATTTTCTTCTTCTGGTGGTAGTCGAGAGGTGCTGATGAGAAAGGAATCTTCGTAGACACTGACTTGGAAAATAGATATGTTTATTGGAGAGAACAGTGAGGTATCAAGTGGACACGGAGGTTTGCCCGAGGGAGGTTTCTTGGTCCTGATGATCTCCTCCAAAGTGCTTTTTTCAGTAGCCCCTTTTATATGGTCAAGTGAACATTCTTTTCTGACGACTTCATAGCACACTATAGCGAACCAAATGATATGGAGTCCAGTCTGTTGAGAAGAGGACCCACAAACCTGTGGGCCCCTGCACTCCTCCACGGGTTTTTACCATTGGGAAAAACATGACATTAAATCACCAGCATAGAGAACACCGGTGCCAGAGATGGTACCAGGATGGCTAAAAGACAAGATAAGGCCTTAGACAACGGATGGTCAAGGCCGCAGACAACGGATACTGACTGATATTTTGTACTTATAAGGAATATTATGTGAATGAGTATGTTAGAGACAATAGTACAGCAGCTAAGGCCTGTAGGGATCTGATGCACGCGCTTCAGATACGACATATTCTAAAAGACCCTGCAGCACAAGATCAAGATATGTGGTCAGGTTCAGCCGTGCTGCATGGAAGAAGTCATCTCTACCATACACAGTCCATCCGTAGCAGGCACCGGTCTGTAATGACGAATCTCAGAATTAGCACATTTATGTCTATGTTTTTACATCTTAAAAGACTATTGGTTCACTGACCTGTAAGCATCACCATTCACAACACAGCCATTGTTTGGATTTGTAGCTCCACTGAAAACAATCAAGTCAAATAACATATCTTACAACTATGCTATTAAAATAATATAGCATTTAGATAAGTTGTGAATAAAAGAAAATGCACGTGATTACCGGTTTTGTGTTGTGTTTTCCTTCTTCACGTAATTGTAAATCCACCACGATATGAAAATGATAATTAAAACTGAGGAAAAAAAGGATAAAATATTAATGTAAGATTTAATAAAATATGTTCACATCTGCAATAACTGAAATGCACTTGTTTTTGTTGGGCACAGAAATGACAATGGTGATGAAAAGCGTCTTTCTTGGTTTGTTGATACACAGAAGAAAACCAAGCAGTTAAATGTTGGACTAAATGTTAAATGTTTCAGTGTCAGATCTTACCCAATCACATCACAGATGTCCATAAAGTAGCAAAGGAATAGAACATAAACATTCAAGAATGACTGTTCTGCATATAAACAAAAGGAGACAGTGAGGAATTTACTGGACTTACATACTGCTACCCCACCAATAGCCAGTCCAAAAATATAGGGTGATGGTGTCTCTGTAGTAGGTAGAGGAGACAGGAATGTTTGTTATCAATGGTCACGTTAAGGTTAAAAACAGTCCTTGGTGCTCTGTACATGAAGAAAAATAAACACCAAATCACAGACTTCAAGAATGGTCTGAATTAAAAAAAAATAAAAACACAAGATTTTCTATTATTAGATGTTGTGTTGTTTAAAGGTAAGATGGAAACTATATCTATACACATATGAACAAATTCACAAGTATCTATGTTGGAAAATGCACAATTTGTGAGATTTTAATCTGTCACCAATGTGAAAGGCTTCAGTCAAATGATCTCATGCTATAGTCTCAGTTGGTGTCTGAATCTTCACTAATTACTGTCAACCCATTTAAAATGTAAACAGAAATTTTACTTGATAAAACCAAATAAAAACCTTGAATTACATGTAAAGAGGGAGATGGACATTTAATAACACTCAAATTCACAGTCAGCCATGCAAGATTTAATAAAGTAATGTTCAGGTCTGCAATAAATGTAATACGCTTATTTTTGGAGGGCACACAAATGACAATCACGATGAAAAATATCTTTCTTGGTTGTTGACACACAGGAGAAAACCAAGCAGTTAAATGTTGGACCAAATGTTAAATGTCTCAGTGTCAGATGTAAATCTTGCCCCAACACATAATTCACACCTCAAACTTTGTGTCTGTCCATAAAGTAGAACAAAATAGAACTACGTGTCTAAAATAGACTTACCTGTCCCCCCAGAAATAGTTGGTCCAGATGTGTAATGTGGGAGTGTAGTAGGTAGAGGAGACAGGAATGTTTCTAGAACATCACAGGAACATTTCTGATCATTGGTCAAGTTAAGGTAAAAAACAGTCCTTCATGGGCATGAAGAAAAATACCCACCATTCTTGAAATCACAGGGAAAGTTGGGGCCTGAATTTAGAAAAACAAGGTATTCATTATTAGACGCTGTGTTAGAAAAATAAATTTAAAAAAAAATAAAAATAAAAATATATATATATATATGTGTATATATATATATATATATATATATATATATATATATATATATATATATATATATATATAAATCTGTATACATACAGATTTTGCAAAATGCACAATCTGTGAGATTTTAATCTTTCACCAATGTGAAAGGCTTCACTCAATTGCTCCCATAATGCTATAGTGTCACTTTACCCAGTTGGTGCCCGAGATTCCTGTCAACATTAAATTAGATGCAAAATGTTGTACTTTATGAAAGCAAATCAACACCATGACTTACCTTTAACCACGGAGGAGGGCAGAGGCTCTTTTCCCTCAAACTCACAATGAGGCATGTCGGTTGTAACATAGAGTTTACCATCACACCGACACACTTCATGTAGTTTTAGGAGTCCTTTGCAAGTTTCAGTGGAAGTTTTGTTGAACACGTTTTCATCTCCGCAGAATACACTCTCCACAAGATCGGCACATCCTTTTTCATTGCAGGAAAAGGTCTGATTGATTCCATCTGAAAGAGCATACAGCAAACACTGTGACATCAAAAGGCATTGACACAAATGTAATCAAAGGCTATCACTTATCAGACACAGATGAATATTAGTCATTTCTATAACCCTACCGCTGTTGACTGAGCCCAGATCTGGTGTAGCCATCTCTGCTTCCCACTGTTGTGGTGGAGGTAGTTCCAATTTCCTATAGGAAATATCAAGTGATTTCCATTTAGGTACTTAACCCACTAATAAATAGAAACATTTTAATTTGTATTCATTCTTCATCCCTTGAATTGTGTGTCCATTATTAGTTGAGACGTATTCTTGACACCTCGAGATCCAGAGAGAAGGGCCCTATTAAGCCCGTAGACGTATGAGAACTGGACACAGTGGAGGACTTCGATTGGAAGAGATATCTCTAAAACTGTTGACAGGACACCTCCTGCTTCAAACGTGGTCAATAACTACACTTTGTATTGTGTATCTTTAAAGCGTGGGCTTTGTATTTTTGAAACACAGTTCTAAAGGCCAGAATATTAATCATTTCTCGTGACATCAGATCTGTGTACGCAGACAAGCTCTATGTGTTCCAGGAGTGGAGCTCTTTGGCTTCAGACGGAGGTCCGGAGGAGCAGAAATGACTGAGAAAACTGAACATCTGACACAAAGAAAAGCGTTCTCTTACATGTATCGAGCACCTTTCAGTAGTGCTTCCAGTAACGAGGGCGGCACAGTGGTTAGCACTGTTGCCTCATAGCAAGGCCCTGGGTTCAAATCCTGGTTGGATGGGACTTTGTGTACTCTGGCTTCCTCTCAGAGACAACAGAACAACTGGGGATTAGGAGAATTGAAAAACTTAAATTGCCCATAGGACATGTGTATAGGAATGTGAGAGTGAGTGGTTGCTTGTCTATATGTGTCAGCCCTGTGATTGGCTGGCGTCCAGTCCAGGGTGTACCCCGAATAATAATAATAATATAGTGAACTAATATCACTATTAGTGATAATGATAGTAGTTATTTTGTTGTTGCGGTTCCTTGTTTCATATTTATGTTAGGTTTTGGTGTCATACACAGGCTGACTGAACGTCAGCAATGAAATCAAAGTGTTGCCACAGGTGCAGAGCGCGGCAGCCGAGCGCTGCGTCCCTCTGGTGGAGCCCGAACTACGTTCTTTCTCGTTCATCCAACACGAACGGACCTACGACCAGCGCTCTAAGTTTTTATTACTTTGTGTACTTTGTGCTTTTTTTGGTCTTCAAACCCTTCATTATGTCTCCCAAGAAACCAGCTGAGAAAGGTAAGGCGACAAGGAAGACAGTATTTACTACTATTGAATTGAAAAAAGAGATAATATAAAATAAAATTGTACAAAAAAGTGTTTATAGTAAGGTATTATTATTATTATTATTATTAATAAAGGTATATATCAGTATTATATACATTTACATGTTTAGGACTAAATTGCTGGTTAGATACACGTATGAAATATGAAAAGTGGACTTTTCATATTTAAATATGTATATAAAGTGACATCAACGCCACAATCTGACATGGCTGATTCAACACACAGCAGACTGCAACCACAAACTTGCCAAATGTACGATATCTCATTTACTTGCAACTTTCCCGAGTTCTCCCACGTAAGAAAACAAGAGAAGCGCGGAAGATCAAATGCTTCCACTTCTTACTGCGGTGTTTATCATCACGCCGGACCGCGCTACCTCCGCCGACCCTCCATGACAGCTCCGCGCACGGTCATGTAAGAAAACGCCAGAAAACGCCTTTCTAAAGCGGAGTCCGACTGTCCAGAGTGCGGGACAGCGTCTGAATTTAGCGACGCGCGTAAAGGTAGCCGGGGTGCGTGTGCCGGTGCCCACCTCGGTCCCAAACCCGGTCCCCATCCAGGTCCCAAACCCAGTCCCCATCCCGGTCCTAAACCCGGTCCCCATCCCGGTCCCAAACCCGGTCCCAAACCCGGCGCTAGCCCCGGTGCGCTCAGCGACGAGCAGCGGTTCCACCCCGGGCCGAAGATCTGAGCTTTGCCGCGTTACATGACAGGAGTTGATGGTGAAGCCCCGTAGGAGAAGAGCAGTCCTACCTTCGACGAGGAGAGACCGGGACTGAGTGCTCGAGCGTGGAGCGTGCAGGTTTTAAACCTTACGCGCTTGCTTACGCGCAACACCAGACACAACCCACAAAGAGGCGGGCCCTCGGCCCCTGTTTGCGTCTGGTGGACCTCCTCTCCCATAACTAACCCGAAGATCAGCTGATCATGAGAGCTTGGAACGTGCTTCCTGCGCACCCGGAGGCATCGCCGGAACACGGCTGGTCTGAGACAGGAGCCCCGTTCCGAATGTCACGTTCCGCATTGTCAGAGGTGGAGAACGCCCCTGATGGGCACCCGTACAACCGCTGCGCCGGCTGCCGCTAATACGGAAGCCTTTTTAAACCTGTACCAGGTGGTGTTTGTCCCGATCGCAGGTGAACGTGTGGACCGGGGCCGTGCTTGCCCTTGATGGTTGAGGTCCTGGGTGTGTGTGTACGCTGGACGTGCCGGTGAGCAGTATCCAAAGTTGTGTACCGTCAGTAGACGCAGTACTAAAAGCGGGTTCCTTCCGCATGCAGCTTGCCTGGCGTTGCTTTGCCATTTTTGTTGACCTCTTTGCCTCTTTCTTTTTGGTTTAGCTCGTTTGGTTTTGCATCTTTTAGCTTTGTCTGGCTGTTTGCCTCCTGCCTGCTCCTTGTTTCAGTCTGTTTTAGTGTAGGTCCGTGTGCATATTCTCACTGTTTGGTTGCTCCATTTGGACAGTTTTTTTAGAGTTAGCGTGTTCGTTTGTGCCTCCATCGTCACCTAGGCTTAAGGAGAGGGTGGGGAATAGCTGCAACAGGGCGCCGAGGGTCTGCCAAGCTCGTTGTGTCGTGTGTTATTTTGGTTGTGTGGTGTTTTTGAGAAACTTCATTGAGTTTGCAGAGCCCTGTCCTCCTTCCCCTTCCTTTGCCCCTAATAAGGTCAATGTCGTTGTGACTGGTGGGCATGACTCACTGTTAAGACCCACTGCATAAACTGTACATTGATTTTTTTTGTAAATATGAGGATGAATTATTGAAGACCTTTTTTAAAAAAGCTGAAAATATTAAATAAACATTGTGTACAAATACTATTGCCTGTATTCATTTGTGCGAGGGACCTGCGCATGGGTGTTTCTTGGGAAACCCTGGCAGAGGAGTTGTGAAGAAAGGAAATTCTTCAGGTGAAAGTCCTAAGGTGGCGTTTCCGGTGTCTTAATCGAGTCCTCTGTCCCTGAGGAACACTGAAATAAACAAACCACATTGTTGCCACACTGAGTCATACAGTATGGGCCGTGTTTCCACGTATTTCTGCGCAGCGTGCATGAAGCTTGACCTCACCGAGTACCAACCAGACTACAAAGACATCAGCAGAGCCATGCAGCACCAGAAGTCGCATTAATAGGGAGTATTATAACAACACTATTTAAAAGAACACATTCAGAGGCTTGTTATACTCACATTTAGTTGAATTCAGTCTTTGCAAAACATTGCAAAACTTGCCAAATGTACGATATCTCATTTACTTGCAACTTTCCCGAGTTCTCCCACGTAAGAAAACAAGAGAAGCGCGGAAGATCAAATGCTTCCACTTCTTACTGCGGTGTTTATCATCACGCCGGACCGCGCTACCTCCGCCGACCCTCCATGACAGCTCCGCGCACGGTCATGTAAGAAAACGCCAGAAAACGCCTTTCTAAAGCGGAGTCCGACTGTCTCTTACATGTATCTGGCAACTTTCAGTAGTGCTACCAGTAACGAGGGCACAGAGTTCTCATGACGTCAGTGGAACGAGCGTTAGAACGCGAGTGATATCAATATCACTGTTGGTGATAAGATCACTGTAAGTGATTTATAATAATATAGTGAACTTATATCACTGTTAGTGATAAGATCACTGTTAGTGATAAGATCACTGTTAGTGATTAATAATAATATAGTGAACTTATATCACTATTAGTGATAAGATCACTATTAGTGATAAGATCACTGTTAGTGATTAATAATAATATAGTGAACTTATATCACTATTAGTGATAAGATCACTGTTAGTGATGAGATCACTGTTAGTGATTAATAATATAGTGAACTAATATCACTGTTGGTGATAAGATCACTGTTAGTGATAAGATCACAGTTAGTGATTAATAATAATATAGTGAACTAATATCACTATTAGTGATAATGATCGTAGTTATTTTGTTGTTGCGGTTCCTTGTTTCATATTTATGTTAGGTTTTGGTGTCATACACAGGCTGACTGAACGTCAGCAATGAAATCAAAGTGTTGCCACAGGTGCAGAGCGCGGCAGCCGAGCGCTGCGTCCCTCTGGTGGAGCCGCGTCTGAATGAAGGAGGCACCGCCCAGGAGGGTGAGGAAGAGATACATACATACATATATATATATGTAGCCAGGTGAACTGGAGGCTGGCTTAATAACCTGAGCACTGGAGTCTGGCCAGGGTTGCGCTAAGAACTGCTGCGCTGCACTCAGGTAGTGCTTCCCCTTTAAGGGGCAAATAGGGCTAGCTACGCGAGAGTACGGAGTTCTCGGGAGATTTGAGATGCCCGCGAATCACGGATTGATGAGTCGTGGCTCGCGGGCTAGTTGAGAAGACAGAAAATCAGAGCAGCGTGAGTGGTCATTTCTAACGTTTTCTAACGTTCTCTAACTAGAGGCGAAGAAGACCAAGTTGAACGCTAAAGGTGTAGCCCTATGTCATAATTTTGTGTATGTATTTGTTCTCTGATTTTAGAGGGGAGATACGTTTTGGAAGATCCCGAGGTGTGTTTTGAGTGCAGGTTACGCGCTGTTGTGGAAGTGAGTTCATTTCTCCACCAAGTTGCACTTCTAATGTAGAAACTGTTCGTACTGTGGAAGAAGCTGTTTGACATTTTTGTTTATTAATGTATTTATGTAAATGATTCCCTTGTTTCTTTGTCCAGAAACGAGCTGCTACTGTTGTCTGTTATTCCTGTGATTAAACGGTTACCTATGGTAAAGAGTCTCATTTCTGACGTAATTAATGCTGTCCTCTGTAAGTACAGTCAGGGAATAAAACCCACATAAAAAACTTATTAGTGTGTTTCCTTGGTGAAATAGACCTGGTCACACATTTTGGTGGCAGTGGTGGGATCCCTTTTTGTTAGTTTTGAGACTTCAAGGTGAGAAAAAAAAAAAAAAAAGGTAAACAGACAACAGTAGTGGCGAGAAGATGTCCAGTTCCAGTGACTGCAGAGACACCGAACAGACGTGAAGATGTCGGAAGATGAGAGGGGGGCAGCCGTTTCCGCTGCCGGAACCAGCCGTGATGATGATGATGCAGCTTTTGATTCTGGTGATGGAGGTAACACTTTGTTACAGCTGCAGTCACAGATTTCAGAACTGAGCAGAAGACACGATGTGGTAATGTCAAGTATTGCCAATTTGGGTGATGATCAAACAAGGTCCATTGTTTACATCCCACGAGAAAAAAACATTACACCTTTTTGTGGTGAAACTGGTAAAGATGTTTACACTGTGGATGAGTTCATAGAGGTGGAACGAGCTATGAGAGCTAGGGGTCTAAGAGGAGAGGAACAAGTAGATTTCCTCCTTTCATCGCTAAAGGGTTCAGCCTTGGAAGAAGTTAAACTACGTATGGGAGGGCAGCCCAAGCAACTCAGAGACCTGTTTTCATACTTGAGAGATGCCTTTAGAGAAAAACGCACCACACCACAACTGTTACATGCCTTCTATGCCCGCAGGCAGGTGGATGGGGAAGATTTGAGAGATTTTTCACATGCCCTCTCCCAACTATTTAACTTAACACTTCAGCAGTCGCCTAACGAAGTAACTGATGTGCAGCTAACTTTGAGAGATCAGTTTATTGAAGGAGTGCGTGACTCAACCCTTAGACGTGAACTACGTAGGCTGGTTAGGGAGAAACCAGACTCCAGTTTGTTTGAAGTTAGAGATGAGGCAATGTTGTGGACTCTTGAAGACCACCCCCGCACCATGAGCACAGCAAGAAACAGAAGTCTGATGGGTGACAATGCAGATGAAGTCCCCAGAAAGCCTGCTACACCTAGCAGTGTGCAAACCGACCTGTCGGTTACCCTTCAAGAAGTGGTTAAAATAGTATCCCAGCAAGGTAAAGCCATCAGTGAGCTCACAGATGCAGTACGTGAGCTGACCATTAAAAGTGCCAGTTCAGGGAGTAGTAGTATGAGGGACAGACCCAGAGCCCAACCCAGGTACACCAGCGATGGACAACCAATCTTCCTGAGATGCGAAGGAGTTGGGCATTTTGCTAAGCAGTGTACAGCCACACGGAAACCAGCAAACCGGTTTCCCACTCCTCCTAATACTTCGGTTCCGGAAAACAGGCACCCTCCATTGCTGTAAGCCGGGCAATGAAGGGGAAGCCAGCAGGCTCAGAGAACACTTTAACCAAGGAACGCTTTCTTGAAAATGCAGTAGGCAAGTGCCCAGAAGTGGAAATACAAATCGGTGGTGTTCCCCTTAAGTGTGTATTAGACACCGGAAGTAATGTAAGCACAATGACAGAATGTTTTTTAGAAATCAACTCCAGGGAGGGGATGAGGATATGCATTATACTGCTAAATGGCTCAAACTAACGGCTGCCAACAAGTTACCTCTCTCCTACATAGGTTACGTTGAGCTGGATGTTCAGGTTATGGAAGTAACTATTCCCGAGTGTGGTTTTCTCATCATCAGAGACAGCAAGGACCCAGGAGAAATGGATCCCTCTCTTCCTGGCATCATTGGAGTGAACATAGCCAAACGATGCAGGCAGTTAATTGTCTCAGAGTTTGATGTGGTGTTGGGGGGAGAGTTAAATTCCGTTTGGAGAGAAGCTTTTCATCGGGTCCAGGAGGCGGAGTTTGTGGAGAAGGTATCCACAGCACGCATAACGAGTTAACACAAGGTATATGTACCTGCGTCATCTGTCAGCACAGTTTATGCAAGAGGGCTGAAGAAGGGGTCTAATAGAAACACCGCCGTGCTGCTGGAGCCGGGAGGCACCTTTTTGCCGGGTGGGTTGCTGGTTATCCCCACCGTCGTTTCTTCTAGCGATCCTGTGTTCCCAGTCCGGGTAGTTAACCTCTCACCGGAAGATATCTGGTTGTCTCCAAAGACAAGATTAGGCATCCTCAGCCCCTGTCAGTGCATTGAAGGAGAGCCCTGTGAAGTGAAGTTTCAGCGGATCTCAGCTAACCACGAGGAAGTCACAGTAAAGCAAAGGGACAATAAAGAATCAGACAATGATGTACAGAGGTTATTGGATCAGCTACACATCGGTGGCACGCCAGAGGAAAAGGCAGAGCTGGAAACGCTCTTGAAAAGGTATGCAGATGTGTTTGCAGTTCATGGTGAAGATCTTGGATTTACTGATCAGGTAAAGCATGAGATTCCCCTTGTAGACCAGACGCCAGTTTCCCAGCCTTACCGTCGCATACCCCCAAATCAGTACCAAGAGGTGAGAGAACACATCTCAAAGCTATTGAGCAAGGGAGTGATACGGGAGAGTTCAAGCTCTTACGCATCGCCTATTGTTTTAGTACGCAAGTCTGATGGGAGCCTAAGACTTTGCGTTGACTACAGGAAGCTTAACCTGAAGACTAGGAGGGATGCATTCCCACTCCCACGCATCGATGAAAGTCTGGACGCACTTAGCGGTGCAACGTTTTTCTCCACAATTGACCTGGCAAGTGGATATCATCAGGTTGCAGTGCATGAGAAGGACAGACACAAGACCGCATTCACCACACCCTTTGGCCTCTATGAATATCTGAGGATGCCTTTCGGGTTGTGTAATGCACCTGCAACGTTTCAACGCCTCATGCAAGCTACAATGAGTGACTTGGTTTTCCAGATAGTGTTGATTTATTTGGATGACTTGCTTGTGTTTTCTCCAACTTTCCAAGACCATCTGGTGCGGTTGGAGGCTGTCCTGAAGAGGCTGCGGGAGACAGGGCTAAAGGTCAAGGTCGAGAAATGTCATTTCCTCCAGTCGGAGGTCAGGTTCCTGGGCCACACCGTTTCAGCCGAAGGCGTGAGTACGAACCCTGACAAAATAACTGCGGTACTACAGTGGCCCAGTCCTAGCACATTAAAAGAGCTCAGGTCCTTTTTAGTTTTTTGTAGCTATTACAGAAGGTTCATCAAAGGTTTTTCCCAAATTGCAGGATCTCTCCATGACATAGTAAGCAGGTGTATCAAAGAGAATAGTCGGGCTAGGGCTAATCCAATGTTCAAGTCAGCCTGGACTCCACAATGCCAAGCAGCTTTTGAGCTACTGAAACAGAAGCTAACCAGTGCTCCCACACTAGGCTACGCGAACTTCGCCCTACCTTTTACACTGGAGACAGATGCAAGCAATCTAGGCGTAGGTGCAGTTTTGTACCAAGAGCAGGCAGGTGTGAAGAAAGTGATAGCATATGCAAGTAGAAGACTTAGAGGAGCCGAGAAGAATGACCAAAACTACAGCAGCATGAAGCTTGAGCTACTAGCACTAAAATGGGCGGTCACAGAAAAGTTTAGGAACTACCTCTTGGGGGCAAAGTTCACCGTCATCACAGACAACAACCCCCTGTGTCACCTTTCCACTGCCAATTTGGGAGCTATTCAACAGCGGTGGGTGGGGCAGCTGGCTGTTTTCGATTTTGATGTCAAGTATCGGCCTGGAAGATGTAACACTGCTGCTGATGCCCTTTCGAGGTGACCGTCAACTGACGAACCAGAGCCGGCCAGTGACGATGCAGAGTTTGATGGGTGCGTGGCCATCTGCAACTCACTCAGGACAGGTACCGCTGTAGGCCCAGATCTTGCTGTAGGGGTTGAGTGCTGCAAGATTAGACAGCTACAGGTGTCTGAAGTGGATGACTTGGTGAGTGACCAGACAGTTCGAGATACCACCCCCACGTTACCTGGCTACTCTAAAACAGAACTACGGAGCTTCCAGACGTCGGATCCAATGCTTTCAGTGGTGAAAGGATTTTGGAATCAGAGGAGGAAACCCACTCGTCAGGAGAGAAGAGGCTTATCCAAACCTGTTAACTCTCTTTTAAAACAGTGGCCACGACTGAGAGAGAGAGATGGACTTCTATACCGAGTGATTGAGGATGTTCACCTTGGAGAATGTCATCAGTTGCTGCTTCCAGTGTGCCTCAAAGAGCCAGTCCTCAAAAGCGTGCACGACGGATGATGGGGCATCAGGGCATTGAGCGAACGCTGGGTTTGTTAAGACAAAGATGTTTCTGGGGCGGGATGTATGAGGATGTAGAGCAGTGGGTCAAAAAATGTCAGAGGTGCGTTTTGGCAAAGATGCCTCAGCCAAAGATTCAAGCTCCCCAAACGCCATTCCTAGCTACCCGCCCGCTTTAAGTGGTTGCAGTGGACTATACCACTCTGGAGCGTGCTGCCGATGGTCGAGAGAACGTACTAGTGATAACGGATGTGTTTACAAAGTTCAGTCAAGCTATTGCCACCCGAGATCAGAAGGCAGATACTACCGCCAAAGTGCTTCTCAAAGAGTGGTTTTTGAGGTACGGAGTACCAGAACGCCTACATTCGGACCAGGGCAGAAATTTTGAAAGTGCAGTGATCGCTGAGTTATGCAAACTTTATGGTGTGAAGAAAACTTGGACGACCCCGCACCACCCTCAAGGGAATCCCCACTGTGAGCGATATAACAGGACTTTACATGACCTCTTGCGAACACTACCACCTGAAAAGAAACGACGCTGGACAGAACATCTGTCCGAGTTGGTGTATGCATACAATGTTACACCCCACTCAACCACAGGCTATCCACCTTACTATCTGTTGTTTGGAGTTCATCCACACCTCCCAGTTGATGCCCTCGTAGGACAGGAACAAGTGCAGGAAAATGAGCCCGACTGGCTATTTGCGCATCAAGAGAGGTTAAGGGATGCTCATGCAAGAGCAAGAGACTATGCTGCACACAAAGCTGCAGAAAGAGTGGCACAGCAACGAGAGAGAGTATACTGTCCACCAGTGGGCGTGGGTCAAATGGTGTATCTCCGCCACTGACCACCAGGAAGAAACAAGATCCAGGATGCATGGGCAGCTACAGGGTACAAGGTTGTTGAAGTCCAAGGGACCACATACACAGTGCAGCCCTTAGAGGGAGGGCCAGTTAAACGCGTACACAGATCAAACCTGCTGGCCTGTGCAGAGTCTGTTCCAGTTTCGGGAAACCCTTGTAGCACAGCTACACCGGTCTACGATGCCACATTGGGTTTGGATTCAGAGACTGAGATGATGGAGACAGAGGAAGGGATTTCAGATCCCGAGTTTTTGTTGGTGAAAGAGGTCAGGTACCCAGTAGTGAAACCAGCAGAAACCCCACGCAGCCTAAACAATGAGAGCATGTGAGGATATACCCAAGAATGGGACGGGGAATATCCTTAACAGGAATCGGGAGATGGAAGCATTCCCCAGCCCCAAATCTGTGTCAGAGACTGTCCACTTGCCTGTGGAAGATGAGGAGCTCGGGCCTGTACCCGCTCCCAGAACAAGTGGACAGAGACAGGTTGGAGTAGAAGCACCCCCCCTCCTCAACGTAGGAGTCAGAGAGATACCGCAGGCAAACACAGGAACCCATTTCACTTACCAAAGTCATCATGCCATGCAGTGACCCTAAACCCAGATGCGTTTTCTCGGACATTGACAGGGCTTGTTCAGTGCAGTCAAAACCTTCCAGAGACGAGTGAAGAATAAGTCACCGAGGGCGTTGACTTTTAGCAGGGGAGAATGTAGCCAGGTGAACTGGAGGCTGGCTTAATAACCTGAGCACTGGAGTCTGGCCAGGGTTGCGCTAAGAACTGCTGCGCTGCACTCAGGTAGTGCTTCCCCTTTAAGGGGCAAATAGGGCTAGCTACGCGAGAGTACGGAGTTCTCGGGAGATTTGAGATGCCCGCGAATCACGGATTGATGAGTCGTGGCTCGCGGGCTAGTTGAGAAGACAGAAAATCAGAGCAGCGTGAGTGGTCATTTCTAACGTTTTCTAACGTTCTCTAACTAGAGGCGAAGAAGACCAAGTTGAACGCTAAAGGTGTAGCCCTATGTCATAATTTTGTGTATGTATTTGTTCTCTGATTTTAGAGGGGAGATACGTTTTGGAAGATCCCGAGGTGTGTTTTGAGTGCAGGTTACGCGCTGTTGTGGAAGTGAGTTCATTTCTCCACCAAGTTGCACTTCTAATGTAGAAACTGTTCGTACTGTGGAAGAAGCTGTTTGACATTTTTGTTTATTAATGTATTTATGTAAATGATTCCCTTGTTTCTTTGTCCAGAAACG
Organism: Lagocephalus sceleratus; assembly: GCA_911728415.1. NCBI lineage: Eukaryota > Metazoa > Chordata > Actinopteri > Tetraodontiformes > Tetraodontidae > Lagocephalus > Lagocephalus sceleratus. The sequence goes on from CAJVRN010000240.1 coordinate 2,566,940, forward strand.
AGCTGCTACTGTTGTCTGTTATTCCTGTGATTAAACGGTTACCTATGGTAAAGAGTCTCATTTCTGACGTAATTAATGCTGTCCTCTGTAAGTACAGTCAGGGAATAAAACCCACATAAAAAACTTATTAGTGTGTTTCCTTGGTGAAATAGACCTGGTCACATATATTTATATAAATAAACATATATATATATATTATATATATATACACGGCAGCCCAATCAGGTACCTGGCGGATCTCGACTCTTCGGAACTGCGTTCTTTCTCGTTCATCCAACACGAACGGACCTACGACCAGCGCTCTACTAAGTTTTTATTACTTAGTGTACTTTGTGCTTTTTTTTGGTTTTCAAACCCTTCATTATGTCTCCCAAGAAACCAGCTGAGAAAGGTAAGGCGACAAGGAAGACAGTATTTACTACTATTGAATTGAAAAAAGAGATAATCAACGCCACAATCTGACATGGCTGATTCAACACACAGCAGACTGCAACCACAAACTTGCCAAGTGTACGATATCTCATTTACTTGCAACTTTCCCGAGTTCTCCCACGTAAGAAAACAAGAGAAGCGCGAAATATCGATGAATGAAATAACTTCCACCGGAAGATCAGCTGATCATGAAAGCTTGGAACGCGCTTCATCGTGCACGTCAGTCTGGTGGGGTTTGCGCTGGTGGTGCTCCATGTTTGTTGTTTTACCCCCCCCCACACACACACACAGGCATCGCCGGCACGCCGCTGGTTTGACTCAGGAAACACGCTGATGAGTCATAGGCCTACTGTATGGGCCGAGTTTTGACGTATTTCTACGCATGGGTGTAGGATTAGAAGTCGCATTAATAGGGAGTATTATAACAACATTATTTAAAAGAACACATTCAGAGGCTTGTTATACTCACATTTAGTTGAATTCAGTCTTTGCAAAACATTGCAAAACTTGCCAAATGTACGATATCTCATTTACTTGCAACTTTCCCGAGTTCTCCCACGTAAGAAAACAAGAGAAGCGCGGAAGATCAAATGCTTCCACTTCTTACTGCGGTGTTTATCATCACGCCGGACCGCGCTACCTCCGCCGACCCTCCATGACAGCTCCGCGCACGGTCATGTAAGAAAACGCCAGAAAACGCCTTTCTAAAGCGGAGTCCGACTGTCCAGAGTGCGGGACAGCGTCTGAATTTAGCGACGCGCGTAAAGGTAGCCGGGGTGCGTGTGCCGGTGCCCACCTCGGTCCCAAACCCGGTCCCCATTCCGGTCCCAAACCCGGTCCCCATCCCAGTAGGAGAAGAGCAGTCCTACCTTCGATGAGGAGAGACCGGGACGTACGGAATGCTCGAGCGTGGAGGGTGCAGGATTAAAAGCCGTCCCCTGACGCGCAACACCTAACACAACCCACAAAGAGGCGGCGCCGTCGGCCCCTGACGCCCACAAACAAAAAAGTATGACCCGCAGGAACCGCTGTCGCTGTTCCACACACCCGTCCACAAACAAATCAAATTACTGTTCAAACACATCACACATTACAAGAATCCCTCTTATAATACCATAGTTATCATGGACAACACTGTATTGGTAGATACACTTGATTCCTCTCGGTAAAGTAATAAAGGCAACATGAATGAACACCAGGATACATATTATCATTATATTGATCCTCTATCCTTTAAAGTGCGTATAAAAACGGCCTCTCGAGGAACTTCTTTTGTTTGCAAAACTTAGGGAATTGTAATGAAATAACTTCAACCCGAAGATCAGCTGATCATGAGAGCTTGGAACGTGCTTCCTGCTCACACGGAGGCATCGCCGGCTCGCCGATTTTCTGAGAAAGGAACCACGTTCATGAGTCATACAGTATTGGCCGTGTTTTCCCGTATTTCTGCGTAGCGTGCATGAAGCTTAACCTCACCGAGTACCAACCAGACTACAAAGACATCAGCAGAGCCATGCAGCACCAGAAGTCGCATTAATAGGGAGTATTATAACAACACTATTTAAAAGAACACATTCAGAGGCTTGTTATACTCACATTTAGTTGAATTCAGTCTTTGCAAAACTTGCCAAATGTACGATATCTCATTTACTTGCAACTTTCCCGAGTTCTCCCACGTAAGAAAACAAGAGAAGGGCGGAAGATCAAATGCTTCCACTTCTTACTGCGGTGTTTATCATCACGCCGGACCGCGCTACCTCCGCCGACCCTCCATGACAGCTCCGCGCACGGTCATGTAAGAAAACGCCAGAAAACGCCTTTCTAAAGCGGAGTCCGACTGTCCAGAGTGCGGGACAGCGTCTGAATTTAGCGACGCGCGTAAAGGTAGCCGGGGTGCGTGTGCCGGTGCCCACCTCGGTCCCAAACCCAGTCCCCATCCCGGTCCTAAACCCGGTCCCCATCCCGGTCCCAAACCCGGTCCCAAACCCGGTCCTAAACCCGGTCCCCATCCCGGTCCCAAACCCGGTCCCAAACCCGGCGCTAGCCCCGGTGCGCTCAGCGACGAGCAGCGGTTCCACCCCGGGCCGAAGATCTGAGCTTTGCCGCGTTACATGACAGGAGTTGATGGTGAAGCCCCGTAGGAGAAGAGCAGTCCTACCTTCGACGAGGAGAGACCGGGACGTACGGAATGCTCGAGCGTGGAGCGTGCAGAAAGGCGGGTGGGATTAAATCGGTTAGTTTGTGGTTGCAGCCCCCTTACGGCAACACCACGCCACCACACACCACACTAACCCTAACCCACACAAAGGCAGCCCACAAATCAAATTACTGTATCTCAAACACATTACACTATAGTTATCATGGACAAAGCTGTAAAGTAATAAAGGCAGCTTGAATGAACAGAATTACCATTATATTGAACATCATATGCATAATGTGCGTATAAAAACGGCATCTAGACGATCTTCTTTCATTTGCAAAACTTAGGGAAATGTAGATCCAGCAAGATGCAGAAAAACTAGTCTATGCATTTGTTACTTCCAGGCTGGACTATTGTAATTCTTTGTTATCAGGATGTCCAAATATTCATCGAGGAGCCTCCAGTTAATCAAAAATGCTGCAGTTAGAGGTAGAGCTAACTAGAGCTTTGACACGTGTTGACAAAGTACATCACTTTTAGCCACCAGGCTCCCTCCCTATTTTTAAGATTAGACTGAAAACCTTCCTCTTTGGGAGAGCTTATACCGAGTAATTCTGTAGTTACGTTACAATAAGGACAGTAACTACAGTCGTTATTGTAGTGTGACTACAAAAACAACTGTCACATTAATTAGAGTTTGCATGTTCTCCCTGTGCTTCCTTCTTTACATGTTCTCCAAAGACGTGCACAACTGGGGTGATGCGAAACTCTCCCCAGGTATGAATGTGAGTGTGAACGGTTGTTTGTCTCTGTGTGTCAGTCCTGCAACTGACTGGTTTTATTAGACGTTATTAATTCAGTTACAGGTCAGCACAAAAACACTACATGATGCTTCATCATCCTCTGGTGAGCTCATTCTACTATCAAATCCCCAAGCAGCCTCTATAAAAATAAATGTAAAAAAAGAAGAAAAACAGAAAGTAAATCTCAGCAGGCTATCTTTAAAGATTTGGGAAGAGGGGGTAAAAATGTTTCTTGTCATCAGTTTTTCAGGAGGTGTTGGTGAATGGTTTGATGAGGCCAAGATCCATAGCTTTGACCAGGCAGGTGCGAGCTGCGTCAATGGCCTCCTGCCTTTTGGGATTGTCCTCAGCTTTGCCTATCACTGACAGGATTTCCAGCATCTCGCTTTCGATCAGCTTTTTGGCCAGCTCGCTGTCATCCGCGTCGAGCATGTTGTAGACAATCACGATTCCACGATGCTGTACTTGTGGATTATGGTGCAGACACAACCTCTGCAAGATCTCCAGCCACTGCATTGTCTGGAAAAGATTAAACCAATGAGTCATGTTTAGTGTGGGGGTGGTCTACAAAAGTTCAATGTTAAGGTTGTCAGCGCTACCCTCATACCTCATGGAACCTTGAAACTTTGAGTTAAATATCTTATAACTTATATATCATATTCTGACACCTCTTAGCCCTGCATCTATGGTACATACCACTTTGGTTAATTTGGTGCAGAGCTTCTTCTGAACAGCTGTGAGCATAGCCAGAGCTCCGGCTGCGGCTGTCTGAAGGCCGTCATCGTCCTCACCACAAAGAAGCACCAGCAGCTTCAACCTGTCATTTCCATCTTGTAGGAAACGCTCTTGGACCTGAAACACACAATTTTAAAACCCACACTGACACTTGGCGTGCACATGTGTTTCAACAATCAGTTTTGTTTTGAAAGGGCTGCTCGTTTGTACCTCTTTACTTGTGACAAGGTTGCACATGCATTCAGTGGCAGCCTGTCGTAGCTGGTCATGTTGCTCAAACATGTAGTTTTCAATGTCTGGTAGAGCATTTTCCTTTAGAATTTTCACACTACAACACAGAAGAAACAACATGGTTCATACTTCCTGCTCTAGAGATGACTGGAAACAAGATTGCTGCAATAATCGCATCTGGCTCGAAAGACGTGACGCAAAATATTACCGGAGCTTTTCACTGAATCCAGCTAAATTAGTGAGGCTTCTCAGAGCTTCGTAATTCTGCTTTCCATCTCTGTCTGTGTGAAGGAGACTAATCAAAGGTCGGATCACCTCATACACCTGTCAAACACAGTATAAATGTGTGTCAGCAGAGGAGCACACAGAAAAACTTGCCAACACATGCCTCTCAACACCTGGCAATATGGATAAAGGCACTAAAACAACAACACAAATGACTCACCCTCTCACCAGGAAAGGCAATCTCTGGATTTGAAATAGAGGCAATCTTTGCCAGGGCGTGGCTCGCCTTCACTTTCCCAGCTTCTGTCCCTTCCAGAGCGAGCGGTATCAAAGCCTGAGTTGCGAGGAGGCAGAGACATCCAAAATGTTTTTTTTGTTTGTTTTTTTTTATTTTAAAGAATATCTTCAACATTAGTATCCAACCTGCTCACTAACCTTTCCACCACCTTCTGCTACAATGGTGCCTCGATCTCTTGGATTTTCCGCCAAAGCCAAAAATATCCTGAAGACGGAAAAACAGGGTTTCACTATGCGCAAGCTATGTCATTTGTAATTTTTGATTATATGAGTCAGCATTCAGGAGGCTTGTACCGCATGAGTCAGGGGCAAACAGTTGCCTTTCCTTTCATGAAATATATGCTTTCATACCTCGCTAACATTTCTTTGGTCTGGTCTGTCAGTATGGAGCTGTCGGCCTTGACCATAACGGCAAGAGCTGATGTAACTCCAGCTTTCAGCAGCCTTTTCACTCTCTGCTCAATGAAATCTTTTTTGTCCTGGGAAAACAGAGGATTTGTGCACATGTTGGTTAACTCCCTTTTTCAGTATGTCAGTAGAAAGGTTCGGTGTCTTGTTCTATATTTTACCTTTGGATGTTGCTCAGGCACGTGCTGTTTTGAGAACTTTGCCAGTTGAACCAACTCAGGTATGATCTCCTTCTTGTCGTAACTATTGGTGCAGTTAATCAGTGTGCAAGCTACTGCATATAATATTGTTTTATCCTGAGACTAAAGACACAGAGAGAGATGACAGTTAGTTTCAAATTGTATCGATACAGTGTGCCGTTTCGTCCTCGCCCACATTTCCACACCTTGGCCAGTTCAAACATGGCCTTCAAAGCAGGCTCATCCTCCACAAAGTCATCCTTCACATCAGCGTCATTAGTCAGATAAGCAAGACCCTCAATAGCCCATTTTCTTGTCTTGGTATCAATCTGAGGATTACAAAGCCACCTACAAGGGGAAAAAAAAGACACATTTAATTTGAAATAGTGTTTGCTGATAAGAGACAAAATACAAATAATTTTAAACTGATATTACATGCAATTATTTTCCTCAACTGGCAAAGACTTACTTCCTGCATTGCTTGGCCAGTTTTTCTGTTGAGCCTTCAGCAAATTGCCTCAAACTGTAATCATCTCCACCAGCTGACCCCAATTTACAGAGACCCTACATAGGACAAAGGTAACACCAGTTTGACACTTTTTACATTTTTTAAAAATAATTATATGTTGAATCTTTCCAAATATAGGTTATTGATATGAATGTCAGACTGTGTCATTCAGGTAGCAAAGTATTCCCTTATCTATTTTGACAACAATGTTTTCTAACACACTGTTCAGGACATGAGCAGTTTAGTGCAACAATATTCCCATTCCTTCCAGTGCAAACTCACCACAAGTGCACGGATTTTAATCTTCTCGCTCTTGGTCTTCTTGTAAATGTCCTTAAGCAGCGACACGCCGTTGGTGATGAAGAAGCTGGCGCGGCTCATCTTCGAGGAAGAATGAATGAGTGCCTCGACTGCAACCATCTGGTCAACGTCACGTTCGGAGCCACACAGCGCCACCATCATCTCCATGATGCCTTGATGCCCAACCAGAGCATTGCCGACTTCGAAAGGACCCTGCAGCAACCCTGAGATGGTGTTGACAGCATGAATGGTCTTGTCCATGTCTTTGGGGTCAATTTTGGATCTGAAGGAAATAAAAAAAAAAAGATCCCATAGAGTTTGAGTTGTTGGTCAGTATTTTTAAAACCTGGAAGCTAAAGTGATTAATAAAATGCGCTTTACAGACATACTTTATGTATTCATCACAAATGTCTTTGAAATTGGTTCTCTCAGGGTCACAGGAGAGGTCGTCGTAGAGCTTGTTAAGGAGCACACTCGCAATCAGCTGAGTGTTGTCGGTCAAAGGCAACTGGTCTGGAAGTTCAGGGACCTGGCCACACACCTTGAGGATCTTCCTCAGACCTGGAGTACAAACACATATTTGCATGAAAAGATATCTTTGTGGATTCATACAAAGGCAATAAATGTGGCCTTCTGGCTAACCATGATCAATAGTAAAGAGCGTCCTGGAGTTGTCTTTCTCTTTTATGATTTTGCGAGGAACGTTCTTGCTCAACAGGTTCAGAGCTTGATCTCTGCCATGGCCAGACACCTTCTTACTTGCAACCATCTCCAGCAGCGAGAGAAGAATAGCCTTAAGGTCTTTAGATGCATCTGTAATGGGACATATTACGCAATAGTATCCATGAGTGAATACCAATGGGAGCATTACTAAACTTACAACTACAACTTTTCTTTTCCAACATGAACGATTTGTCAAAAATAAAGAAATAAGCAATAAATGTTAAGTGCTCTATTTTTCTGTCTCACCCAAAACCAAAGCCTCTTCTTTCCCATATTCTCTTTTGTCTCCGCCTGTGAGGGAGTCATTGATGCACTGGAAGAGGTTGCAGGTTGCCAGTGCAATTTCCTCATTATCGATAGCCATCATGCTGCACATCTTATCGACGCCCACCATGTTAAGTATAGCCATGGCCTGTTTATTGGTGTGAAAGACAAAATACAGAAAAATTAATAAATGAGGCAGATATGTGTGAGAGCTACTGAGGGACAGGGGCTGCAGAGTAGATCGGCGTTCTGAACTTTGGCTTCTCTTACCCGAGCCTTGTGTCCTGTACACATTCCTGACAACGTACGAGCTGCAGCAAGGATCATTTCTGGCTTGCCTGTCGCGATCAGGTTCAGCAACAGAGGTACCCCATTATTCTGGAAAATTCTCTCCGCTCCTGCATCCTCTCTGGCCAGCACAATGAGGTTGTTGGCAGCCTAAGAACCATACGTGTGACAGCAGATGTGAGAAGTTTCAACACTGACATTCCACTGACTAGAAAGGCATTAGGATGCACACGTACCTTTTCTTTATTTTCCTTTCCCATTTCATCATCGAGGAGAATGTCAAACATGTTCTGTACCCTTGAGTCTGTGGAAAATGTTGTCTTGAGCTGTTGAGAGGTCACATTTACATCTTAATTACTCCCTGATGGACACATGTTTGCATCTGATTCAATTAAGGCAACTGTTGCATGCTCCATATGGTGTGCTGACAGTGTCATAAATTGTAGTTTTGAAGCAATTTGCTTTGGTGTTGAGCGTTGCTGCATTGGATGTTGACCTTGGCCTGGATTTCTGCACCCAGTCTGCGGAGGGTCTCCAAGAAGGTCTTGTTTTTCGGTTCAAGAGTAGCACATCTCTGCACATCTTTGAAAGCCATGTCCAATTTGCCTAGCTTCTCCAGAGCTTGGCACCGCCGGTACAAAGCCTTGATGTCTGCAGCGTCAACGTCAATCGCTGTAACAGTTTTTTAAAAAAATAAAATAAGCTTGTGTCTTTGCTATAATTCAGTTTTTAAAATTGATAGTTGTGCTAATGGTATTGGTTATATCCCTTACCTTTAGACGCATCTGATGCTGCATTATTGTAGTTTTCCTTTTAAGAAAAGCAGAAAACTTTGAACCTGTACTGAATTGATTTGCAAGTACTTTTTTTAAATGTTGCCTGTGGTGCTTGAGCAAGCAGCTTACCTTTTTTAAGTAGCATGCAGACCTGTTCCTGTGAATTACAGCCAGCAGTTTTTTGTCTGTGCACACCTTAATGGCACTAGAATAACACTCAATGGCCTTGTCAATATCTCCAGCCTGAAAGTGTTTGTTTCCTTCATCTTTTAACTGAACAGGGTCTCCCATCTGGTTGGAAGACAGATTATTCATTTTAAAATCTCCAAAAAGAGACAATTTTCATGTTGAGTATTATATTATCACTTGTCTCATTGCTAGAAGTACTTAAATGTAATCAACAACGCAATCTTCAGAATCATTGTTAGTTGGAAAAAATTAACATTAAAATTTTAAAGCCTTATTTTGCATTCTTGTCACCCTGACCTGCCAAAATACTATTAGTTTCAAATATTAGAAAACTTTTTTACGTCCTTACCATTGTGGCTGACTGGTAGGTCTGAGTCTTCTGAAGCAAAAGGCCTTGCACATGTTATCTCTAACTTTAAATGGCCTCTCCCAGACCTTATTTGGGCATGGTCTTACACCCCACTCAGAGCCATACAACACATGCAACTTTGTCAATGGCCATGCAAACCACCCCCTGCTTCTCTGAGAGGAAATCTTTCCTGCTCACTGTCTTTATCCCAATATGTAATTTTTTTTGGTATAAACTAAACATAAATCAATAAAAAGAAAACTTTTGGAGTATCTACTGTACCTTAGGGCTTCTGTCTTTTGTTCTGTCTTGATGAACCTCCACCGCTGGTATAATACAAAAGTTTGTCTCTTCTGTAACTTCCCCACTCCCCAATGGATATTTATAGTGGATCTCACCGAGGGGAAGTCACATTGGACCATCCATTGCATTTATGGGGTCTCAAAGAAGTCCTCAAAATATGACCTTTAAGAAGAGGCCATGTAACCTATTATCACTTGTACTGCAAAAATATCTACATTCAAGTGTCTTGGAGGATTTCAGATTTATGGTTAAAAGATTGTTTTTTTCTCCATTTAACAAATGGTGTGAGAGGGGACCCCCCCCCCCCCATGGTGGTCTGCTCCTGATAAAATCTATTTAGGGCACAGACAGCTGAGAACTTAATGGCAACTGCATGATGTCAAAATGATGGAAGGGGAGGGGGTTAAAAGTGCTTGACACTAAGGAGTGACAGCTGTAGGAACCAGAGGAACCTGGTAGCTTCTAGAAGGAAAAGAAACCAAAGCAGTTATCTGGTTTTGGATATTTATGTCAAAGGATGAGGTTAAATTATGCAATTCTGTATATTGCCTGCATTGAACATGAAATAAGTCAACCAACTAATAAAATGTAAAGGATGAGATGGTGAACTGTATAACCACTGTTGTTTTACCATTTGACAGTTTGGATCAAAAAAATTAAAATGTGGTTGAAATACAATATTTTTAACACTTTTAAAATGCATCAACTTTCCTGTTAGGAATTTCCTTCAGGTACTTGAACGCAGCATCACCTGTCAATGTGTCATCAGTGTGTCACGGACCAGGCGAGAAGCCAAGAGTCACACCAGAGCTCAGTTTGACGCCGCTTTATTACCAGAGTTGTACAGGTACAGAAGGCAGTCAGGTTTACAGAAGCAGAAGCAAACGGCAGGTCAGGGACAGGCAGGGTCGAAGCCAGGCAGGAAGTCAATGGAACCACAGAGGACAATCTGGCAGAGGAGAAATGTTTGGCCGGGATCTAAATAGGGCCTAGTGCAGGGGTGTCAAACCGGTTCCACAAAGGGCCGTGTGGCTGCAGGTTCTTGTTCAATCCAGCAGCATCACACCAGACTGGACTCACTTAATCAACTCATCTGAGTCTTCAGACAGCTGATTGGTCAAACTGGGTGTGCTTGACTGGGCGTAAAGAAGGATCCAAGGGCAGGGCTGCCCGCTGCTGTGACAGAACCCCCCCCTCAAGGGACGGCTCCCGATGTCCTCATGAGACCTCTAAGGCCGCCTCCCATGGGGAGGGTGCGTGGGGGGGGGTCAGTACTCCTGGGACCCGGATGATTCCAGACCACTGCTCCCATTCTCCGCTCCCGCGTCCTGCTCGGCCCTCTGAGCTCTGGTACGCCCTGTTCTCCTGCTCCTGATCCGGGATGGCTGCTCTGGGTGTTGGGCATGGAAATCCCGGATGAGCCCCTTGTTGAGGATGTGTCGGGGCGGCAGCCAAGCCCTCTCCTCAGGCCCATAACCCTCCCAGTCCACCAGGTACTGGAGGCCCCTGCCATGGGGTCAAGAGTGCAGGAGTGTAGGCCGGGCCCCCATCCACTAACTGCAGAGGAGGTGGGGCCGGGCAATCCGGGACCAGGGGGCTCTGTGAGCGGGCTTGAGCCTGGAGACATGGAAAGTGGGGTGAACGTGCATTGACTGGGGAAGCCTCACCGCTGCCAGTCTGATGATCTTCAGGATGGTGAACGGACCCACAAACCACGGAGTCAACTTCCAGGATCCCACACCAAGCAGCAGGTCCTGCGTGGAGAGCCTGACCTGTTGGCCCACCCTGTAACCGATTGGCCGCTGCCTCATACTGGGCGCCCGCCCGTATGAGGTTTGCCCGAGCCTGGCCCCACGTCCGTCTGCTTCGAGAGGGAATAGAGTCTCCCCTTGGGCGGCATCTTTCAGGGAAGTCGATCACGCAGTCGTAGACCCGGTGCAGTGGAAAATTATGCTAAAATTATGTTGTATGTTCAGAGGCCACAGTTATAATAATCCTTCCCATGACAGTCCGTCAAACTGTTTCTGAAGGCTGTAACATAAATTTACTACTGTGAGGCCCCAGGATCCCAACCAGGATGTGGACCCGGGGCCTTCTTTCTGTGAGGCAGCAGTGATAACCACACCACCATGCCGCCTACTCTCTCTAAATTTTGTACAATATCTGTTTTAATGTTGTCAGGCCTAAAAAATGCTGTCAAGCCTACAGCAAGAAATGGAAGGGAGATTAAAATCTTGCCCAATGTGTCTCTGATTGGTTACCATGCTTGCCTTAAAAGACAAATATTTCTATGGAAAAATACCTAATTGTTGATGAGTCTCCTGCAGGGGGAAACTGGTTTGGGCATAGCTTATGACACTTACAAGTCACTTTAAGGCTTTTAAAAAGAAACTACTTAAGATTTATTAGGAAATCAAGGACATGACATGTATCACTTTGTGAGGTCAACATCCTTTTATTGATTGCATATGACATAACCATATACATACAGCTACTATCATATGTGCCGTAGACAAAAAAAAGTTATAGATCATATTGTAAAAATGTACGAAAAAAACAATTGCTCAGTTTTAGTTTAACAAGATTTTATATTTTTTATATTTATCTAATTTCATTAATTCCATTGTTTTATACAAAGCTGACAATGTTAAAGGAGCAATGCCGCCACCTCTTGGTCATTTAAGTTAATAAATCAGTATTTCACTGGCTTTGAATCAAATCTGTTCTAGGACGTTGCCAAAGTTTTCACAATAATACAATATAGATCTGTCAGGTTCCCAGCTTCTGGGAGCTCTGTTGCGGGGCTTTTCCTGCCGGGGGCGTGGTGGAGCCATGCCGCAGCTGGTGCCGGGGACGGGCACACTTGCAGGCCATCGGCAATCAGGCCTCCTATTAATGGACTGCCCTCATGGTTGCCGGTGTTGCCGTGTTTCGTCCCATGCCGGAACCCCGAGTGCTCGGATTTCCCTCGTATGTGATTCTTGTGGGTTAACTTGTTCCCTGGATTCCCCTTTTTGGATTTGTGTTCATGTTTTTGGCCCCACTCGGGAGTTTTTGGGTGTGAGTTCTTTTTCCTTTTTTTTTTTAACTGTATGATAAGTCGTGGTCCCCACGCCCTTGAGTTGTGTTTGGTGAACTTTAATAAAGCCGTCTCAGGAGACGACCTTCCACTGTGTGCTGCCTGCTTTCGGGTCCTCTCAACTACCATATCCTAACATAGATCAGTGGTCCCCAACCTTTTTATTATCGTGTACCGGTCAATGCTTGCCAATTTTACCGGGGGACGACACATAGATTGTTTATATTGCAAATATAATAATAAATGTGAATTCACTGTGTACTCTTATGCAACTTTATTAGCAGCTTCCTCGTAACATTGCGCCAACAACATAACTTGAGTATAATGTCAAAATCTATTCACATGCTCTCTGCCCCTAAATAAATGATAAAAAATAATGTGGAAAAATAAATAAAGAACAAGAACCAGCAATTCCACAGTTCTTTCTCTATTATCTAAATAGAAATATCTAAATCTCCCTTTCCCCCCACTGTTGGGGACCACCGCCTTAATGCTCTCTGACTCTGGTTTAAATGTGCATTCAAGATAAAACACAGATCCACCGCAAAAATAAATATAAAATGCATGAACATTTTAAATTACTATGATGCTAAACCAGTGGGAGGCCTGAGCTTGTTTCTCTGCAAAGAGATGGTCCCATCTGGGGGTAATGGGAGATGACACAAAATGATCTACGGACCAGTACCAGTCTGGGGCCCGGTCGTTGGGGGCACCTGAAGTTGGGTGTGGCAAGACAAAACCACTGACTGGCCACAGACAGTTGTGACAGAAACAGAAAAGAATATGGGAAAGTACACTCAGAATCTCTCTCTCTCTCTCTCTCCCCCTCTCTTCCTCTCACAAACCACACTGTTATCTGACATTTACCGGTACTGTTATTACTTTTTCCTCAATTGGTTTGACTCATTTCGTGAAACCAAAATTACATTCTCAAAACTCCAAGATCATTACAGTTCAGCACAACAACATAGCTCACCTGCAAAAGCTCATCTGTCCCACATTTAAAAGTAGGATTTTACAGCGAGTAGTCTCCAAGGTTTGATGTCACACATTGCACTCTGCAAGCAATACTGCCAAGGAAATTTTAAACATTAATATACACACACAAACTATTATTCACACAAATAAGGTAATTTGCACACATCATATGTGTCATATCATATCATATATAAATGTGATACTGCATTATGTTACCTGAACAACAAAATGATTAGAAACAACAAAGTGAATTTAAAAGTAAAGCGTGGTGGTTACCACGCCTCACAGCAAGAAGGCTCTGGGTTTAACTCCTGGTTGGGATGTAGTCTGTGTGGAGTTTGCATGTTCTCCCTGTACCCGTGTGGGTTCTCTCCGGCTTCCTCCCACAGTCCAAAGACATGCACAACTGGTGATTAGGTTAATTGGGAACTCCAAATTGTCCATAGGTGTGAATGTGAGTGGTTGTTTGTCTAAATATGTCAGCCCTGCGACTGACTGGTGTCTAGTCCAGGGTGTAACCTGCCTTCACCCAATGTCCTGGGGTAGGCTCCAGTTTGGTGAAAACCGTCGCCCCCTGGAGCAGCGCGAAAGCCGAAGCGATGAGGGGCAACGGGTACCGGTTCTTAACCGTGATCTCGTTAAGGCCCCAGTAGTCGATGCAGGGGCACAGGGACTTGTCCTTCTCCACGAAGAAAAACCCTGCACCTGCAGGAGAAGAGGACGGCTGAAACAGCCCAGCAGCCCCACTGTTGGTGACCACCACCTTAATGCTCTCTGACTCTGGTTTAAACGTGCCTTCAAGATAAAACAGATCCACCGCAAAAATGAATATAGAATGCATGACACATACACACACACACACAGACACACAAACATACAGACTATTATTAACACAAATAAAATAATTTTCACATATCATAAATTAAAAATGTAGTACTGTATTATGTTACCTGAACAACAAAATGATTAGAAACAACTTGAAGTGAATTTAAAAGCGTGGTGATTAGCGCTGTCACCTCACAGCAAGAAGGCTCTGGGTTCAAATCCTGGTTGGGATGTAGGCTGGGGGTCTGTGTGGAATTTGCATGTTCTCCCTGTGTCCGTGTGGGTTCTCTTCGGCTTCCTCCCAGAGTCCAAAGACATGCACAACTGGGATTAGGTTAATTGGGAACTCTAAATTGCCCATAGGTGTGAGTGTGAGAGTGAATGGTTGTTTGTCTATATGTGTCAACCCTGTGATTGACTGGGACCAGTCCAGGGTGTACCCCGCGTTTACCCAATGTCCTGGGGTAGGCTCCAAAACAATAATAATAACAACAACAACAATAATAATAATAATAATAATACTTATATTAATACTACTACTACTACTACTACTATTACTACTACTAATAGTAATGATAAATATTTCTTTAAAATTGACGCATTCGCAGAATCGGTCTGGAACCGAATTCGTGGGGCGGCCGACGTCTGCCGGAAAGCGTTAACGCCCGCGCTCGTCCCACGTCTGGCGCATGCGCAGAAGCGACGCGGGGAGGCGCGCTCTAGTTCCGGGCACCGATCGGGCACCGGCCGGCCCAGCCCCGCCCCCCCCCCCCCCTCTGGCCGCAGCACAGCCCGCGGTCGCCCGGCAACCCCGTCAGCCTGCGCCGTTGCTCCCCGCGGATCCCCCCGCTAAAGTGATGAAGGATGGCGTCGGGCTTCGGAAAGATCGTCATCGGCACTTACGTGGAGATAAAGCGGAGCGACGGTAGGGTCCCCCCGCGGCGTGTGTCGCCGCCGGATGCGCCCCCGGGTGCCGCCGTCCTCGCCGCCGCCCGCCCGCCCGGCCGGAGCCTTTGAATGAGCTACCACCTTTGTTAGCGCGCTTAGCCTTCCTGACGACCACAACCCCTCCCTCCTCCTCCTCCTCCTCCCCAGTTCGTCAGTGAACAACGCCGGGTGTTCTGGGCCCGGGACGTGGAGAAGATGACATCGGCGTTGTTTCTTTCCGCCCTCGGAAGCGTTTGCGGCTGAAATTCAGCGGCGCTCCTCGAGCTAACAACATTAGCTCGTGATTAGCTAACGATCATGGAAGCGGCGGGCGTCGGTTTACTAGTTTCGCTGGTTTATGCGCTTTTTTTGTCGTTCAGCCAATAGTCCGTTTGCTTATTCGCGTTATTTGATGTTCATTTGTCACGTTTATATCGGTCACAGAACGCGTAATAGTGCATGTGTAATGCACAGGACGCACACGCATGTTGAGACTTGAGTGATGAATGGAGGTGACAGAAAAACCTGTTTGGATGACAATAAAATAATGTCTGTAAACTCTAACTGTTCATCCAAACATAAGAATAATGATACATCCAGGCAGAAGAGCAGAACACGGACTGCCTAATGATGCAGAATGAATGCTTTCTACTCGTTACCAAATTGCAGCTTATTTTTTCAAGGGTTATTTTTCTTTTAGTGTTATCACCATTAACTGTGCATTCATCTATTATTCAGTTGGGGTCTGTTAGGCTATATTACCTTTGGTAATAAAAACTACAAATGCAATACACAAAAAGAACCGTTCGAGTAATCATACATAATTTAAGTGTTCTTAGTGCCCCTTGATCAGAATGATCCTAAATACTCTGTTGACTGTGATGGAGAAGCAGCTCTGCTAGTTGACACTGCATCAACATCAGGGATTGTCCTCCCTCTGGGGGGTGGTGGTAGAGCTGGGTCAGATTCAAGTTAGATTTAGGCTATTAGACACCACCCCATCTGTTGCAAACATCTCCCCTGATTTTAACGGGAATCACTCTCTCACTGGGATTTTTTTCTGTCTCGGGCCCGTCTTTATCCGAGGTCATGAAGCCTTTGTGCTATAGATTATGGCGTCGTTTGACTTTCATCTTTGTGAGAAAATTATCTTAGTTTAGGTTGCTGGAATAGTTGTTTTATTTTTATATTCACATCCTCAGTTCATGTGTAATAGAAAAGATGTGTGTTGTATTTTTTTTTATTGTCCATTACTTATGTGATTCACAAGCATCGACCTCGCCTCAGCTATCACTTTATACAAATATCTCCTTTGTTTGCTATTTAGAGATGACACTAATTCATTTTCTCACTTTAATATCATGCAGTAAAGATTAATGAATACACAGCTGGCTATTTTCATTCTTAATTCTGAAAACCACCACCACCATTTACATTTATTCCCTTTCCTGTTGTTACAGCACCAGTCTGTTAACAGGAAGGAGCCCAGTCTCTGCCTGGCCTTCCTTTGTGTTTGTAGTGTTGCACACAGTCAGTATTCAGTGACTAACTCTGCTGACACTCTCCTAAAGTCCGTTCAGATGGTGTAGATTACTTAAACCTACGGTCTGTCTTTCCTCAGCAGATCTACAAGCATCCGATGAGGCTGTTTCTTCCCCTTCTTGTAAATAGATGTTGCCAGGATACAGACATTATTATCTTACACTTTTACCCTCTTACAGTTTCCTTATTAGCAGAGCTATCTTTTGGGTTTGTAGCCTCCTGCTCAACATTTAAAAATAACTCACCTTTTTCACAGTATTTAATAACTAATAAAATTAAATGAAACCCACAATTAAATGATAGGACGGACCTTGTTCCAAGGTGTACTTCCTTTCACACCATTTTGTCAAACAACCTTTATATTTTATTTTCATACTCTTGGCTGCCAACAACTTTTAAACCTACTTCTGGGGTCAATTGTAAGGTTGTAAAGTAATGTAACCAGCCGTTGTTGTTGCCAGCATTTCTCCTTCTTCCTCTTTAAAAACAAACAGTAAGTTCACATTTTAAGATTCTACCCTAAAGCATTTCAGATGCCGTTTAAAACCCTCAGTAAATATGGCTAAAATAAGACATTTGTGTCTGCTGTATTTGGCTGCCTCTATTTAAAACTATGTCATATTGTCATGCAAATGACATGATGGCAGATTCTTGTCCTTGGGATATTGCACTTGGCAATATTTTGATTTAAATCTAGTTGTGGAGTTATTAAAACCAGGGAACTTTTTGCTCTTTTGCATTTTATTCATCGCACCATTGTCAGGTTTTGTAAATGAATGAGCTGCTCAGCATTGGGCAACACTAAAAGCCTCTTGCTGTTCGCTGGCTCCCTGTAAGTCTCTGAATAATGGATACGGGAACATGGTGTTTCCATGGGTTGTGCTGGGAATTTAGAGAACAGGTCTGTGTGGACAAAGATGGGAGCGCTGAACAAGCTCGTTACAGCTGGCATTATCGCTGCTCAGACAGGGAGGCGGTGATGCCGCCTATCAGAGGCTCGCTGCAGCTGTGCAGTAATTCTCTCCAGACTCACTTCTTACTGCGATGAGCCTCTCTCATATGTATTCATTTGAAAATCAATGATCTGGTTTTATCCTTATTAAACCAGCACTTAACTACATCTTGATTGCACATGTAGTTTGAATTTTAGTCCACTGCAGCGTCCTTCATCCTCTGTTGACCTTGGTTTATTTCTAACCTATCCCCATGACCCTGGGCAAGAGGCTGGCATACATTCATATCATATATTTGTTTTATTTTATTTTTTTATTCCTCTCTGATGTTTATGCCTCCCGTGTGATCCTTTTACAGGGCGTATACATCAGGCAATGGTGACATCGATGAATGATGAAAACGAGAGTGTCACAGTGGAGTGGATAGAAAATGGAGACACAAAAGGAAAGGAGGTAAACCGACATTAACTGGAACTCAACATCAAGTCGAGCCTGTGATTTTATTTCATCAAGCGCATATTTTGATATAGAGACACTGCCGCCTTTCATTCAAGTGTATCTGAGACATTGGGGGGCCGGACTGCATCAGTTTACATGAATGTCATTTTTGTGTCCCGTGTTAATACTTGTATTGATGAGTTTTTCCCCATATGTCTCTGCACAGATTGACCTGGAAAGTATATTTGCACTTAACCCAGATGTGGCTCCCATAGAAGAAATACCCCCCAGTCCAGAGACCCCGCCCCCCCCTACACCTGCATGCGTGAAGGTCAGCAAAATAGCAAAGGTAAGCGTAAGCATTTGGTAACAAACACAACCCCAGCAACTATATCTCTATTGGAACTGGAATGGAATTGAGTTGCGCGAAACGTCAGTGGAAGAGAGAGATGAAATGCAGAATTTCTGCTTTAATACCAGCAATGTCAGTAGAATAATGTATTAATATAGAAGAGCCAAAGGCTGCAGGGAATTGTCTTTTATTCATAAATTCTTTCATAATGGAAAGAATTCTGCAGTCAGGTTAATGAGAGGATACACCGTTGCTGGAAACGGGGCTGCTTGTCACTCAGATGTCCCTTTACTTTTAGCGTCCATAGTAGCACAATACCTAACTTGTGATTGGGCCTGTATATCTAGAACCAACTGCAGGGAATTGTGATGTCATGTGACCGGAGCCCTTCATTCACGTTATAGCAGGAGTACCTTTAAAGAGCCTGAACACAGGTAATCGGGTGGTTGCAGTTCGCTGCTGCTTATTATAGCCCTTGGATCCTTGAAGCAAACTAATTAATGCTGTTTGGTGCACAACTGATGGTGTGCAGAAGGTCAGGGTTGTGATATGCAGGTGAATCTGTACCTCTGTCCAACCTCTGTCTTTTCAGTGACATCAGTGCATATTCATTATTTCACGAGAATGCATTCACAGCTCTTTGTGGCTTGGCACCGACCAGGGTACTGAACCCAGGTATTAAAGGAAGAGCCTTCTGTACTAAACTCTAATCTGATCCTCAGGTGTCTGTTCTCGTGTGTCTGTGTTCCATAACAAATGTGGATGTTTGAATAAGTTATAAATTAAATTAACTGAGCCATGTTATATGTTTTATCAAATTATAACTTTTTTTTTAAATTTTAGAATCGTCGTACAATAGCACCTCCTAAGGCTGACACCCCATCCAGGGAAAATAGAGGTTTGTTTCATCTACTTTGTACACTGTTATTATGCACTTTAGAAAAGGTTATAAAAAGCAAGTGTTAGGTTTTGGTCAGAAATGTACATGAGTGATCAATAATATCATTGTATATTATTATAAAATACTGTATTTTCCAGACTATAGAGCGCACCTGAATAGCACAGGTGACCCCACTAAATTTAAAAGTAATTTTTAAAGGAAAAAATATTTTTACATATACAAGCCGCAAATGTCCACGTTGTAACATGAGGTATTTACACAGAAGTATTTTGTGAATATTTATTTATATACCATATCGGATCAAAATCCAAAGTTTAGCCGCATCAGTGTATAAGCTGCAGGGTTCAACGCGTGGGAAAAAGTCGTGCCTTATAGTCCGTATAGTACGGTTATTATAATTGACGTTTGTGGAGTTCTCGATTGTCACTGTATCTTGTATAATTTAAGTGTGTCTTAGCACAAACAGGTACAGTACCTTTGTTTAAATGTATGTAGTAGTCTGTCTATACATCCAGGGATCAGTTTATTGATGAGTACTGAACTAATCTGCTAAAATCCATGAAGGCTATCATATTGTTGTACTAATTAGTTTGGATTTAACTTTATGGACTTATTGGTTTCTGTGGTTTCAGGTGCCACAGTTATGTAGTGATGTTTTACAGGGATTTCTTTCCTGTGTTTGGTCTTCACCTCTAACTTCTATGCATAGGAAGTTAAATGAATATGTTATTTTGTATATACAGTGATAACAACCCGGGCCAGGGCCACACAACCGCAGCAGGCAGAACCTGCACCCCCACCTCCACCCCAACAGCCTGCACAGCCCACGCAAGCTCAGACCCAACAACAACTCCAGAATGGTACCCCCTTTTTTTTTAATCTTTAAAGAACATGTAGTTGTACCCAATTAAGTAACTAAAGCTGCATTTCCACTGATGTATTGGCCCTACTCTACACACCTTTGGGGGTCAGTACTGTTTTGATGGAGCGTTCCACCTGGAAAAGTAGTACGTGCTCGACAGCACGCAAAACTCCCATGACATCATATTCGGCGCGAAAAAACCCAAACAAGAAACAAAAGCGGAATATACAGAGATGAGACAGGCAGAAGTGGAGGACGTTAAAAGACTTGTATGGTCCACTGTGTGTAATTTTTCGCTGCCATTACAGCAAACCTGCTATATCACAACAAACGTCCATTTGTAAATGGCGGGCAGGAGGTTGAGGTTGACTTCTTACTCTGGGAGAGGCTTCTACTGAGGACACTGTGACGACTCTCTGATCAGCAGGCATCTGCATTGTGTCTACATCACATTTTAGTACAAGAACAAACCGAGCTGCTTCTTTTGGAACACTGACAGAGTAAGAACCAAAAAAAGTAGCACCAGGTACCAGATACTTTTTGTCAGTGGAAATGCCCTGAAATTAAATAGAGTAGAGTTTAGGCGATACGTCAGTGGAAACGTGGCAATATTTTACTTGTACTTTTAGTTATTTGTGTTTGTAGCTTTATTTGCTTTACAGCTTTCTTTAGGTATGACTAGTTCATTTGATTTTGACTTGTATCTGACCTGTATATGTGTTTTTTTTAATTGTTTAAAGCCGCATTAGTAACACATGATTATAATCTGTTTTGTGTGTTGTTTTTGTTAACTGCATATTTATTGCAGAATCTTCCTATCATCTTGTATCCAAAAAGGAGTTTGGGCCTCTTTGTATGTATTAACTGTTCCCCTGCTCTCCTCTGTGATGATTCTTATCGTGTTTGCAGTAGAACTTGAGAATCCTCTATGTTTAGGAAACGTTTGTATCTGAGCGTGTCTGTTAGATGTTGTTCAGACATGTGGTAGCGCCAACAGTCCATCCAGCTGACAGGCTTTCCGAGCATTAGGCAGTAAGCAGCGCTGATGTGGGATCGCACTGTCTGATTTTTGCCGACTCTCACACACACAGAAAAGTCTGAGGAATGTCTCGCCGCTCCTTCATCCAACTGTCAAGTCCTCCAAATGTTTGGTGTCTGGAGAACAAAGGTGTAAAAAAAAAAAAAAAAAAAGCACGGGGTGTTTCCCCCATTACCACCCCAAAACTTCTTCCACATCTGCAATCTTTGCAGCTTTGCCTCCCTTCTACTGGCCAGCCTTACCTTCCTTTCCCAGATTAAATCAGATTTTTAAGCCCTCTGGTGCTTTAATGGGTTTGGATTACTGTGAATGTAGCTAGCAGGAGTGTGTTCCAGGACTTTGGCTCAAGTATTGCAGTAGGACGATGGGGCTTTATCCGTAAGCTGGGATACTGAAATACCGCATCATTTTTATAGATTCTACAAGAACTCCTGTGTATTAACGTGTATTATTTTGTTTCTTATTTATTAGTAGCATCTGTAGATATAGAGAAATAATAATCTGTTCATGCTTTAGTGTAAGATTAAACACTGTCTTATTTTGTTTGAACTCCTCTCTAATGTTATGTGAACAAGTTGATGTCATATAAAGATGGTGGTCTATCTTTAGCATTATTGGGAGGGAGAACAGTGATGACTGTTGTTTCAGTAGCGACAGCAGCCGGACTAGTGCTGGAGGCCCCCGTGTCCCAGCCACCACATTATCCGCTGAGCTTCAGTAGCACTCTTGCGGCTCTCGTAAGCAAGGGGGAAAGATTGGGGAAGTAGCACTGGTTTGGGAGTCTCATAAAAGTCCTTTTGACCAAAATACTATTTGCATATTGTGAAATGGGTGGTAGATTTTGCTTTCTTCTTGACAGCAAGGAGGAAGTCAAACTGTGTGAAGGAGGTGGAAAAACTGCAGGAGAAGAGAGAACGGCGTCGGCTTCAGCAGCAGGAGCTCAGGGAGAAAAGAGCTCAGGTGTGAAACATATAGAGATATAGATTCATTTTAAATGAGTTTTGATTTGTGTGATAACAGCTTTTATGTGCTTCCTCAGGAGATCGATACCACCATCCCAAACTATGAAATCCTGCAGATGATCCGAGATTTCCGAGCCAGTCTTGACTACCGGCCCCTGACCACCTCTGATGTGGTGAGTTGAAGGTTCAAATAGTCTTTTTTTACAATATTGACCTTCAATAATGAATTAATTGAATGTCCTCTTGCCCGGTGCAGATTGAAGAGCACAGGATATGTGTATGTGTCAGGAAACGTCCACTCAATAAGAAAGGTGTGCTCTTACACTTTTACCCACTTGTCATGAGACTTCACGCCTCACCTTCAGTTTCAGATGTTTTACTAGTGCTAATATGATGGATAACTTTAAAAACTGGTGCTTTCCAGAGTTATCTATGAAGGGTCTAGACGTGATCACCATTCCCAGTAAAGATGTAGTCATGGTTCATGAACCGAAGCAAAAAGTGGACCTTACCCGCTATCTGGAGAACCAGACCTTCCGCTTTGACTACGCTTTTGACGAGAGCTCCACTAATGAAATGGTTTACAGGTTTGTAACCACATATCAACAAACGAATCTGCTTCTCATGCTGCATCCTGGGGATGATGCTCATCGCTTTACACACTAAACGAATTGCTTCTTTTTCCTTGTCCCACCATAGGTTCACTGCCAGACCTCTGGTCGAGACCATTTTTGAGAGAGGCATGGCCACCTGCTTTGCTTATGGGCAGACAGGCAGTGGAAAAACACATGTGAGTAACATGTAGATTAAGATGAATTCCAAATCCAGTTGAATGACCTCTAAATAAAACCACACTTTATGTTTTAGACCATGGGTGGAGATTTTTCTGGGAAGAACCAAGACTGCTCCAAGGGAATTTATGCACTAGCGGGTAGGACAGAAAGTCCTATTACATTATTAAGATTCTTACATTTATAAAACACTTTGAAATGCTTCAGTGTTGTAATTCTTCTCGTTCAGCTCGGGATGTATTTCTCATGTTGAAGAAACCCAACTACAAGAAGCTGGAGCTACAAGTCTACGCTACCTTCTTTGAAATCTACAGTGGAAAAGCAAGTGACGTGTCGTTCTTGCGCCTTTTGCTAAAGGCAGCGTGATCTGAAACGGACTGTTTGGTGCCGTCAGGTGTTCGATCTGCTGAACCGGAAAGCGAAGCTGAGGGTGCTGGAGGATGGGAAACAGCAAGTGCAGGTTGTGGGGCTCCAAGAGAAGGAGGTCAGGTGCACAGAAGATGTGCTGAAACTCATCGAAGTGGGCAACAGCTGCAGGTATGAATACTGTTTTTATTCCTGGTGTTGTGTCGATCGAATGCTGAACTGCATGCAACTGAATGCTGAACAGGGAGTTTCCGTCGTGTGCTTTCTTTCTTTCACCCTTCCGTTCTTGTGTCTCCGATCCAGAACATCGGGGCAGACATCAGCCAATGCCCACTCGTCTCGCAGCCACGCTGTATTCCAGATAATTCTCCGTCGAAAGGACAAACTGCACGGCAAGTTCTCCCTGATCGACCTTGCTGGAAATGAGAGAGGGGCTGATACTTCAAGTGCCGACCGCCAAACCCGTCTAGAGGGAGCTGAGATTAATAAAAGCCTGTTAGCTCTAAAGGTTCGTCGCGGTAGCCTGACTTCAGTCCGCCAAGTTTATTTTGAAGTTGAAGCTTAATATGTAAGTCGTTTACCTAAATCTGCCTCTGTTTGCGGTTTCAGGAATGTATCAGGGCTCTTGGACGCAACAAGGCCCACACTCCGTTCAGAGCCAGTAAGCTCACCCAGGTCCTGAGGGACTCTTTCATTGGGGAGAATTCACGTACATGCATGGTCAGTTCAGAGTCTTCGTATACGTTTATTTTCACCCTCCTATGTTTGGTGAAATTGGTCCGACCTGAGTTTGGATCTGACTGCATGCCTTCTGACTTTGTTTAATGATGTCTCTTCGCTCAGATTGCAACCATCTCCCCCGGTATGACATCCTGCGAGAACACTCTGAACACACTACGTTACGCCAACAGGTGGGAAACGCCGACGTCCGAATCGGAGAATGGCTCCGTTCCCGACAGATCCGCGCGCTCTTCAAAGCCCTCCCAGTCCTGGGTGGTTCTTATTGCCCGGACTGACATTGGCTGTACTGAATGTTCTCTCACTCGCTCTGTCTGACTCTCGTATCACTTCTCTTCGTCTCCCGCTTCTGTTCTCTTCACCTCTCTGTGCCGCCGTGTAGAGTGAAGGAGTTTGGGATTAGTCCGTCGGACATCCCCTTCTCCCAGGGCAGTCAGGGGAGTCGCCCCGACCACTCGCCCACCGATACCTTTGAGTATGATGACTTTGCTGCTACCTCTCCCAGCAGGTCAAGCGCCTCCTCAGAACTACTCACTAATCCCCACGCCGCATCCAGTGCATGCGCTCCCTCCTTCCATGAGTTTGCTTTGGCACCTTTTAATCACCTCAACTCTTCATAGCGTGAAAACCTTTATCTTTTGACCGTTATTGCACTTGTTTTGCACCCGCATGACATCTTCCATCTCCCTCTCCATGCCCCCGCTCCATGCATTCCGCTTTGCTCCCGCAGAACAACATGTATGTCCGTCTGCACGCATGCGTGTCCTTAAGTTGTTCTGTGTTAAGCTAGTCAGGAAACAACAGGATCAAGTTCACAGTCACAAGATGTCTGCTGTAGGTTGGCCCCGGGAATAATTCTTTAATGTAGGTAAGAGCATTTGGGAATGAGCACACGTTGGGGTCGAGACTTCTCACACGGGCCAAATTGGTTTGTGCTGCGCCTGCGGGTCAAGGACGTGCTGGTAAAACTTATCATTCTGTAACATCTGTTCCAATGCAACCCCCCCCCCATGGGCTGTTACTATGACACCCCAGCTCAAACATCTGTCCTCATGCATGATGTCATTGCTGCCATGACGTCACCACCATATTATGTAGTGTTTGTTTGACCCAGGCGATGGCCGTCATCCCACAGACGAGTCGGTTCTGAGCAGCTCAGCTCAGTTGCCTTTCCTCTGCAGGGTGAAGGAACTGACGGTGGACCCCAACCAGATGATGGAGGGCATTCGACCCAACGTCCACGCCGTCAACCAGCTGGATGTTCTGGACGAGGACTGGCTGAGCATCTCGCCACAGAGAGACGACCTCAAACTGCTCTGTGAACAGAATGTAAGAATTTCAATCTCTACCTGTCAATCAATCAATCTTTATTTCTATAGCGTCTTTTACAATCAGAAATAGTTTCAAGGCTCTTTCCAGAATCCCAGGGCCTAACCCCAGACAAGCAACAGTAACAAGGAAAAACTCCCCTTTAACAGGAAGAAACCTTGAACAGGACCAGGCTCATGTAGGGGGACCCTCCTGATGATGGACAGATGGGTAGAGAGAGAGGAGAGGAGGACAGGTAGAGGATAGAACAGGTAGAGGATAGAACAGGTAGAGGATAGAACAGGTAGAGGATAGAACAGGTAGAGGATAGGACAGGTAGAGGATAGAACAGGTAGAGGACAGAACAGGTAGAGGATAGAACAGGTAGAGGATAGAACAGGTAGAGGATAGGACAGGTAGAGGATAGAACAGATAGAGGATAGAACAGGTATAGGATAGAACAGATAGAGGATAGAACAGGTAGAGGATAGAACAGGTAGAGGATAGAACAGGTAGAGGATAGAACAGGTAGAGGATAGAACAGGTAGAGGATAGAATAGGTAGAGGATAGAACAGGTAGAGGATAGAACAGATAGAGGATAGAACAGGTAGAGGATAGAACAGGTAGAGGATAGAACAGGTAGAGGATAGAATAGGTAGGAGAGGGAAGCAGAGGAGGGGAGGAGAGGAGAGGCACAGAACATAGAAACACACACAGAATACATTATATTGAATTTGGGATGAAAAAGAAAATATAGTATGTTCCTGTGTCACCGTTTAGTGTTTAATTGTTTGTAACTTCACCCAAGAGGGGGTTCTGTCTCCCTAGAGTCTTCAATTCACTGAAAATCAAACAGGCTTTTTTTTGTGTGTGTAAAATAACACAACTCCCTGATGGCCACATCAGCCGTTGTTAACCTCACAAACACTTCACAGGAGGAAGAAGTGTCTCCCCAGCTGTTTACCTTCCATGAGGTGGTCTCCCAGTTAGTAGAGATGGAGGAGCAGGTCCTGGAAGACCACCGAGCTGTTTTCCAGGTGGGAGTACTCTAATAATAATAATAATCATAATAATAATGATAACGTACACAAGAAGTCATTTAGTTCAGGTAGCTGAAAAAGGCTGTTCTCTGTGAGCAGGAGTCCATCCGGTGGCTGGAAGATGAAAAGATGCTGCTGGAGATGACGGAAGAGGTGGATTATGACGTGGAGTCGTACGCAACTCAGCTGGAGCAGATCCTGGATCAGAAGATCGTCATCCTCATCGAGCTCCGAGGTAAGCGCGCGTAAACCCGTCGCCGAGGCGCCGCCCAGCCCGCGCGCGTCGTTTTCTAACGCCGGCGTTCCCTTTCGTCCCTCCCCGCAGATAAAGTGAAGCTATTCCGCTCTGCGCTCCAGGAGGAGGAGCAAGCCAGTAAACAGATCAACCCCAAGAAGCCACGTGGGCTTTAGAGGCTGAGGATTTGAGTGGCACCGACTGAAGTTAACCACTAGACGATTGGCACAACTCGAGCTGTAGCCGACAGCCGTTAATAAGAGAGAAAAGTCTGAAGTAACAGCAGAGTTGTTATTTACAGTACATTTTTGTTTCCTCTAACAGACCTGGCGACTCAGTAGAGAACTTGGGAAATAGATTTTTCTCTTTAGTATTTTTCCCAAATGGGATTGTTATTCTTTTTTCTTAAATTATTTTCTTTTTAAGTTCTTTTTTTTATCCTCCAAACCCACTTTTTTGACATAACTTGAAGGTTATTTGTTTTCTGGTAGTTGTTACTGACATGTCTGCATGTGCTCTCTGTAATGGCTTATATATATATCTATATATATATATGCTACTCTCCCTTTTTGTTGGTGTTTTGAGTCCATGGGTTAAAGACGACTCCCTACAGAGCATTAACATTTTAACAGGAGCCATTAACAATTATCGTGCTTCAATCGTTTTCCTTCCTCGTGGCCCTGAGAAGATCGTTCCTGTAGTTTCTCTGTGGCAGCGGACATAAAAAAAAAGAATCTTGTTAACCCTGTTCTCCGATCCACTTTATTACAAAAAAAGCGGTTATTAAATGTATAGTTAAAACCAACGACCTACTGTTATGTTGCTCGGTGTTCGCACCAGGTATGTTGGAAAAAGAAATAAAGATTCATGTTTCATTGGAATGGCCCGTTTCTTAAATCCGGTTAGAACAAATTCATTTTCCGGTTCTCGAGCATTTCATTTCATAGACAAGTGTAGCTTTAATTTGAAAGTCCTTCACACGAGTGCTACCTAATTTCCTTGGTAATGATCTCATACACCTTCCACCTGATAGGACCTGATGTACAGCGCACCCAGGAAGCTGTACTCATCAGCAATACAGCAAACTCAATATGAGTTCTTTTTTTTTGCACTGTATGTAATATTAATACATGTTGTGTTTCATCATTTAAATGTCCAGTTCCTGGAAACCATGATGCAAGAAGAAGAACCATCCTGGCAGCAAAGGGCCTCGTCTCAACTGCCTAAGAAAAGTGGATACCTGCAGAATTAAACGCGTGAAGCAGCCTGTAAAAATGGGGGGAAAAAAATTAAATTCAGAACATCAAAACTGAACTGACAAGGGCGTAAAAACTTAAACGTACACCATGAAGTCGTCGATGTCCATGGACCTGGCTCTCTTCTCGGAGAAATTAGCCTCTTGCAAAACGCTCTCAATCTTCTTACTGATGCTGAAGTCTGCCGGGACTTCCTGTCACATGAGGTGCAAGGGTTTACGCACCAACTCCCTCCCTCAGAAGTGTGTGCGTGTGTGTGAGTGTGTCTGTGCTGCCGAGACTCACCACGTTGTGTAGGGAGCAGTGGATTCTGTAGTTCTTTTCCAGAAGCTGCTCGACTGCGGTGGACCTGGAAACCAGGCGGCAACGTTAACAGAGGAATCCCCGGTCACGGCGGAATTCCCAAAGGAATTACAGGTCGCTACTCACTTGAAAGCCGCACTGAGGGTTTTGTTTTTCCGTACGAACGCTATCCTGACCAGGCCGTCCCACTCCTTTCGGACAGAGGACCACGCGCGTTAGCCATCTTACTCTCTGTTGCCACGGGCAACCGCGTCACCCGGCCCGCTGAACCGGAGCTCACCTGGAAGTTGATGGGAGGCGGAGGATTTTTGGGCTCTATTCTGACGACGCTCGACTCCACTTTCGGAGGAGGCCGGAAATTGTTCTTCCCCACCTGAGCGGGACAGAGGGGAGGGGGGGGGCAGAGGAGGGGGGCGAGAGTTAGACACGATGGCCCGGACCGTCGCCACAGACGTCGGGAGACGCGCGCCGACCTTCATGAGGTGGTCCACCCGGGCCAACAGCTGGGTGTTTATGGAGAGTCGGCAGTAGAGCTTGTCCCCGGGGGGGGCCACCAGCCGCATGGCGAACTCTCTCTGGAACATCAGCACGGCACACCTGAAGGAGGACACGACTTTTGAGTTTTACGGGAAAAAAGGTTAAAAAAAAACTAATTTACGTCGTCGTCCAAACCTGAAGAAAGGCCGATGCAGCAGAAGTTTGAAGACAAACGGCGATGAAATCTGCACAAAGTAGAAAAGTAATACTCGAGAGAAATGTCGCATGAAACCGAATCAGCTGTGGTGACAGGAAGGCGCCTACCTGATAAGGTAAATTGGCCACGCAGATGTCGAAGAAGGGCAGATCTGTCTTCAGGACGTCTCCAACTAGTATCTGAAGCTTGTTCTGCATCGGTCTGTGAAACAACGGGGCTTTCTTTAATCGGAGGGGCACAAGAAAAAGACATGTTGATGGCGTGACGGCGCAGCGGGGCCGATCCCACTCACGTGCACTGCACTCTTTTTTGAAGCTCGGCCACTAATCTGCAGTCCAGCTCACACGCCACCACCTGCACAAATGAATTCAGACTGGCTTTTCAATCAGGATTTCCAGTTACAGATTACATTTCCTGGTGATTTAGAATTAAAAACACAATGGTGGCAGAAACATTCAACTCTATGGAAGATCGTTCTGCCAGTCACACATCTGTCATGTGACCTCTACAAAGTTCTTTTCACATAAACAATAACACATATGACACAAAGAACAGATATGCTGAAATCTTAAAAGTTGCCGTTTCTGACAAAGACTTCAAACTAATGTCTGATCTTTTAATTTACTTTACTTTAAACTCTCACCTTCTTGGCCTTTTCCAGCAATTTCACCGTCATGTTACCGGTACCAGGTCCCACCTCCAGAACCACATCTGTGGGCCTCAAGGCTGCCTGAAACACATCAACAAAGGTTTGTGTGTGTGTGTGTGTGTGTGTGTGTGTGATCTCGGGACCAGAGTGAGGAAGAGGAGCAGACCTTCTCGATGATGGAGTTGACGATCAGAGGGTTCTTCAGGATGTGCTGGCCAATGCCGGTGTTGAACATGATACCTGCCACAGACAGCGTTATTGGTGGAATCACACTCTTCCAGCAGCTCAAACACAACAATTTAAGAGATAGAAATCACAGAGACAAACGTAAACACCCAAAAGAGCCGCTGTCACCGTGTAGGTGTGTGGAGGTCAGGCGTGATTGCACAGGTAGACAGGGACGTGAATACTATAATATTATTGATATTTATGGATTAATTGTTGCGTGGGTATTTATAGTGTACAGATGTGACTTTATTGTAACGAGTGGATCGAGACTACGTTTGCGCCAGATGTTAGGATGTCTTAAAATAACTTGTTAGAGCCTATTTTCTTAAAGCCGTAGCCTTGTTGTGCTAAAGCTAACCTCCGCTCACAACACACCTTGGTTCTTTACTTCTTGATGCTGTCTGCTTTTCTTCTCGGCCTTTACCTTCGGCATCTTTGACCCGGGTCGCTTCGCTTTGATAGACGAAAACTTAAATTTGACACAAACACTCTAAAGATATCCTACATTGGTAAACACGTGGAAGCCTCTGGACTTCTTCACCGAAATGTTCCAGGTTGTTTCGCCTCCTGTCGCCCTCTAGTGGCCCGACACGTCAACTACACGCTTTAAAAAAAATACACGTTTTAACGCTATTTTTTTTATTTGACAATTATATACAAAAGAAATATAAATACAAGAAGCATTTCAGTCAGTTATGGGTAAGTCTTCCAGCGTCATGGCAATGTCTCGAAGTTTGGGATCATCCAGCCAGTTGATTTTACAGGCCAAGATTATTCCCTGAGGAACGACACTCGCATTAATACAACACAATCCGCTGCACCATCTTCCACAGTTTTACTGACTTACCCTTAGGACATTCTGCATCATGACAGACGCCTTTTTGTATTTCTCCAGGTTTGACCGGCCCTTCTCCAACGCAGCCTTGTACTTGTCGGTGTCCGGGTGATCTTTCCTGGCCATCAGCTCTTCCACCTCTTTCATTTTCTCGTGCGTGAGCCGTTTCATCTCTGCGCAAACGCAAACAGCACGCGTTTTCGCACAGGCACAGTAACACCCAACAAAAAAAAAAAAAAAGGAAACGCCGTTAAGCTGCAAAACATACCCAGTCTCTTTTTCTGTATCTCTATAATTTCATCTTGGAGATCTCTTGACTCCTATGAACAAAAGACTTTTTAGTCCATTCAACCAATACAAACCAGTAAAAATATAAAGAAGATGTCAAGAACAAAGCGATGTACTGTTTAATCTGTTTTTATGGAGGAGAATAATCCACATGACTTGTGGACGCACGCGTTTAATCTCCACATTTTCAAAAGGTTAATTACAACAAATGTATCGACTTCACCCGACGTGTTTTCACCAGGAGGCAAGAAGATCATTTTATAGTTCTAAACTGCAGTTTGGTAGAAATGGTCATGAGGTTGCTTACTTGTTGCAGCTGTTTTATTTGCGAACACAGAGCCAAGCAGCGATCGCTCAGAGCTTTCAGGGCACTAAGAAAGACACAGACACACACATATGCATGACTCAAAGACGTCAACTTAACCGTGATCGAGGTTTCCAGTGTTCTGTGAATTTACTTACTCTGCCTCGGGATCACTTTGTTTCAGTTTCTCTCCAATCGCGTGCCAAATCTGCATTCTAAAAACCACAAGTTAGGTTAATAGTCGTCCATGGACGCTGCACTTTTATCACCGTGCCTACAAGGTTACCTGTGTAGCGCCAACGAGCTGTTAAAATGAAGCGTCTTGACGTTCTCTACCTCATTGATATAATCCGGCCTGTAACATTGAAGACAGAGAACAATGTTAAAGACAACAGAACCAAAGAATCTCAGGTCAGCGGGCTACTCTGAGCCACTCACAAGTCTCTCTCAGCCTCAGATGCGCTGCAAGATCTCTTGCTTTTTCCTTTTAAGAGAAACTGGACTTTAATTCTTTGTGTCAGCCACAAAAGGTGCAACGGCGTCCTTCCCATACCTGCACTGAGCTGCACTGCCATCTCAAAGCACTGGTTCTTCATCTGTTCTTTTATTCTGCAAAGACAAAGGGGTTGGCGTCGCCGTTATTTAACGTCGACTGGGTCGTTGAAGGCCGGCTGCCTCAATGATAACAGGGCTCAGGTGTTTAAAGCGAACCTGAGCATGTCTGGAGGACAGTCCTCCTCCGTCTCCTCTCTCTGGGTCTCCATGGCATCAGACGGCTCCATCACAGGTCAAATGAGGGGCCTAAATGATTAAAAACACACCTCAGCACAGGATGCAGTGGCTTCATCAAATGTTTGATACAAAGAACACATTGTTTTCTTTTCCAAAAAAAGCATTTTTAAGACGATCTTTCAAACTTATACTGTTTACACTGGGCTGTAGGCTTAACTCTAGAGATTAGAATGAGATTAAACATAAAATAACAGCTTTGGTTGACAAAAACATGAACTGTGAAGAGAATTGGTTGCAAGAAATGAGATTACCTTATATATTTGGGTAGTATAAGACTAATAAATCTGCAAGGTCAACGTTGTCCTACGGCAGGGCTTTTGATTCAAAGTCTGAAGGCAGTTTCCACTCTTTCGCCGGCTGTCACAGTAGAAACTTAAACATAAAGTGTATTCTATATCTTTATATCTCTTTAAACTTTTCCTCTTCTGTTTACGTCCACTCTTTCAAACACCGAGAGCGGCTCCCCGCCAGGAAGTGACGTCATTCCCCCTCCTGACCTGCGCGCGCCACAGCGCCACCCGCAGGTCAGGAGGAGGAACGACATCCACGACCGGGAACGTGTGCAGACATGAGCGGCGTTAGTTCACTGGTTTTGATCGAAACAGACGCTTTTAAAGTCAAATAAAATCGATCTGAGGCAGAACTGTTACTGTGTGACAGCACACACCTCTCAGTCTCTCCGTGATATGGTCTCCATGTACTGTTGTGTGATTATGATATGCTCTTGTCAACTTGACAGCATTTTGGGCCGATATTTTTTCTCTGTAAAAACAATGACGCACAACATACAATATGACATATACGCATTGGTGATTATTATAAACAAAATAAATCAAATAATCAACTTGTACTCGATATTATAATTGCCCAGAGCAGATTTTTTTTTAAGATCCGGCCAGTGTTATAAACCCACCGTAAAGGACACCGGTAATTTGAGACCTGTTTCTTGAAGAATGATTAACAAACTCACATTCTTTTAGAGTCCGTTAAAAAAAATCCTTGGCAACATCTTAATCAGCCTTAAATGAGGACCCTATATTTTCTCTCCCGTCGTTTAGAAGGTTCTTCTAAGTGCCATCACACATCAAGTTAAAAGGCTTGATTTGATGACGTGGACCGGTCTCCTGCCCTAAAATGTTTCCATCTGAAAGCACAAAAACCTCATATCCAGTCTTACAAGAGTGTCACCTCGTTTACACTCCACACTTTATCCTAGAGACGTAGTTCAATGCGTAAAGCTGCAACAATGCACGCAGGCGTGCGGTGAGCGCGGTGACTTCTTTTTTCTTGCATTTTGGATGCGCATCTGCCTGTTGATGCCGCATTCTGCAAGGCTGCAAAACACCCCCGGCTGCCCAGACGCTGACGTCATCGCGTCCTGACGCGCTCCGGTCAAATTGAGATTGTTTTGTTGCCTTTAAGTGCTTCAGACAGTGTGGTATCACACACACGTTTCCTTTGGGATTCAGAGTAAACTGGGTCATTTTGATGACTTCTGCTCTAAAGCCGCAATAAGGCTCTCGACCTGGCTGGAGGCAGTAGCGGTGAAACAATAAAAGGCTTCGTAAGGGAAGTTAGGAGAGGACATCCCGATATTTCCTCCAGTCCGTGAACGCGTCTTCATTATTTTGCGTATCCTGTGTGATTTCGACGAAGACAAACATGGTGCTGTCATGAGTTTGGATGCTGAATTCGCACAGCACGTCGTAGTTGGCCGGACATCACCCGCGGCCGTCTTTCGCGGCTCCTGCGCGGGCGACGCAGGGCGATTTGAGGACGATGCGAAGGGGCGCCTCGGGGCGACGGGTCGGGAGGAACGGAGCGCACCCGACGGTCGGCGCCAGCGCCGGACCTGGCGCACGCACCGCGCTCCCAGCTTCTGCGTCATGGTCGAGCCCCGTGCGCTCGGCACGCCAACACTGACGGCCCGCTGCGCATCCGAGCCGGGGGCAGGTGGGCTGGAGACGGCCGGAGGCGGCGCGCCGCTCCAGACGCGTCCGCTGGAGCCGAGGAGGATAGTCGCTCGGTAAAGAACAGGAACACTCATCCGTGCTGCAGCATAGGCTCCCCCCCGCACAAACACACACACACCCCAAACAACACAGCCTCGATTCGCCTCTGCAGCGTTCTTCTCCCCTCCGTCGGTCACTTTTGCAGACATGTCCTTCACCATGGAGGACCATTTGGAGTCGGGCTGGGTCGCCGTCCGCCCCAACGCGTTCGAGGAGAAGGAGCGACACAAATTTGTGTTCATCGTTGCCTGGAACGAGGTGGAGGGCAAATTTGCCATCACATGCCACAACAGGACCGTGCAGAGGAGAAGCTTCGTCAGGGAGCCTGTGGTGCAGGCGGCCAGTCCGGACGGGGACAAAACGAGGTGTCCTGGAAGTCCCGTCGGGGATAAAGTATTTAGGAGCCCAGGCAGGGGAGCCAGGGACGCTGAGACGAAAGGCTGCAGCCCTAACGTGAAGTCTGCATCAGCAGCTGGGTCCAGTCCCGTCAAAAAGCCGCCAGCCTCTCCCCTCAGTCCTGGCATCGAGATATTAAAACCACTAAGCGATGACCAGCCCCCGTCGCTGGACAGCCTGGACCTGGACGAACTGGACAGTCTCAGCAGGGAGGACTGCAGCTGGGCCGGTCTCTTCTCCTTCCAGGACCTCAGGGCCATCCACCAGCAGCTGTGCTCGGTGAACTCGGACCTGGAGCCCTGTCTCCCCGCGTTCCCGGAGGAGCCGGCCGGGATGTGGACGGTCCTCTTCGGCCCCGCCGAAGTCCCGGAGACTGAAATGGACGACCTGTGCCACAGCTTGCACGCGTACCTGGGCCATGCCCTGGACACGTGCGGCTGGAAGATCCTTTCCCAGGTCCTTTTTACAGAAAGCGACGATCCGGACGAGTACTACGAGAGTCTGAGCGAGCTGAGACAATCCGGCCACGAAGAGGCGTTAAACCGTGCAACAAAGCACCTACAAGAGGTGAGCTGTCCCCATCCCAGCTCAGCTGTTATCCACGTAAACACAACACAGCTGGGTGACTTGTTACGGACCCCAAAGTGAGCTTGAGGCCCCCCTAAAAGTTCCACAAGACCCATCTATCAATAGAGTCAATATCACAGTAATAAAGTAACGTCCCCAGGAGTTAGACACGAACACATGGACACGTCTCAGCGTCTTTAATCCCCAAGAAAGAAGCATGCGGTGTTAGACTCTAACAGTAAATACGTGTGCCGTTGATGTACTGTTCACACACGCGCACACAGACACACACACATGCACACAGTGGCCAATTGATCCTCTCACAGTTAATGGCTATTTTTGTGCTCGCTGGTAGCCTCCAGGATTGTACAGGCCAGCAGAAATGTGTGTGTGTGTGTGTATTGATCCTGTTACCAGCAGCTGGAAAAGAGTGTGCTCGACAGTGTGTAGGGAGACGAGTTATGTGTACTCCCGCCACTTAACCAGAGCGTCTCCTGATCCGTGCCTCTGTCCATCACTCACCCACATTCACCTCGCCGGCCCCGTCACTGCGGATCGAGGTGTTGCGCGTTGACATTGGTTGATTTGCAGAAATATTGATCGCCTTCGCTGAATTGGCGGCAGTGATGAATTGAACTCCCTGTTTGTGTGTGTGTGTGTGTGTGTGTGTGTTTGACACAGCTGCTGGAGAAACACAGGGCCATGGACAGCATGGTGGAGCTGCTGCAGCTGTACAAGGAGGAGGACCAGGCCTACGGCGGACTGCTGGAGGCCTCCACGCAGCTCTACCAGTACCTGCTGCAGCCCTTCAGAGACATGAGGGAGCTGGCAATGCTGCGCAGGCAGCAGATAAAGGTAAAGCAAACAAACAAACAAACAAATATAAACAGTGAAAAAAGACGATCAAGTGATGAGCTGACGGGCAGGAGTCAGGAAAAGGCTGAGGGAGCGGGGAGGTGTATTATTCAGGAGGAGAAGACAGAGGCTGGTTGTTGTGAAATGACAATGTCTTGGCACGTTTAAATTTAGCTCTCTGACTCACACAGTGGACATCAGCGTGATGAGGCTCCAGTATCGCGTTACTATGCAGCGCTTGTCAATAGAAAGGCGGGGTGGGGATAGCTTCCTGACTGACCCCCGCCCCGCCCCCCACTTCTTTCACAACGTCATTTCACATCACATTTTTTGGAGCGCGGAGGTCGGGCGCTGACAAACCGCCGCTGAACTGAACTGGAGCTGCACCATCTCCAGTTTCCTGCGTTCTCACGTGAACATGAATTAGTCATGCATGTGGCCTCTAAATTTCCTGCGCTAGGTTTTTCCAGACAAGACAGGCAGCGTCGTTACAGAAGGCCACGGGGGGATTTTACGTACGGACATCGGAAGCTGGGGCCTTAAATTGTTGCCCCGCTCCTAGCCTCGAAACACTTTTAACCCTCGCGCGTTTGAAACACTCAAGACAATTCATTTTCCACTGATACAGAATGAGCTGGACGTCTGGTGGAGAGTAAAAGGCCCTCTATCATTTACAGGACCCAACTGAGTACAACACTTTACGTTTTGAATAAATCAGAGGAACACAGAGTCTAGATGTGGGACCTTTTGGCCCTTGTGGTCCCGCAAATGGGGACTAAATTAAGGTCTGACTCTGTGTCACCGGGCAAACTCCCCCTGAACAACAGACCTGAATCGCCGTTGTAATGAGAATTGCAGGTTTTCATGTAAACAACATTGTTTACCTCCTTGTGTCTAATAGAATTACATTGTTTTTTTTGTTGTAAATGCAAAATTCAGGTTCCACCGAGATTTGAACTCGGATCGCTGGATTCAGAGTCCAGAGTGCTAACCATTACACCATGGAACCCCACATGAGCTGCAGTTTGAGAGAATGCGTTTTCAACTCACACTTCCTGGGTTATTTATAGCGCCATGGCTCCGGCTGCAAGACTTTCTGTATTGTTGTTGCTCTGCTCTTACAAACTTTTGTCTCTTTCTTTTGCAAAAAAAAGCATGTTTAAACTCTACACAATCTGCATATTATAGTGTTATTTTGCGTTTGACTGAGGAATTTATCTCAAAAGTGTAAAGTGATGCTGAGACATATGTCAGAATTATTGTATATATTGTAAATTATTGCATGCTGCAATGAAATCTAAATAATGAGCCCCATTAAAGTGAGAAACTGCATTGTTAAATGACAGTCACTTCACCTTCCTGCTCTAAGTGGAGAAGTGTGAGGCGTGCCGAGGTCACTCGGGGTCATCACAGCTACATTCATTTATCTCTTAACAGTCCAGGCATCCTGATATCAATTATTCAGCTTGTGTGTAAGGATATAAATTTGAGTGTAAACCACAACGTGAAACCATTGTGAGTAACCGTGGGCATATAAGTAAAGTTTTCTGACCTAACCAGTTTTTCTGAGCCTGAAGCAACTTCTAACATTCCTTCATTCTCACTGCACTGGATTCTACTCTGCAATGCAATTGTAATGTACGTATTTTTACTTTGCATGACCTGCTTGTTTTTAACTGTCCCCTTAAAATGTCTCATCAGATTTCCTTGGAGAACGACTACCTGGGCCCAAGGCGGATTGAAACGCTCAAAAAGGAGGACTTTGACTGGCAGAAGAAAGCGCAGGAGGCAGTCCTCAATATCCAGGAGTTTACTGTGAAATACTTTGAGATCACTGCAAAAGCACAGAGAGGTAATGTGTGTCAACACCACCTCTGTCAGCCTCAGATCAGCAAAGGAACACAGGGATAAATAAGCACATGCTCCATCTAACAGTGGCCTACTATTGACCCGAGTGTGATTTCAGACTGGGGCTAATGCGATTTGGTATTCATGAAGCTGTGCAGACAGATCTGCTTTCGCAGTAATAGCTGCAAAACAAGGACAGCCTATTGATCAAACAGCTCTGCCAGCAGATTGTCAATGTGCAGAGTTACTGCTGCACATGCCTCTCCTCGTTTATCCACTTTCCAGACAACACCCTGGTGTCTGTACTTTTTAAAAGGAGTGAGTAAATGCTTTGATACCCAAGGACAACAGTCCTTCACCTGAGAATGGAATTCAGAATAACTCAATGTGAATGATTTCATAAAAATTGCCAACATATCTTTCTTATCTGGATCCCAGAATTCACATCATTCCGATATGAATTGGGTTTTTGGTGCTTGGAGAACCAAAAGAAACCCATTTGAGAGGGTCAAATATTTGTAGCTGATAGATTATCTTCAAATAAATGAAAAAATAGATGGAATAGATGGTGAACTCATGATTAACCAGAATTTTAGACTTGGGTCTGAATCAGTCTGGAATATTTGGGGGAAAACATGAGACATGATGGAGTTTAAAAATTGAAACAGAAATAAAGAGTGGTGTAATACTCACAACCAGTCAATAGATGTCGCTCTTTACTTTAGAATAATTAAACTCTTGTGAGATTGAAGCAAGAAAAAAAAACAACTACTGGCTGGGTGAAGATCTTACAAACCCTTGTGCTTGTGCAGGCGTGTACGAGCGTATGAAGGTGGACCAGCGTAAATTTGGGAAATCGTCGTGGACGGCTGCCGTGGAGCGCATGGAGCGGCTCCGCTACTCCGTCGCGAAGGAAACTCTGCAGCTGCAGAGAGCCAGGGAGATCTGTCTGGACCAGAGGAAACACACACTCCGAGAGCAGGTGCGGCGCACAGAGAGCCTGGAGACATGCGCACACGCACACACACGCACACACACACACACGTACACACACAAACACTCTCACTCTCTTGACCTTTTCTGTCTGGTCCTCTCAGATGCAGAGTCTGTGCAGCAGTGAGGATGCTATGGCCCTCTTAGACCTCATGGAATCGCAGTATTACGAGCTCCAGCTGCAGCTCTATGACATCCAGGCAGAAATACTCCAGTGTGAAGAGCTTCTCCTCACCGCTCAGCTCGACAGCATTCACAGACAGATGACAGGTACGCGCTCAGTTCATTCTAAATTACAATAAAACCTGTCATCTCATTTTCGAGGGAGTTTCGATAAGGCACCTATGCGTCATAAATATCATTCCATTGCGCATGCACATTACGCGCGTATGTGCATGCGTTTCTCCAGAGCGCCAGGATGAGGTAGTCTACTACGACACCTTTGAGAGCGCGGACGATATAACAGAGGACGACACTGCCGAGAGGGAAGAGCTCCACAGACTTCAGGCCAGCGCCCGACAGCTGGAGGCACGGAGGGGCCGCATCATCGCCAAACGCTCCTATCTGAGGAACAAGAGGGTGCGCGCATGTTGATTTTTGCGCCATATGCACGTTAAACTGAGCTCCCGCAGAGCTCCTTTCCCTTTTCTAACCTCGCCGTTTTGTATTGCGTTTTAATTACAACGCTCGCACACACAAGAAAAAGTCCAAAGCCGCACTTCCAGACCTTCTTTCACGCCTATTGCGCGATGCCGTGCACGTCACCGCCTCCCTTTCGCTCCCGCAGGAGATCTGCGTGTCCAACCACACTCAGAAGCAGCACAGACGTCAAAGCGTCCACAAGGGCTCCATATCCCAGCATCTGTTCCAGGTAGAAGGTCGTTCTTTTGGTATTCTTCCTATAATGACGTGGCCTAGCGCCCGCGCTCCGCTGCTGCGGCGTCTCCGTGACTCACTCCTGCCGCCAATTCAAACTTTCGCAGCTGAAAAATGAAGAGGAGGACGAAGCCAGAAAAAGTAGCAGAGTCAGTCAGGAGAGACAACGAACTCTGGACCGACTCCGAACCTTTAAACAGGTTTGTGGCCTGGAGGATTATTAGAGTTAGTGTTGTTATTATCATCACTATTATTTCTCTCTCTCTCTCTCGCTCTCTCTCTCTCTCTCTTTGGATGTGTGTTTTCTTCCCAGCGGTACCCAGGTCAGGTGATTCTGAAGTCCACTCGGCTGCGCCTGTCCCACACCAGGAGGAGAGACCAGGCGCGGAGCGCGGAGGCGGCCGGGGCGCAGGAGGAGTGCGCGCACCCGGCGCGCGTCCAGGCGCAGGGCCCGCCGCTGTGCCTGAGCACCAGCGTGCAGACGGAGCCCAGCTGCACGCTCACCACGCAGCCCGTCGCGTCCCGCACGCCCTCGCTCCCGCCGCTGCCGGTGCCCAGTCCCGCCGACTCCTCCTGCTCCCCGTGCTCCCTCTCCTCGCTGCTCGGCTCCCCCGTTTCGCCTCCTCCCCCGCCCCCGCCGCCGCCGCTGCCTCCCTTACCCGTGAAGGAAGACGCGTCCCCGACCTCGACGCCGGCCCAGCGGGCCAAGAAAGCAGAGGACGCGCCCCTCTCCCCGCTTGGGCCTTTCATCCCTCGCTTCTTTGACAGCAGTCAACTGGTTAGCGCCCGGAAGAAGCTGAGGAAGACCCCAGAGTTTGACCCCGACAGCAGAAGAGGTACAGCATCCTTTCAGTGTAGGGCGCAGGTGTTGGAGTTCGGTCCTCAAGGGCCGGAATCTGGCCGGGTTTTCCCATCTACCAGGTGGATCGACCTGGTGGAAATCCGCTTCTGCTTAGCCTTAGTTGGAAGGCTGGTGGATCGGAAAACCCGGCCAGATCCCGGCCCTTGAGGGCCGAACTCCGACACCCTTGGTGTGCAGTGGTGTGAAACACGTTCCCCAAAGGGCCGTGTGGCTGCAGGTTCTTGTTCCAACCCAGCAAGAGCACACCAGACTGGAATCACTTCATCAACTCATCTGAATCTTCAGACAGCTGACACCCCTGTTCTAGTCGGGGTGTCCACCCTCTTCCACAAAGGGCCGTGTGGCTGCAGGTTCTGGTTCCACCAGTCCAACACACCCAGTTTGACCAGTCAGCTGTTAAAGACTCAGATGAGTTGATT
This sequence comes from Lagocephalus sceleratus, assembly GCA_911728415.1. Lineage (NCBI taxonomy): Eukaryota > Metazoa > Chordata > Actinopteri > Tetraodontiformes > Tetraodontidae > Lagocephalus > Lagocephalus sceleratus. The sequence continues at coordinate 2,607,604 of CAJVRN010000240.1, forward strand.
AAGTGAGTCCAGTCTGGTGTGCTGCTGCTGGGTTGAACCAGAACCTGCAGCCACAGGCCCCTTCTTGTGGAAGAGGTTGGAGACCCCAACTTCCAAACCGTAGCCTGTAACTTGTTTACAAATCCCAGTGTGTCTTGTCTCTTCCCCGATCCAGTGAGCTCACCCATGGACGAGGTCCTAGCCTCTCTAAAAAGGGGCAGCTTTCACCTGAGGAAGGTGGACCAGCGGACCCTCCCCCCGGCGAAAGGCGACGACGACCCCAACAGCATCCTGGTCCAGATACGTAAGGGGGTCAAACTACGGCGCGTCCCCAGGAAAGAGAAAAAAGACCGCGCCGACCTCCTGACCTCCGCTGACCCCCTGACCAGGAGCATCCACGAGGCCCTGCGCCGCATCAAGGAGGCGTCGCCGGAGTCCGACTCAGACGACGACGGGCCGGCGGGCCCGGACTGGGACAGCTAGTCCGCTCCGGTCTCGGCGGTGGCGGAGAACGGGCGCCGCCCGCGGCGGTTCCCGCGGTCCTCCCGAGCTGGTTCCGGAAGCTGCTGCAGTGTACTTCACAGACACAAATCAAGCACACCTCAATTCTCTCACTCTCAAGCACAAACACCCGCCTAAGGACAACAACATGAGTCATGACAAATATCAACAATATCACCCGATTCTCCCAAAGTCTGGGTACAGTCATCGCACTTCATTCACCACCACAAAGGACAATATTTATGCTTTTATTTGTACTTCTGTAGATTTACTCCTTCACTGTATTTATGCCACGTGTGCTCATTTTTCCTCCCCAGTTACACCAAATGATTTAGGAGTGACACAGAGTTAATCAGACACAACAACATGCAAGAAACAAAACCTCTCCATTGAGAATGGTGCATCATTTCAGGCAGGGTGGGAGAAGATGATCCCAGTGGAAGTGGGTTGACAGTCCAGATTGTGAACCATTACACCTCCGCTGACACTTCACTGGCGGTACCGACCGGCGGGCCCCTACCACCGGGTGTGATGGCGTCGCTGCTGGTGCAGTCTGGGAAAAAAAAAACACCTTCAAATCCCACCAGTTGCTGGTTTCCTGGCTGTCCTCCACGCGTGTCCTCTGCTGCCGTAAGCGCCCGTCTGTTCCCACCCGCAGCGCCGAGGCCCGTCGGCCTTGGCCTTCGGCGTCGGGGACTCGCGACCTCCCGTGTTTTTCGAGCGCGGGCTCGCTCGCTCGCTCGGTGACTCCCAAACTTTTCAACGTGGTGAAAGTCACGGGCGGCGGTGGGAAGGGGGGGTGGGGCCACCCGAGTGATGGATGATATGTGGGAGGCGCGAATCTCTCGGCGCTCGGAGGGAGCCTCCGTGGGCGCTCGTGATTGATGCGGTGTTCTCCCGCCATCTTATTCACTTTCTCTCCTCCGCGCCGCGCGTCAGCCGGTGGGCAGGAGCGCGCGGCAGGAGGCCGCTTGTTCAGCCAGCGCGGCCGCGCACGCACAAACCCACAAGCTCGCCTCGCCGCACGCCTCACAGGCACAAACGGCCTCTCCACCCGAGACCTTTTGTCATGACCACTGCTCAGTCTGTGAAATCAAACCCAGCCTGTGAAAAGAGAGTTTAAGGCAGGGGTCTCCAACCCCGTCCCCAAAGGGCCATGAGGCTGCAGGTTCTTGTTCCACCAGTCCAGCTCACCCAGTTTGACCAGTCAGCTGTTGAAGACTCAGATGAGTTGATTAAGTGAGTCCAGTCTGGTGCGCTGCTGCTGGGTTGGACAAGAACCTGCAGCCACACGGCCCTTTGTGGAAGAGGTTGGAGACCCCTGCTTTAAGGCGACTGATGGGACCTCAGCTCACAGGTTTTCATACAAACACACACACACACACACAGCGTTAACCCACAAACACAATGAAAGTGAATATAAACACTAAGCTATAAACCAGGATCAATGTACTCTGTTTTAACCGCGTCCATGCAAAAAAAAAAAAAGTGTGCTTCTGCGCTCGTTCTTGTCTCCAGAACATTTGTGGGGTAAACATGAGACACCTAAAATAACCAGCATGGAAGAGCTTGGGCCAAAGCTCCCCGCAACATTTTTTTCTCGCGGAGGAAAGCTGAGGCACTTTCACCTGTATCCTCTCACCGTCAGCACATTTCTGCCCCCGTGGTACCGTCGTCGTGTAGCATGTAATCTGATGATCAGACTCCTGATGTTATTATGTGCCCAGAGTGGGTTCGAGCTGCTCCCCTTAAAAAAAAAAAAAAAAAAAAGGAACTACATCGAGCTCCCGTTGGGACAGCGAACAAAAATGGGACCTGATCGAAGCGACGGATCAAAAGTGCAATGTCAATAAAGAGAAATTTAAAAAAAAAAGACCAAAACAAAGGGATGGGTGATGATCAGATTAATTCCTACTAATGAAGACCGAGGAAAGCTGCAAAAGTCCTTTTTTTTTGCCACAGGTACCGCCACTTTCATTTATTTAAATCTCTTTATTTACATTATACCCCCCCCCTGCATTTGAATAAAGCCTCGTGAAAGTAATTCAGAAGTTGTCTCACTGTTAAAAAAAAAAAGGACAAAAGCACTGGATTTTGCTCTCAGTGTATTTAAATATAAAACAGTATTTTCAGTACAGAGGTGAATTCTGAGTCTAGAAGTTGTCATCATCAAAGAATTTAATTTGACTGAAGCACCAGCAGTATTTTTTTTCACCAGGATTTTGGAGATCCTTCCACTTGCAAACACACAATTCTCACAAATCAAATACCACGTTAGCCTGAGGTACCTCTTTAATATCATAAGTTCAAAATTACTTTAAATATTCAAAAATATTGCCAGTATTTTCATACCTCTAGATACAATTATAATACCTATATTTAATTAGCATAAGTTACAAAACAGGAGAATGAAAAGCCTCTTATCCACTACTGTACAAAGGCATTCGTCAACAATAGCATATCAAGACAGTCCCACTCTGCCATTCGAGTGTCAAAGTAAAACCGAAAAGAAGAAAAAAAGTAACGTTTACCTTTGCATCGGTTTTTATTCCAGTGTATTAACCTGTGTAAATAACTCAAACTAGACTTACACTGTGCTAGTATTGGATGTAAATCTCTTATATAGAGTATATAATTACAAAAGTGTACTATCTATGTGCAAATGGGGTGCTCAAACTCAAGAGAGAAAAAAAAAAAAACATTTTATTTGAGATTATTATACTTCTGTGAAATTTAGGGATTTTGAAAAAGAGCTTTTGAGATGCAGTCTTGGATTACATGAGCTGCTTGACGCATACATTGGTCAAGACACTTCTTTTGTGTGGTTTTAATGGTTTAAATATAGGTTTGTGTGGTGACTGTCTACATACCAGATAATCTCTAACAACTCTAATAGTTCTCCTGGGTTAATACACAACAATAAGCCTCTGCGCGCGTGTGTGTGTGTGTGTGTGTAATGGCCCATCGGTGCCTGTACAGGTCTGCAGCTCTCTTCAGCATTCCATCACACCTTACAGGGGGGACAGAAACCGAACGCGGTTAAATATTCGACCTCGAGGAGTAAATCTGCCGTTGGCTTCACGTGACAGTCGGAGATTTCTGAGCATGGAGAGAACACCAAAAAGCCCTTCGCGACCCACAACGCTCGTCCACTTTGGGGCTGCCACACAGGTTACCGGTCAACAGGGGCACGCTTTCTGTTAAATAAGGGGGCTTGGGGGGCGGGGGGGGGTCGGGTGTGAGTGACCTATCTGCAGGAGTCCGCTGAGTAGAGTACCTGATAGAGACGTCATACCGAGCCTGCCTGGAACTGTTCGATGTGTGGAAACGGGATCTTTCTCTCAATGCAAGCACAAAACACTCACACGTATTATATACAGACATGTATCCATGTATATGTGCTTTGAAGGCACATGCTATACATAAGGGCAGGCCTTGTCCTGGAAAACACACCGCTCTGAGTCAGGCAGGAAGACAGGTCAGTTGTCTGTGGAGGTGGAAGCAGTCTGGATATGGGAAGTCTGTCGTCCCAGCTATAGACAAGCGGCCTGTAGAATTTCTGTGTGGCATGAACAATTCATCTGGAAGATTCAAAATGCGTCAATCGTGTTGGGACTGGAACGGTTGTGGAGAAATAGCAGTCTTTTTTTCTTTTTTTTTTCTTTTTCTAACTAGGGAAGTAACTCTCATTTCCGGACGGCCTCGTCACGTCCTCAGCAGCAGGGCGGCGGCAGTCACGCCACCGCAGACCATTAGGTAAGACCGGTTCATCGAGAGGCTCTCTGCGCCCTCCGATAGTCCCCATTCTGCTGATCAGAACTTCTCCGTGTAAGTCACTTTGGATCAAAGCATCTGCTAGTTACAGGAAAATAATTAGGGCAGATTTGGCAGCTTTGGCAGAGTTCTCTGAGGCTTAACAGCAAATATGTCCACGCGACTTGCCTCATTTCCTTCTGGGGACAGTTGCAGAGGAAGAAACAGGGGCATGTGTCTGGGATTTTGGGACGCTGCAGCTCATTACTCAAACAGCAGGTGGCACTGAGGCGAAAATTTCCCGGTTAACCCTTTGTGAGCTTGGAGGCGGGCGGCTGAGGGGCGCTAGCGTTGTTCCGTGACAGGCATCTTTGAGCGGGACTACAATTCATCCAATGTTACTCCAAATACCAGCCAATCAGAAGGCGAGATGAGGTAGCCTAAATTTTAGAATTCTTTGAAAATTGGGAGTTCGATGCCTGTGGGGTTAAAAAACAGGGGATTAGCTGCCCTTTATGATCAGAATCAGAATTGGGGCAGAGTGTGTGTGTGTGTGTGTGGGGGGGGGTTGTAAGAGGAAGGTGAGTCGCATTAGTGTTGATGGTTGTGTGTGTGTGTGTGTGTGTCTGTGTTTCGGTGGGGTTGATGGGGTCATATGGCTCTGTCTGTGAGGATTAGTTGGCTCCATCTCTCTAGCTGGCCTCCTCTATGAGCCGAGCCAAGGTGTCTCTGAGCTCCGTCAGCTCAAAGATCTTGCCATCCAGCAACTCCAAAAGTGTCCGGAGGCTCTTCCTGAAATTCTCCTGCTCCTCCTGGTTCTCCTCCAGCCGCTGCTCCGCCCCCGACAGTTGCTCCTCCAGCACCCGGCTGCGCAGCTCCGTCTCCTGCGGAACGGATCGGAGGCAGGTTTGTGTCATTACAAAGCGAGGAGATTCTGAGAATATGTCGGCAAAACATCGTTTCCTTCGAACAGCTTAACACGCACCTCAAGTTTCTGGGTTAGAGTATCTTTCTGCTCCATCAGGTCGTTCATGGTTTCCAATTCCTCTTTCAACTTTTCCATTTCCTGAAGCATACATAAATACAATAAGTCGATATCGTCGCCGCCACACCACCCTTTTCCCCCGATCACGCACCTCTTCCTTGTCCCTCAGAGCATTTTCGAGCTCCTCTATAGTTTGGTTGAGTTCGGTCTTCTGGGACTTGATCGCCGGGGTCTGGTTGCTCTGGCACTCGAGCTCTGTCACCTGAAACAAAGCGAGACGATTGGGCTCGGAACCGCTGACGGACAGAATGAAAAAAAAAAAAAGAAGACGACAAACGAAGGGTCACCCTTTTGTGTAATCTCTCGGCCTCCTCCTGGTAGGCAGCCAGCTGCTGTTTCCACTGTTTCACGTTGGCGGTGGACTCCAGGAGAGCCGCCGTTAGCTTGGCGTTGTTGCCTTTCAGCGCCTCCAGCTCGGCCTCCCAGTGTTTTGTCATGGTGGGGCTGCGGCACACAGGGACACGCCAGCGTATTACCACCAGTGCCGCTCCTGTTTCTACCTCAAGGCTATGAATTACGACCGAGCCTAAATTCACGTGAACGTCAATGCACTGCCTTTGCTCCAGTGCCTGAAATAAAAACGGCGGAGAGGCATCGAATTGTCTGGTGTCTGTGGACACAGCTGTGATCACACAAGTTGTAAACTGGAATTATATCCTCCAGACTGGCCGGAGTCTAATCTGATCCGTCAGATACTCGCGCATGAGTAGGCAAAAGGGAGATATAGTAGAAGGGAATGGATTTTCATAATACAAGGACAATTAAATGCGGAAAAAGCTTGTTAAAAAAAATGACCTGGGTAATTAGAGGCAAAACACAGCAAAATAAAATAATCCAGGATGCAGATATTTCCTGATCCAGATAGATTAGAGACAGAGAAGTTGAAGAGAATCTACTAAATGTACCAAATTGTAAAAAAGGAGTCAATATGTTCAACAGTCCACTAAAGTCTGCTGTGTTTTTTTTTTTGCTTAAATGTGTGTTTTAAGCAGAAACCTGTGTGAAATGAAGGGAAAGCCGATGACTTAAGAGTGTTTTGTGGGGAGTTCCGGCCATTTTCCAAAGGCGGTGCGGGCCTTCGTGGTAAAGAGTGCAACCAACGAGCCCCCCAGATCAAGCGCTAGGTATAAAATACGTGGGAAATGCTCTACAGCTCTACACCCACCGTGTTCTGGTGGTCGCAGAATGCAAAGAAAATGATTTATTGCATTGTACCAGAAAACAAATAAAGGACGCTTAGCGCGCTCAAGGAGTGAGCAGGTTGCGTATGACCCATCACAACGATGCTTTCACTCTTGATCCGCCCCCTCGCCGATCAATGCACGCATCTGGTCTCACACACCACTATGCTATAACACCCGCTCTGTGAAGTGAAAAAGAGAAAGCCCAGATCTAATTCACTCAGGACTCCCACGGTGCCTTCGCCTCTTACACAACAGCCACCCCCTCCGTGAGTGCAAGTGTGTCTGCTCGAGTGACGCATAGAGAGGAGGGAGACGACACTTCATCCTACACAGGCACATAAAACCTGACACGCGAACCACGCACACACACACGAAGCAGCAAATGTCGCCACAGTGCGCAGCCCCGCCGAAGTATAAACCCCGCGCGCCAGCTCGGCGAGCGGGAGAGCAAGCGAGACGCCAAGATGTGAGGACGGAGAGAGCGCAGGGCAGCGGCGGCGAGGGAGAGAGGGAAAAGACGGTGAGTTGTTTTGACACTGATGTTTTGTCTCCGTTAAATGACCTTTCTGAAAGATTCCACGAGAGCGCCTGAGCGCAGTCCCGGCTGGAGAGGCAGAGCTGAAAGGGGAAGAGGCACGGAGGGTAAGTGTGCCGCCGCTGTGCCTCTGAACTGCAAGAGCGATGCTGACTGGGAATGCCTTGAATTGTTATTAGGGATGAGCTCAAATTGCCAAGGATTATACATGTTTATCACAAAGGAACCAATATTGTGAGGTTAAAGGTGAGGCAGTAGTGTTTACATCAGCTTGAAAATTTGTTTGTAAAAAAAAAAAATCACACTTTGATAACTACAGAACAATTTTTTGTGAATAAGATTTATATTTTAAATCAGATGTATGTGAGTTTGGGGCTTGGACAAATTCTCTGTACAACACCATGTATTTTGCCATGTTTTACAACTTCACAGCATTACTTCCCTTTCATCTAGTCTCAATAAAACTACTAAGCATAAAACAAAACCTAAAGGTTTGCATATGTTGTGTGTGTGTGCGTGTGTGTGTGTGCGTGCTGTGTTCCTTCGTCGCTCAGAGCACTTCAGAACACATGGAGCCAGACCGGTTGCCATGGCAGCACTGTAGGAAAAGACGATGTCGTCCAGGTCCACACAAGCCAACCGCATTCCCACTGACAGATGCCCTTAACCTCTAACATGAGAAGACCGGTGCTTATTAACAGAGTAGCGGCCTGTGGTCAGCACAGTTGCCTCGCAGCGAGACACTTCCGAGCATCGGCGTCAGCTTTGCATGCTGTTTTTGCATCGCGGGTGCTTTCGTCAGCTCCGGCTCAAAGCAGTCAGAAAACATGCTTTGTTTTCGTCAAGCACAGAACCATTCCCCCTTTTCGAAGCGGAGGTCAGATTCCACTACGCACATTCTACACACGCTGCAGCCGACACGACTTCCCAAGAACCGTCTTCCAATGTTCCAAAAAAAAAAAAAAAAAAAAAAAAAAATCATTCACAAAGACTCCCCGGCAAGCCTGCCAAGCACACCTACCTATTACAGCTCTGCACACAGCTCTATCCCATCTTCCTCTCGCTCGCTCTGCCCTCTACGCCCACATGTCTGCCTACACAAAGCACCAGCATGAGCACGCTACAATACGAACATCTACTACAATCCAGGAACGGGGGCAAAGATGCACGCCAAGCCCATCACAGCGGCGGAATAACAAATGGGAAAAAAAAAACCCCAAAAAAACCCCGTGTGCAGGTATCAATAGACCACACTGCGATGCTCTTTGAGAGTTACTCGAGTCGCGAGTGGCGAATTCGTAGTCGTGGATTTGCAAAGTTGGGTGAGAAAAGCCTATCTTCCTACCTATGCCTCCGAGAAAATGAGAGGCTGGCTCGTTATGTCCTTGCTGTCATCACGAACGCTGAGAGTCAACCCCGTCACCCACGCATGCAGCATTAATAGACACCTCAGCAGCAATGCTGCAGCAGGCGGTGGGAGTCCTCTCTACATCCTTCTCTCAGCACCGCTCTGCGTGCTCACATCTGTGTAGCCTTAGCGTTCAGCAGCGGAGCTGCGTTGAGCCCCTGCGCTCAAATCATCTAATCAAATGTACACTATATAAAATAAATACACTTTGTGGTGACCTTTAACACTGAGAATGTCCGGGACTCCTCTCAGGCATGAATAGTTAATCAAAACAATGCAGCAATTGATTTATATTTTTAATTCTTAATTGTGTACAGAGAGAAAAAGAAAAGGAAACGACCAGCACAAGATTACAGAGTTTTTACAAATGAAAAGACCTCGACTCACAAAGGCGACAGTGGTGGACAAGAGTTCATTTCCTTTCCCACTGAAGAAACGACCGCTTTCTTAAATGAGTCACACTGATTGTCCGTGCCCTCCTGTTCCGTTTATTTAGCTTATGTGCGGCTGGTGGCTGTGATTCATCTACAGATTTTGAACAAATCTCCGCTCCGTTCATCTCCCTTCTCAGTTCCTGACACACGCACAGAGACAGACACGCATCCACACAGTGTGTCAGTCTTGCTCTTTCTCTGCCTCCCACAATATATTATATAAGTCTTACATAAATGCTTCATCCACAGCTTTTTTTTAATGATGTACCTCTCCATCACACCTCTCCAAAGACACATTACATGAGTCAAACATATTTACATATGTCCTCTTCCTCTTACTGTACATGAATCTGCATATCACAGAGGATACCGTGTGTCTGTTTCAATCATTAAGTCTGTTAAGAGAATCCAAAGAAAAGAAAAATATGTACAGCTATAGAGGTGCATGCATAGATGTCTTATTGCATCATAGTAGCAAACATTATCTCAAAAATGCTGCATGTATACTCAACAAGCATGCTCAGTCTGGATAATAGGAATTCTAGTTTCCCTGTTTCTGAGAAACAAAGTTACATCTTCTGCTGAAACATCTTCTCTAAAAAAACATGAGTTTTCCATCTGGGACACTGCTCAGCGATAAGAGATGAATGCATCAGGTTTTATATATTATACAAAAGAGAGACCCTCCTCCCTGTAGGTGGCCTAAAATCTGGGTCTGATATTTCTGAAAGTTAGGACCTGAGCTCTGTTTTGGGCAGTTATGACATCGTAGCAGTCAGGGCTTGTAATCGCATCAGAATGAGCAGACGCGACATGTCTTAAACTCTTCCCTAGAGAGGAAAAACGAGACAACAGTGAATAGAGGGAGTTCACTATCCAGCTGCTATGGAACATGCAGAGATGTATGGGCGGTAAAAGGACATGTCGGAGGAGAGGCGTGCGCATGTGTGTTTTATGATGTTTGCATCTACGCCAGATACGACGGTGATAGTTTGTACGGTCAGAGTGTAGAATCTGTACTGCAGCAAACGTATCGTGCGACAGTGGACACGTCGTGATGTGAAAAGTACCTGTGTGCAAAAGCCAGGGCGTTCTGTGCTGGTCCTGGGAGGGAGTCTGAATTGGGGGTGGTGTCACAGATTTCATCCGTGCCATTGATGTTTTCCATCGGTGGGGTCACCGGGGTCAAGGGTGAGGCGAGCTCCCCTCCTGGAGACTCCTGCGGGCACGAAGAAAGAGTTAGACGCTCACTTCATCACCAGGCTGAAGCTGCGAATGATCAGACAACATCCAGTTCTGACGCGTCAGACGTTGGGTAGGTGGGGAAGAGGCGAGGTTGTTCAAGTTGATGCGTCAGAACAGTAAGACGTGACGCTGGTGATGTTATCAGGGGGGGGATTTAGATGTTCACATTGGATGTTTCTGGATATTTCCCCAGTGTCAAACATTCAAGTGAATGACTGTTAGTCATGAATGAATAAATCAACATTAACATCTCAGTAGCAGAGCACGAGTACTTAACAATCACATTTTAACTGCCCTGATTCTGCTTGGTGACCTTGAGTGTCCTGAAAGGCACCTTTAAAGAAAAGTAATAATAATAATAATTATTATTATTATTATTATGATTATGATTATTATGATTATTATGATTATTATGATTATGATTATTATGATTATTATTATTATTATTATCATTATTATTATCATTATTATTCCAAATGTTCTATCAGTAGAAACAGCCCTGACCATTTGAGGATCAGGCTCCACTAGACCCCTGAAGGTTTGTGCTGGAGTCTGGTTCTACATTGTTAGCAGAAGGACCTTTAAGTCCTATGAGAGCAGGACTCCCTGATAGAAGCGATATTTTGTCTCAATGTGATATTCCGCTCTATATAAAGGATAAATAAATAACACACGCTGAGAGGTGGGGCCTCCAGGGATCAGACTTGTTTGTTGAAAACATCTTTCAGATGTTTAATTGCTTTGAGGGCTTAAATTTGTAGGCCAAGTCAACAGCTCGAGATCATTGCCAAGCTCCTCAAACCATTCCAGAACCATTTTGTTGTGGGACAGGTCCCATTATGGTGAATGCCGTCGCCTCGAAAAGGATGTGCACGGTCTGCAGGAATGCTGGGGTAGGTGGCGCATGTCACAGAAGCATCCACATGGAAGACAAAAGCCAAGATTTCCCAGAAGAACATCGCCCAAAGCGTCGCACTTCCCCTGCCAACTTGCTTTCTTCCCATAATGCATCCTGGTACCTCGTGCCAGGCTAAGCGACGCCCACACACCCACACACACAAGCAGCCATTTACACCATGTTTAGACCAGGCCTCCTCCCTTCATTGGATCAGACCACCTGGGTCTTTGCTCCTCAACTTCACCTCTGTTGCTTCCCTGAAACCATTTTTTGATAAACCCTGACCCCTTTAGACGCCCTCAGACCCCCTCCGACACCCCCCCAAAAGCTTCTTCTGACCACTCATCTGGACAACACAGCCGATCCCATGTCAAACACACACAAATCCTCACAATTGAACAGTTCTCCTCCTTCTTACATGTCAAATGTGTGGAACAACTGTTCATTTGTTGCCTTTAAATCCCAGACACGATGATGAAAACGTAATCACGACACTCGCATCTGGAAAGCGCCTTGCCAATGCCGTCAGAAATTAGAGCATCTTTTTGCGTATTTCAACACCGACGGAGGCCAGAACACAGCCCATTATAAAAATCTGCGGCAAAGAAGATTAATGCTTGTCTTTATAGCCCATGCAGACCCAGAATTATGTGAGAGACAAATCATTAACACGAAGCTATTACGATTGGAGGCTCGGGTACAATAACACCATGTCACAGCCTGTGCAATTCCAACAGAAGACAAGGGAGTCAACACAAACGTGACGCGCCTTTCGGTTTTATCTGGGCACTAATTTGGATGAAATAAAGTTGACTCGTCATCCCTACAGTATAATGTTCTGGCCAGTTCAGCCTTCAGCCGTGTCCATTTGGATTCATTAAAAGTACCCTCCTATGGGAAGATTCTAAAGGTGGTGTACCACTTCTCCCGTGTGAGTTGCAGCATTAATTGTCGAAGTAATAGACTGCAGTACAGCAGGGGGCTGCTCCGCTCATCTCCATAATGAACATACGAGGACATGAAGCCTTCCAAACATCCTTTAGATTAAAGGACAAATTTCTCTGGGGATTCTCCGCTGAAAGAAGCTAATTTTCTCAGATGCAGCTACACATGCCCTAAAACACTCTGTTATTGTACTCTACGTCCCACACAAACAAATAGGCCTAACATGCAGGCTAATTAATGTAACATTTCCCTTTTACTTTTATCATATAACACATACAATAAGCATGTATTTCAATGGAGGATATAATACAGGGTGTGTAATTAACAATGGATGGATGGATGGATGGATGGATGGATGGATGAATGGATGGATGGATGGATGAATGGATGAATGGATGGATGAATGGTTGGATGGATGGATGGAACTCTTTGATTTTGGATTATGACCCCATAATCCAAAATCAAAAGAGTTCCCCTACACCTCCTGTGATGACGAAGCTAATCTCAAAGTGAAACAGTGATTATCCACCGTTCATTAGACGCCACCCGGACCCACCTGAGAGGGAGATTTGGCCATTTCCGTCTTTTCTTGACTCTTCTCTTTAGCAAGCCTCGCTGCTTCTTTATACTCAGCAAACTTCTCTGCAAACTGGACACAGACGCCAACATCAGTGTGAATAATTCATACAATAATGCAGTTTAATCTGTTTAGCAAGGGCTTAGGGTATGTGAATGGAAGCATGCTCACACACACACACACACACACGCAGATCAGCGTATAACAGGTCAACCATGAAGCCATTGAGAGGACAGAGAGAAGCTGTTGTCAATAACGACCCAGAGTTGAACTTGAAAAAGGCTGTTACCCACAATGCCTCAGTAAGAAACGCGAGCTAAATAGGTCAACATGTGTTTGTCACCTGTGTGTCGCAGACACGCGTAGATATCTGCGCCCCTCGTGTCTTAACGCCTAATGGTTTCTTTTGGTTTGCCCAGAACTGCATCAGCTAGTTTGGGCCCGTCTGACTGTCATTGAAAGTCAGGTTACGTCGCTGCAGCCTGAAGCAGAGGAGTGAGTTCATCTAAGGCCTCTGAGTAAACATAATACATACAGTACCAGCACACAAACTCCCTTAAGGGTATGGTTAAATGCCAGTGCTACTCTCACAGTGTTACAGTGTAATCCAGTACTGCAGAGGGCTGAGTGGCCTGGAAATTAAATTGACAAGTCTGCTGTAGCTGACCCACCATTAGTGAGTAATTCAATGTAATTTCTCTTTAGTGCACTATTACGGTTTTGGTATGGAGATGAAAATGCGGTAGTTTTCACTGCACTTGCTGGGGGAGGGTCAGCACTGCAGTTATGGGTGAAGTTAATCAGATTACTGCCGCTTTAAACCAGAGAAAATGTGGGGAAATAATCGCATATAGTATATCACAAGCCTCCCAATCGGAAAAAGATCGTTTTACCCCGACCCGGGTTCCATCTGAAATACTTTTCTTAAAACAAGATGATGTTTATCTCTGATTCTCTCCTGTCGTTTGTGCAAATTGTATGTATGTAAATTGAAACGCCCGTCTCTTTTCATCTGTCCGGTATCTCAATGTTACACACTTTATTAGGCAATTATCACGCGTTTCCGCTGCTGCCACACTTGACAGACGCCTTTCCCACAGCATATTTGCGCAATCGAGACAGAACGCGTCCTGAAGATCATCTGTTGTAGCAACATACACCAAAACTATCCTTGTGTTGTGTGTCACATGATTAAAATAGAATCTGTCTTGATGCACTATAACTCTGTTGTGAAATCAGCTGCGAAAATTTCACCACAAAGTCATGTCATGACTCAGTTTTCAGGAAATCGAACAGAAGAAAAGCTATTCTGCATGATGTGTGTGTGTGTGTGTGTGTATACCTTGGTTAGATGATGCTCAGTGGAGAAGCCCAGGCCGTAGACAGTGTTTGCCCGGCTGTCTGCCCACTGACCAAACTTCTGCGAGGTCTTCGTGAACGTCATGTTGGGACTGATGGTGCTGTTGATTATTGCCTGTGGGACAGAGGTAACCCACATAATAATACACATTAAATTAACTTTATTACCTTTACTACTGCAGTGGTTCTTGAGTGTATGCCTGTGTGTGTGCATGTGTGTGTGTGTGTGTGTGTGTAAGTGTGCATTTGTGCGTGCAAGAGCAATAGATATGGGGTCAGTTGAAGAGGCAAATGGATTTCAAATCAAATAATCTGCCTTTTGTGTGTCTGGATAAAGATCTTTAATTCAAATCAGGACAATAGATGAAAATGATCTCAGTGGCGTTGATGTTTGGTTCATCAGAGGAATACTCTGCATGCAAGATACTGCACTATTAGTGATAATAGATAGTTAATTTTATTAAAAAGATGTTTGTGAAACATAAATGGATAGATATTTCCCCTGACTTTCAGTCACTGGTTTATTATACCTGCATGAGTATTGGTCAAATGTGGACCCATATATACTAATTTCTTCTATTACAGTTTAATAATTAGTTTTCTGACTACATCATCCAAAGTGACATGGTTACATGTCTTCTTACATGTATGCAAAAACACCAAATGTTATCTCTGCGTTATTAATGGAGGAAATATATTAATGGATTAGTTATATTATTGTTTGGTCAATTTGTAGAGAGTTGTGTAATATTTTACATTGGCAGAGGCAAATCAATATATGATGAGTTTGAATGTGTGTTACGCAATAGTTCAAGATCGAGAACGAATATGAAAAAAAAAAAACAACAACAAAAAAAAGCCCACAATGAATACAAACTCTGGCTGTCTCTCAAGAATATGCAGAGATATAAATATAAAGTGTTGAGTCTGAATCCAAACACAAACCGACAGGGGCACATAAATACAGTAGCTGCAGAAATACACGCAGTGAAACATGAGCTCGGGACGGGCTGGAACCGTGAGCTTTTTTAAAGTGCGCTTTGCCGTTACAGGCTTATTAACGCCGTTAGTATTCCATAGGACACCTCAACACCTGGAAGACCATCTGACATTTTAATGAAAGCCACTCGCAGATGTTAAATATGCAGAGGGGGAGCGTGAGTGGGGGAAGTGCCAAAATAGCACAATAGTAATTAGCCGCTCACCTTGGTGCCGTCCAGGCTGATGATGCGGTAGACATTGCGCGTGCTGTCGTAGAAGTAGGAGACGGTGACGGCATGCTTGCTGGTGGGCAGCCAGTTCTTCTTGGTGTTGGGATCGATCTGGAAGACGTGGGCCCGGGTGCTGTAGATGGGCTGCTCCCTAAATGGCACGAAGAAGAAGTTGTGAACCTCTTTGTGCCGCAGTATCAGCGTCTCACCAAGCCCAGCCCCGGCAGCGGATCTCCTGCTGCCTGTGGGTGAGTCCGATTGTTCTGGCAACCCGATCACCAGCTCGCCATCCTCCATGGTTACGCCTTAGAAAGAGAGCTCCGGGAAAGGCCTATATGCTCATTGCTCTGGGCGCATTGTTGGCAGGCTACACTAAATGAACCCTCAACTCAATTCTCCTACACTTCTTTAAACGTGAACCTGACCTCCACGAGCAGATACCCCAAACACTGTGTCTTCCCAAGGAAGGCAGCGCCGTGTCCCAGTGCTCCGATATGGGAATGCCTGCAGCACCAAACGAGGGTCACACATGGGGGGGGGGGGGGGGAGAGGACTTAAGGCTAAATATAGACACTTGGCCATGCTTAACTCTCCAAAACACACCCCGTAGAGCTGCAGTGTCCACACACACACGCGCGCGCACACACTACCACAGGTGCACACTTCTGACATTGGCGTGGACTTGGGCCTTCACGTGGCTTAATTACATGAATCGATGCCTTATACACCCCTGTGATATATATACTGATGGGTTACGTAACAGCCCACCCCTGTTTTGACCATTCAGTCACCCCTTCATCACGTCGTCTCCACCCTTCTGTCGGTTTATCCTTCACATACCCCTGGATTGTGGGCGTTTGGGGTAATTACTATAGTCAACACACGCACACACACGCACACGCACACATAGACAATATGAATGCAGGGTGCAGAGGGAGATATTCTGGGTTGGCAATGCTGGCAGAACAGGAGATACAGAAGTGCTTACACTGCACTGAGGGGGTGATGGGGGGACATCAAAGCCTCGCTGTATAAATGAATATTAAAATTCAGCAGCGGCACCCCTCCTGAGTGTGATTAGCCGAGACTAGGAAAAGAAAGAAAAAAGCCCGGAGAAGGGGAGAAGGGCAGACAGGAAAAAGAGAGCGGATGACGGGGAACGTGGCGACCGTAGAAAGTCGGAGCGAATCTGGGAAGTGTTGCCCCACAAAGCTGCTCGTGGAGTGTTGTGTGTGAATTATCATAATCACTGACAGCAGTGGAAGTGTGACACACACACACACACACACACACACACACACACACACACACACACTCCACGGTCGCCCAGCGGTGCCTTGTCCATACGAATCTGCGCGATGGCCGCTTGGCAACTGATATCATTGTGGTTGCATAACTTGCGGGAGCTGTGGCGAAAGGACGGCTCTAACCGGCGCAGTCGTGCTCTGCTTTGAATTTTTACAACGTCGACTGCGCCAAAGGAACTCCTTCCAAAGCGACACCCACGAGCTGTCCAAAAAATAAAAACCAAAAAAAAAAAAAAATCAACGGCTACACGTACAAGTGAACTTTCGGGCGACGGGGGGAGACGACGGGACGTGATGGCAGGAACAAGACGGAGCAGACGATCCCTTACATATGCATCTCCCCTCATGAGAACAGCCATTTATGTCCCTTTCAAAAACCAGCATTGAGTCTGGCTTGAACAAGTCTCGGCCTTGCTTTTATAATATGCCGATCCTTCTGTGATACAGCGATGCTACCGAGGCTTCCAACAAGTAGGCGCTCCTTTCACTAGACCTGGACAAAAGAGGGAGAGGAGGAGGGCCGGAGCAGAAAGAGTGAGAGCAACAGTGCACTTTCAGCAGGTGATAAAGTAGGAGGGGGGAAAAAGGGAACGGCAGGGAAGAGGAAGAGGGAAATGGTTAGCATATGAGACGTACGGCGTGGCACGATGGCGAGTGATGGAATGCGAATGTTAAGAAAGCGCGAGGAGGCAGGCGAAGCGGAGGGGAGGGGAGCGTGGGGAAGTGAGAGAAGGAGGGAGACATGAGGAGAGTGCGGAGGAGGTGATAAATGTAGATGAGGATGTGTGTAGAGGGGAAGATAAAGGCACGGCGAAACTCTGAACTGCGCAGCTCGGTACGAACTGAGTCAAATCTGACTCAAAACCGAAAAGATCACAATAATCTGCAAACTGTCAAGTGTCGGGAAAATAACTGGAGAGTGAAATACCGACGCTTCCTCAGGAATCGTTAGCACAGACACAATGATGAAGATGAGAGAATCCCTGTACAAACTACAATGGTGTGTTATATAATTCCAATTTCTGTTGCTGTAAGTTCCACTTGATAGTAGAAAGGCTTTACTCCCATTAATAACGCATTTCGATCTATTCTTCGGTTTATCACAGTATATATTTTTTGTTACATAATGTTAATATGACTCATGCAAATGGGAGTTACGTCGAGCCAAAAACGCTCACATTTCTTGTGTCCCGCATGTTTCTAGTGGCTGATGATGATGGATCATGGGTGTCATGTGAAGGCTCCACCTAAGGATTTTGATTTGTTAAAGACACGCTGAGGTCAAAAGGTGGAATTTATTTCCTACCCCACCCTTCTACCCCCCCTTACGTACTCTGCCAGCTGGACATGAGTACAATTAAAACAGAGGTAAACGTTATGCACGGCTCTTCCTCACTCCGCAAAATCGTCTTTGTCTTTGGAGTTTTTGATTAAACCTACCAACCAGAGGAGAGCAAAGTAGGTTTTATTTAAAGTGGGGGGTTGGTCATTAAGGAGAGAGCTCCCTGTTGCTCCGTCTACTGGGAACAGATTGGATGACCTGAAAACTCTCTCTCTCACACACACACACCCACACACACATACACACACACACACGCACACAAAAACCGGGAGAAACCGAATCCATGCAATTATTAAATTTGCCCAAAGAACGGAGAATGCCCCAGTCCAGACTGTGTTACAGATCTGAACGCCTCATCCAGTGCTAATGTTCTTCCTGCCTTACTGGCTCTAAGTGGCAACGATAACATGTGGCCGGAAGCGAATCTCTCTCTCTCTGTTCCATCGTTCCCAGATACGGAGCGAGGAAAAAATGGTCTGCGCCCCTTCACCCCCTCTGTGCTTGCACGTAGTCTTAATTGAATGCAGCGTGGCGACGTAGAGCCTTGATTGAGTTTACAATTCATGCAAATGCAGATCAATTGAGTCACTGAGGCGGGTTGCATAACACCAACTTAGTCACCAGTACGGCCGAGTCTGGTGGAGAGCTGGAGCTAAGTGGGAGACGGCTGAGTGATGCTGCTGCCCACAATGTAGGAGGGCAGAGTGGGAGCTGCCCCCGGTGTATTCTAAATAGTTAATGCAGGAGTTTGGGCTGATGCCTCGGAACCGCACCGTGCCCGGTGCCGTATTGTTAAACGCCGGCTGTGCAATTAATCACAATGAACCGTGGGAGACGGCGGCTAATGGACAACAGGCTTAGTGGGGGAAAGGGCTGCTGAGTGTGGAGTTGGGAGGCATGCGGACGAAGAGCTCTGTACGCCGTGTGGGCCCCCCCCCCGTGGAGTTTGAGTGGGACGGAAGTGTCTTTCTGACACTTGAGAGGCATTTTTTAACTTGCTTATTTGTTTGCTGACCCCGTAATCTACCCCCAAAATGTGCTTTCCACCTGATGGAACCATCACACCCTTGCAAGACGTCTTTAGGCTAAAACGCTTGTTTGCTTTGGAATTACATAACTGTCTGTAATGTAGGTGGGGAGTGGGCCTAAACAGAAGGGCTGAGGGGCAACGAGCATCTTTGTTCCCTCTTTCATCACTGTCGGATGGCTTGGCTTTGCTCCGTATTGATGGCGACGCCAAGGACCCACGCCAGGACTCGCTGTTTAGTTTGGGAATCACCGCAGATTAACCCAAGGCTTAATCCTAAAAGTTTGGGGACGACATTGGAACCAGCAACGTGTGCGTTGGAGCGGCTGTGTTCCACCGGCCCCGTCGACATTCCGAAGCGGGGGTCGGTGGATTAACAAACGGCTTCTTCAGAATTTGGAGCTCGGGGTCAGACACATTACCTGCGCTCTTGACCGCCAGGTCAAAAAAAGAAAAGAAAAAAGAAAAAAAAAGACGAGGTGTACGTACACAGCCGAGAGCAGACCGTGCCATGGATGCGGTGTGATTTTCATAACAGGGAAGTTTATACCCTCCGTGGCTGCTGCAGCTCAAACCAGTACAGACAGAAATGGCACCGGACAGCGGGGTGATGATGATGATGATGGTGGTGGTGATGATTGATGATGATGGTGATGGTGGTGATCACACTTACCCCATTGTTGTGGCTGATTTAAAAAAAAAAAAAAAAAAAAAAAAAAAAGGCGACACCTGATTGATCCTTTCCCCTCGCGACCAGAAAACGAGTCTTTTGCGCGGACTGCTGCGTATGAAGGTCTCCCGGATCTCTACTCGGCCGCCTCTAATGCATCACCGTCGGCGCGTCTGCAGGAATTTGATGACAAGCGCTCCATTCCCCTCCGCTGTCACCGCATGAAATCACGCACACATGTCGCTGCGCACATGACACGGGGAGGCGAGTCTTCGCGCAGACCTTTATCTCTGACGGCTCGGTGATGGAGAGGCGGCGGCGGCGGCGGCGGCGCGGTGGGAGATCCAGCACGGTGCGCCCGGTGGTGATCCGGCAGGCGCGCCGCTGCTGTTGTCGCGGAAATTACAGATCCTCTCTGGAAGGGTGGAGAAGCCCTGCTGCTTGAACTGGGAAAGACAAACCTCATTTAGCCAATAGATAACGAACAGCACCACACAGGCCACTCGCACCGCCTGCGCCCTCTCTCTCTCTCTCTCTCTCTCTCTCCCTCTCTCTCTCTCTCTCTCTCTCTCTCTCTCTCTCTCTCCCTCTCTCTCATTACCATAAACTCCTGCTACACCCCCACTCTTTCCACCAGTCTAACCCATCATTGCTTTTTTTAACCGCTGCTGCACACACTCCCCGTCACCAGCTACCACCCCTGTGGTGAAGCTGGTGTTTTCATCTGGATGTGATTCCCTCCTTTGGGAATAACGCATCTTCCTCTTCACCAACATCACTCAATGCACGTTTCCATTGATCCACCTCCCCAGATGCACTCCCCATGTTACATATTTGGAGCCCTTTGCATGGATGCAAAAAAAAAAACAAAAAACAAAACACGTTCCCATGTTGCCACTGCACGGAGCGCTCTATATTCTTTATTGATCCACCCCCCCCCCACACACACACACATCCACATCTGGCTGATACAGTCTTTCCCTCCCACTCACATCGCTGTCGGTATCGAACTGCCTACGTCACGGCACCGTCCTCCGCAGTGACGTCACCCATTGCTCAAGGGACCGGCGTCCGTTGATGCTTTGGTTCTTTTATGGAAATCCTCATTACGCACGGCGGTGGCGATAACGCGGCTTTGGAGGAAGATAAACCCGACACGGAGTACTTCAGATCAGATACACAGACAACACACACCGTGCGCTGCAGCAGCCGCTAATGAGATGTCACCGGTTAACGCGTTTGCACGACTCTTTTACTCAGATTAAACCGCAAAACTTGGATTTAGGAGGCACGAACGGGTGTCAGGTGTTTTCAGTCGCTGTTGTGTCAGATGCGCTTGAAGCAATGGATAATTTAGAATTCAGTGTCAAACATCCCGCCGGTGCGCTTTTCCCCCCCGTTCAGAAAAAAAGGAGTAAAGAAAGTTTTTTACGTCAAGTCCAAAGTTGAAAAAAATAACAATTTAGCGTGTCACAAATTTGACTCGCCGATTTAAATAAAGGCCGCCCTCCCCTTTAAGGTCGCGTGTGACGTCACACCCCCAACCGGAAGTATGTGATTCCGAAGACCAGCCGCAGCGGTTCTGTTTACAACGAGTTTTGTTCGGTGAGTCCAGTTTTAGCGAGCGTTCCGCCCTCGTCCCCCCACGCACCGCGCAGAGGAGCCGCCCCCCTGCGCCCAGGGCGCCGTCGGCGGCGCTTAGCCCGCCGGGCTGACCCGCTGGTAGCGAGCGCTAACACCAGTTAGCTTCCCCGTGACAGCACTTCCCGGCCGAGCCTCGGACTTCCCAGATGATCCCTGTCATTCCCCCCACAGCTGCATCTGAAGGGGCCCTCTTGTCTGTGTGCGAAAGGAGAGCATGTTACCCTTCGGCCGCGGAGCAGGCGGGGGCCCGGCCCCCCGGAGGGGGCCGTACCCGGGGCCCCCCCACCCCGGGCCCTGGGACCTGAACCTGAACCTGAACCTGGAGGGGCTCAACAGGTGAGAAGGGGCCTCTGGGGACCCCTCTGGATGCTTGTCTCTGCAGTCTGGAGGCTGGAGGACTGTCCCCAGGCCATCTGGGGGGGGGGGTGACCCTTGAGAAGACCTTAAGTGTCATTGAACTTCAGCCAGGCGTCACACTGAGTTATCAAATGTGAAGTAAGGCAGCGCTTTGTCAAGTTAAGATGACATTTGCACGCTCCAGTGTGTATTAGGGGTTTGGACAAACCTGTAAGGCAAAGTAAATCAGCCTTCTGAGGCTGCAGTCCTTTATGTTATGTCCTTTTTCTCCCCCATAGTTTCCAGGTTCGTGGGCGAGAGAGATTCCCTGCTTATGAATGGAAGCCCCCTCCACCAACCCCCTTTCCAGCCCCTCCTCCCCAAACCGGGATGATGAACAACAGGCGCAAGTTTGTCTTTTTCTGTTTCTTTCGTTTCATTCTAAAGCGAAAGTGAAACTGAATCATTTCTAGCTGCTTTTCCATCAACATGCTTTTTCTGGACTAGTTCAGGAATTTATCCAACAGGCTAAAAAAAACCACCCTTTTTTCAGGGAAAGTTTGGGGTTTGGAGGTTTATCGGAATCAAAAGATTTACCTGATTTACCCTGGTGGTAAATCTTTATTTAGGTTTAGTGTTATTGATGTTACTGTACTAATAGGCTGTCGACCTTGTTGAATGACCTTGACTCCTTTGATAATTAAATAAATTTGTTGATATGTGATTTCGTAAGACATAAATGAGCTGCCTACATCCCTAATGGAAAAGCAACTAGAAGAGGAATGGATTTATGGATGGATGGGTGGATAAAATAAGAGCAAGGCTCTTTTTTCCAAGTCCAATCAAGTTCTTACTTCATGTTATTACCGTGGCGTTTCTTCCAGGAGGCAGAACAGTGATTACAGCCCCCATGTCGTGAAGCAGCCGCGCCTCGACCCTGCGTCACACCCATACATGAGCGCGCCCTTCATACGGTTGCCTCCCCCTAATCAGCCAGACCGAGCGGTGGCGGGTTCGTCGAGATCGGATTATGATCGTTACCATTCCAGTCCGTATTCCCAACCCCACCCTCCAGGAACCGGCACGCAGACCTTCGCTAAGGAGAAGGTACCTTGCATTCAGGAGCTCTAGAGTTGAAGGTTTCAGGCTTTAATGCCCGTTTCCAGACACATGAACAGATGTGGCACGTGTGTGCTGTCTTAGCTGAGTGGTCAAATCCTGGAGCTGTTCGAGGCGTGTCAGCAGCGACCTTCAGATTTGGCCCGCAAAGAGATGTGCCGATGCCGACTGCAGCAAGACATCAACCGTGTCTACGCGGGTGTGTATGGGATCCTGTGTTCACTTCTGGCTCACAGTCAGGAAAATTACTCACCGAGCGTGTTTGTTGCAGTCGCGCGGCTTTACTTGACTGGGTCTTCGATGAACGGGTTGGGCTGCAGGAGCAGTGACGCCGATCTGTGCCTGGTTATTCAGGGAAATGTGAGTAATGCCGCGTGACACGCGCGTTTATCGCACCAGTCCCTGAAACCATTTGTTTTTGTTCCAGAAAAAACACAATCCAGTTCACGTGCTCTCTGTCCTCCAGAGATTGTTCAAATCACTGAGTGAGTATTTCTCATAATCATTTATAATTTGTAAAACAACCGCAGCCAGCCTGGTTTCCCAAAATGAATCTGTGCGTCGTGTGTTCCTCATAGGCGTCACTAGAGGGAGCCGTTTACCCGTCGAAACGAGGTTCTGATTGTAATGAGGAAATAAATAATCTTAACTCTCCCTTGCTTCGTTCACAGCGTATGTGGAGAAGACCCAGCTGATCAGAGCCAAAGTGCCAATCCTCAGGTTCAGAGAGAAAGGCAGGTAGGGCGCAAAACAACGGACTGACGTTTCGTGATATCAAAAACAGACTGGAAACTTGATACACTATTTTTAACACCTTCAGTAATTTGGAGTTTGATCTGAACGTCAACAACACGGTGGGCATCAGAAACACGTTCCTTCTGAGAGGCTATGCATGCGGTGGGTTCACGTCCTACTTAAAGCAGCGGCGGCCGAAACGTTTTTGTTTAATTGTTTGCCTGTTTTTCAGCCGATCGGAGGATAAAACCGATGATCCTGGTGGTGAAGAAATGGGCACGGCACAACCAAATCAATGACGCCAGTAAAGGGACATTAAGCAGCTACACGCTGGTGCTGATGGTGTTGCACTACCTTCAGAGTCAGTACAGTCACAGATATACGGACAGTTTCCCGGGACTTCTTCAGTCTCTTGACCTTTGCCGTCTTCTTTTCTGTGCAGCCCTTAAAGAACCAGTCGTACCGTCTCTACAGTTGGACTACCCAGTAAGTGTCTCCAAACTAAAAGTGGCATTTCTTCACACACACGTCTGCATCGCTTTTGGGAGCATCTGTTCTAAGCCTCGGTCTGTTTGTCTCAATATTCAGGAGTGTTTTAATCCCCTAACTGACATTGACCTGGTTCCAGAAGGACCCGAACATATCCCGCCGTACATCTCAAGGAACCAGTCACCTCTGGGAGAGCTGCTCCTCGGCTTTCTCGGGTACTATGCCTCGCATTTCAGGTATCTCCCTTGGATATTACAGACTCGAGTGTTTCGGAATCCACCCGTGGTTCCTTGAGCAGCTTATTTTTCACTCCCGTTCCCCATCTTGCCCCGCTTCTCCGGCCAAACTCTCAGTCCCCCCCGTGTTGCACTCTGTCCCGCATCTTCTACTCTTGTTTCATGTTTCCGGCTGAAGGACAGGAGCAGGTGGGAACTTTGGCCTTCCCCATCATAAATATGAAATACCACCGCTCGCTCTGTGTGTTTGTGGACCCACTACACCGTAATCACAATATTGAGGTCGAACCACCAAATCAGTAAACGTGTTCATTTTGGGCTGTAACACGTAACACATCACCGAAATTCAAGCTCAAGCTCGCTCCTTTAAAAATGTCACTCACCTGTACCATTGAACATGGATGGCTGAGTTCTGTGGCATGTTTGCTACTTTAGATAGGTTCAGCTTTGTATTGCATATTGAGCCTTATTTAAACAGCATTACTATTACCTTTTATTACCAGCATTGCTAACATAACCCCACCAACAATACCAGATGATATTTGTCTGCTTTAATTTAGGTGACCTGTTATTTGTATTTTGCAGATGGGACAAATATGTGATCTCTGTCCGAGAGGCCAAAGCTTTGCCAAAGACCAATTCTCAGCAGTGGAAAAACAAGTACATCTGTGTGGAAGGTATTATTTTTACTGCGTCTAACAAGCTGCAGCCGCTGGAGTGCTCACGAGTGACACACTCTCGCGGGGAAGATGTAATACAGGACTCCCTTGTGTTTCAGAGCCGTTTGAGAGAAACAACGTTGCCCGAGCAGTCCACGAGAAGGCCAAGTTTGACGCCATTAGAGCTCAGTTTGCTCAGGTACGGGCCAGCGTCCACGACTTTCCTCTTCCTCCCGGCCTCCGTTGGCCAGGCGTGGACGTGTTTCTCATCCTTCTCCCCGCCTCCCTGTGACTCCTCAGTCCTTTCAGAACCTGAGACAGCGGAGGGATTTGAACTCCATCCTTCCAGTCAGAGACATTATTAACCAGGAGTCGTCCATCAGGTGAGGGAGGGCCTGCAGCTGGACCAGTCGATCCGATCTTCTACCTCAGGACAGGCTTGCCCCCCCCCGGGGTTTGCGGAGACCCGCGGGGCGCGTTTGGAGATAAGGAGCCCTCCGTCTCTGCTCCCAACTGCAAAAACAAAGCGACTGTTAAGACCCTGGTTTTTGTTTGGACTGTAAGCACTGTGGGGGGGCGTGTCATGAAAATAATTTTGTGTTTCAGACCTTTGTGCTTAGACCACATGTATATAGTGTCTGTGCAGCAGAAGGCTTTGAAACAAACCTGCCTTTATTTTTAATCAGACAGATGCTTGTTCTTAGACTCGTTGCAACATGGCTCTCATTCCTGTTACTTTTTTTTTTTTTTTCGTTTTGTATTTTTTGGAAAATGAGAAACTGTTAAAGTACTTACTGGACTGGATAAAAAAATGCTGCTATTTCATCAATCAACCATGGTTTGACTGTTATAAAGCAACTTTATGGGAATCATCAACATACATCATACACGCTGCAGGGCACCTCCATAAAATGAATTTTTCTCCGCTTCTTTGAAGTTAACATGCTCTCAATTAAAGTACTATTTTCTTTAGCAGCACCATTTTTGGGCATTTTTAACGTATTCTGGAGACTAAAGTGATGTTTTCCTTTTACTATCTCACTCTGCAGTGGCTGGCAGACTGGACTCTTCCACTGTTTTATCATTATTGTGTTCTCTTGTACTCTTTTACCATTTACACTGCTGATATGACTATTATGGCCTGACAAATATCTCCTGATGCCATTGGATAAGACATGTTTTCTATTATCTTACCAGGTCCATTTACATATAATTCCATTTCCATTAGCTCTTTGTACATTGCTTTTAAGTATTCATTTTAAGAAATGAAGCCATTTATGACTATTTTTATTTTATTTGGGGGTTTTCCAGACAATCCCTGAATATGTTTATAATTGCCAAAAGTCGTAATAAATGATCCTTCTCTTTTGGAGCTATCACAGGTTAGGTGATTTGAGTTTTTGACACCGGTAGGAGGCCTCCGGGAAGACCCAGGACACGTTGGGGAGACTATGTCTCTCGGCTGGCCTGGGAACGCCTGGGGATCCCCCCGGAGGAGCTGGGCGAAGTAGCTGGGGAGAGGGAAATCTGCGTTTCCCTGCTGAGGCTGCTGCCCCCGCGACCCGACTTCGGATAAGTGGGAGAAGATGGATGGATGGAGTTTTTGACAGACATTTGATGAAGTAGTTATAATTTATATTGTCCATTCATAAAAAAACAATTTCTAATATCAATCATATGAAAGTAGCGAAAGGACGAATAGAAAGGTATATTGTTTATGTAGGCACTCTCCAGATGGAGTAGTCATCTTTTGTTCCAGCGATTCCAACTATAATGCAGATGTCAGTACGATCAACTGTAAATCTCATGAATTCTGGTCTGAATTTAACCTTTAGAAGTCGCTCCCAGAGCACAACCTCTTGCCGTTTCCAGGCCATGGAGCCACTTCCCGGTAGATCGTTTCATCATTTCTACCAATTTCGTGAGGAGAAATGCAAGAAAATGAGAGCTGCGTGCGGTGGTGTGTCGGGGGGGCCGGGGGGCCCCAGATGCTTGCTGTGCTCGTCATGTTGCCTGTGAATGTGTGGCTCCGCGCTAATGCTGCCTCCAGCAGCAGCAGGGGGACTGCTGGGGGTCCTGTTTCAGTACACGGCCTATATTTAACCTATCTGGGAATTTTGATCTTAAAGCTACACTCGCTGGTCGGACAGGGGCACGGCCCTAAGGTCGAGGGTAAAACCTTAAGCTAAAGCTTCTAATTTTCTGCCCCAAAAGTTTCGTTTCTGTCTGCTGTTCTGAGTTTGCTTTTTTGCACAAATGCGTCCGTCCGGCTCTTCGACTGCGCCGGCCCTTTCTGTCAGCACTCCCCTCCTTTGCCTGGTCTATTTCTGTGCCCCCGCTGAGTCAGATGGACAGCTCCCAACTTAGAATGAGAGAAACAGGCGTGCTAAAGTCTCCGAAATCAGAGGAGCGGAAAACATTAAGGAGATTTTGAAATACACCAGGGGTGAATTTTTGTTTTGTGTGTGCAGAGAACAGGGAGCCAGGATTGTTACAGAGATGGAGGAATGTGGCAGTTTGGACTCGGAGGTCACAGAGTTTCAATGCGAGGCTTCCGAGGCCGCCAGCCAGGACGACGACGATGACGACGAAGAAGTGGAGGAACTGCAAAATAGGTATCTGTCATAATAAATCTATTGGGGGGGGTTTGTATGAAGTAACATGCTGGTTTATGAAGTGACTTGAATGACGATACCTTTTTTTTACGAGGCACCAGGTGATCCGGGTTCAGATGTGTTTTTTAAATTTTCAATAAATCAATACTGGATAACTCAATAATAAGTGAAGTGTCTTCAGAGTGTCTTCAGAGTGTGAAATATGGCAAGAAGTCACCCAAGGCAAGGCTGCATTTTGATATTTAATAAACTAAACTAACATGTGTTTTACCATGCTCTTCCTTTCCATGTAATGTAATGTAATATAAATACTTATCTAAAATTACATGGCTGATGCATTTGGACGTCACCATGTCATGTTGCAATATTTTCGTGGTATCCGATGTGGGCGGGAACTTCTCATCATTATTTTTTCAGATCATCACTTGGATTTGCAGCCTGACACCAGACACTTCTTCGGCGCTGATCCCCGGACTCCTCGAGTTCTCTTGGGGATCCGTAGTTTTGATTGATTAATTGGGGTGTTCTCAGTGTATATTTCAGCGATGTGTGCCAAACGGATCTCCCCTTGCAGCAAAATTGTTTACTCGTGTCCTTCCTCTCATAAACCTCACAAACAGCCCTCTCTCCTTCTTCTAATTTTGTCACTGCTCTCCCCTGTAGCCTCCGAGAAGCCGTGCAGGACCAAGCCGTGAAACCCAAATTTCAGTGCCTGATGGTAGACCCGTCGTTCTCCATGGTAACGGTTCAGAGCGAGGACAGCGGTATAGTTTGGGAGACAGCCTCCAGCCGGTGCTCGACCCCCTGGGCTTCTGACACCAGCTCCATCTCTGAAGCGTACAGCATGGAGGGCTCCGGAGCGGCCGGAAAGATCACCATTGTCTTCGACGAGGAGAAGGTAGCCCGCAGGAGGATAAGGTCCGGAGGCCGGAGCAGCAGGCTGGCGGACAGGCTGAGCCGCCTGGGCAGTTCCAGGTCGGCCTCAGCCCTGGGAACGGAGAGGCTGGAGATGACGGAGGTCTCCGTTCCCAACATCACGGAGGAGAAAGCTGAGACAGAGCCAGACCTGGAGAAAATCAAAAACAAAGACCAGCAGCTGTTCAGCTTGATCTCAGAGGGTTATGAGATCCTCAACATCCGAGTTCCCACCAAACTGCCCACCGTGGATGAGGAGGAGAGCACGGAGCTGCCGGACAACTTGTCTTACTTGGACCAGACGCCAAAGATCAAGTCTCGAAACCAAGAGTGGTCGCAGCAACAGAGCCGTGTCCCGCAGGATGAGGAAACCCTGGCAGATCAACAGGTAGTCACTAGTTAACATCCAGTAACACTTATTTTCTCTTATTCACATGCATTACGGCAGCTTCTATTAATGTGACATGTTTATCCATTAAAACCTTCCTCCACTAAAAATCTCCCATCCATTCACGGCCTTCCTGCCTGACTGTTTTTTCCAGGTCCCAGATCAAGAGTCTTCTCAGCCTTCCACCGACACGGAGCTCAGACGGACACCGGCCGAGAAAGACAGCGTTAACGACATCGACTACTTCGAGAAGTTTACCCTGGTGGATGTGGTAGGCGCGGGGGAACGAGCTCTGGAGGAGCAGGAGACGGGACAGCCCGCAGCCAAGGTCTCAACAGAGGAGCCCAAGACCAGGGAGGAGGCGGCCAACGACCGCCTCCCTGGATCAGAGGACTCATTTGTCATTGTTTCGGACGTGGACATAGTCGGCGAACACCTAGACGAGGTCTTCTACGGAGACGGGGCTCCCGAAGATGCCCTGCAGCAGAGGGAGCATGAGGCGGCGTGCGAAGCAGGGATGAGATCGAGGCGGGAGAGCCAGAGGTCTGGAAAGGAAAATGGTTCAGTGCTGTTTGAGACTGAGGAGACCACCCTGACACCCATCTTCATATCCTCTGGACCTCCTAAGATCATCGATCCCATCCTGCTGGAGGAGCCCACGGCCATGTCCTTCCTGTACTCAGACCTCTATGAGGACGCAGTGGGGGAAAGGAGGAAAAGCGACGAAGAGCACTCAGAGTCGGAGAGCGTGTCCTCAGAGAAGATGGGCAAGAGGCGCCTGTCGGACTCAGAGGAGGCAGACGGATACCTGGAGAAGTTCACCCTAAAGGACGAAATCCCAACCGTGGCGATCCCACTGGAACCGGCGGAGGACAGCAGGGAGGGGAGGATGGTGTGGGCCCAGAGCAAATTTGATATGACGGGGTGTTTAACAAGAGTGGCAAAAGAAGAAGACGACGAGGTCAAGCTGGAGGAGACGCAGGACATCTCCGTCAAAGGCGGAGATGAAGACCTGAAAACGGCAGCGTTTGATGAGCGCGCAGGAGAAGCGGCAGAGAAGACGGAAGAGCAGAGCGGCGGAGAAAGATCAATGCAGGAGTCGACAGCGAGGGATGAGGAGGTAAAGCGCGAAGTTAGGCGAGACGAGAGCGAGAGCTCTGAGGCGCGTCCTACAACTCAACCGATCAGCAGGACAGACGGGAGCGCAGAAGGTCTGGCAGAAACACACGCGGAGCCCACACGCAGCCATCAGGAACGTCGGAGCCACGCAGCGACAGAGATAAGGGATCAGGGCGTGATCAAAGGCGCAGCAGAGAGCGACGGGACAGCACCTCCGGGCCCAGATGAGATGAGGGTTGAGTCGGAAACACCAGCAGAAAGCACCAAAGAGACGCCCCGTGGAGAGGCGGCAGTCGCCGCTGAGGACGTGACAGCTGCTGGTCGGGAACCGTCTACTGATGCTGGGACAGGAAACTCAGCTGCGGCATCCCAGCGTGAGGAGAAGGAAGCGGACCGCGACGCCACGGCGTGCGCTTCAGTGGAGGCCCGCCACGAGGAGGAGACTCAAAGTGAAGCTCCTGCTGATCTTCGGGAGGCCGGAAGCTCTGAGAAAACAGGCGACCAATCGGGAGAGGGAGCGTGTGGAGCTGAGAGCCCGGAGCCTGAGGCCGTGATGGAGGCTGAGCTGGAGGCAGAAGGTGATGGTGAAGCCGTAGCAACCAAACCCGGAACGCCAGGAGAGTCCAAACTGCGTCCAGAGGACGAGACGGCAACAGGCGGAGCGCCAGCGGAAGAGAAGCGCAGCGATGTGACGCCGGTACCCGAAGCCGAAGAGAAGGAACCCACAGAAGACAGCGGAGACGGCGCTCACGAGAAGAAGACAGCTGAAGACTTTGTCCTCCTTGTCCCCAAAGGACAAGCCATCGAGATGGACATCGAGATAAGTCACGTCCCAAAGGTGACTACGGATGACAGCAAGGGCGGAGATCTCACACCCCCGTGTGTTACCATGGATATAGAGAGCCCAGAGGCGCCAGCAATGGCAGAACCTCAGCTGGAGGTCCAAGTCAATGAAGTTCAGGAGCAAGAGAATCGTTTCTCTCCTCCAGCACCTCCCGAGGATGCAATCACCGAGCAGCAGGAGGCGGAGAACGACCAGGGCGCCTTTCCCTCTCTGAGGAGCTTCGTCCCCCAGGAGGACTTGTCCGGACCGCTCGAGGAGGTCCTGCGCCCAGAAGCACAACACGAAGTGGAAGAGGTGGAGGCGATCGAGGCGGCAGACGTCACCGAGGAAGCCGTCGATGAAGCCGTCGATGAAGAAGAACGCCGGAGGAGGCCAGAGATAGACGCGCACAGCGAGGATAAAGAAGGAGGGACGAGGGCGGAGGAGGTGGCTGCAGAATCCTCAGACCTGAACGCTGAGGAGCTGGACTATGAGGTGATATGTGAGCAGGAGGCAAAGGAGATGCGTGAGGAGGAACCGCAGAGAGACAGAGAGGAGCCGGAACCCGAGCCGGAACCCGAGAAGGGAGTCTTCGATTTGTCTCCGGACGAAGAGCCCATTGAGGATGACTATGAAATCTTTGACGCTGAGGAGGAGCGGCAGGCCCGACTGGCCGCCGAGCTTCAGGGTCTGGACTGGTTCTGCTTCACCTGCGCGGATCTGCTCTCAAAGGACGGCCTCGTGTCCGAGGAGCATCGCGGCCACGACGTCGTTGACGTCGACGCCGCCTACGAGGAGATCAAGGTAAAGGAGCAACCTTTGCGACAGGAAAATGCTCCCGTGTTTGTGGGGAAATGACGACGCTCGCACAGCTCGCACATTAACGGACACAAAGGTTCCGCTCTTCACAATCCAACGTTCCACCGGGAAACTTTTCCAGAATCCAGATGTTATTCTGACACCCGAGAACGTCACATTTTGCCCAGATCGGTTTTCCCCCATCACGCGCTTAAGCAGACTTAAATGATCAAACGAAGGCTGCTGTTGGTTCGGTCAGCGCCTGCAGCCCGCCGGGTTCATCTGGTGTGATGTAATACTCTGATTTGGTCCTTTGAAAGGTCCAGCGTGACATCATCGAGGAGAGAGAGAGAGCAATACGCGATCTGCTCTCCTGGGTTAGCGCAGGGTCAGCCATCTGCACGGTCTGGAAAAGGTCACTTTTCTGTCTGTTATTTTCCGTTTCTCCGGGCTCTTCTTTTAAGTCGGGGCCTCCTTATTAAATCTTGGGCTTATTGGTGCAGAGGTGTTGATGGCTGAAATAAGTCAGCGTATATTTGACACCCAGTCGCACACAGTAGCACTCTCTCTCTCTCTCTCTCACACACACACACACACACACACACACACACACACACACACACACACACACACACACACACACACACACACACACACACACACACACACACACACCTGTTTTCTGCAGAGAGGCTTCATTTCTGGAGGATGCCCACAGTTTGACCCAGTTAAACGTGATCCTGTGGTGACGGGGGATTTCCATCTTCCTGGCTAACTAACCTAACTAGACCAAGACTAACAATCTAGTTGACTTGAATTACATCAAAACAAAAAGCAACCGTGTCCTGTCCCAGAGCAGGTCTTAATTATTCAGAGCACACGGAAGCCCGTGTTAACTTTTTAACTTGAATTTTCAATGTGACCAATTCTTTGTTAATTTTTTTTAGTTTAGTCTTTTAGTTTCTTTAGTGGGAAGAGATATAGTACATGTAAGATATATCAGCGGTATATCATTTAAGTGTTTTACCAGGAGAAGCTGGGCGACTGGATCTCTGAGCTGCAGGAGAGGTCAGAAAACGTTGAGGACCTGGTGTCTGAACTGGAACTGGCGTATAACTCTGTAGAGGTAAGCTCCTTGAACGTTCAGCAGTGAAGGGGTCTGTGCCTGCAGTACACTTAATGAGATGTTCATGAAACCACCCAGGAGCAGTGTGTGGAGACGGAGGCAGCCATGCAGGCCCAGAACGAGGAGATGATGGCCCTGGTGATGGAGCAGTACAACGACATGTCGGTCAGCATGGAGGAGGAGAAGAAGGCCAAGCTGGAGCAGATATACGACCAGATCGTCTCCTTCCAGGAGAGCGTCGACTCCGCAAAGACCACTCTGGAGACCACGGCCAGAGAGGCCGAAACCGACGCGAGGGTGAGTGCAGGGCCTTGGCGGGCCTCGTCAATCCGCTCCAAACCTGATGGCTTCTCAAACCTCTTCTCCCGTCAGACCCCTGAAGACATCCAGGCAAGGTAACGTTTCGGCGAATGCAGTCCAGCAGATGCTCTTTCACCAATAAACAGATCCTGAAAACACAGGGTTCACGCATGGAGCATGTAACGTACAGGTGATCAGAGTTTAGACTGGTGATCACCACAGCTCCCATCCTGTGGTGTTCAGGCTCCAGGCGGCTCTGGACTCAGTCGCGTCACTCGACCTGGGCCCGAAGGTCCTGCTGGCGTTCGAGGACTACGCCAAGGGCAACACGTCCAGCTCTCACCTGGCGGACAGCAAAGGGATTCCAGGTGGGTTCGGTACAGCCGACCCCGACCCCAACACCCCCCCTTCAAGGCTTCAATAACGTGACCTTGCGAATCCCGCGCTTGTGCCCCCCCCAGTGCCGCAGCGGCCCACGCTGAAGCCCCAGGAGCCGGGCTCGGCCACCAGCACCAGCGTCACCGTTTACTGGAGGGTCAGCCCCGGTGACGTCATAGACTGCTTCCAGGTCTACTGCATGGAGGACCCGCAAGGAGGTACACGGCGACCCTGGAAACGGCGTCCGGGGGTTGCGGTCCGCCAACTCGTATGTGACGCGTAGGACCGTGTGACCGTTGTTGCCCTCAGTCGTGTCAGAGGAGTACCGCGTGACCGTGAAGGAAAGCTACTGCGTCCTGGAGGAGCTGGAGCCCGACAAGACGTACAAGGTGTGGGTGATGGCCGTCAACTACACCGGCTGCTCGCTGCCCAGCGCCAAACTGGCCTTCAGAACCGGTCGGTCCCCCGTAAGCCGCCGCGGCAAAGACCGGCGTCCGCCGGCGCCCACTGACCGCGCGTCATTCGGCAGCCCCGTCGGTGCCGGCGATGGACGTGGAGGAGTGCACGGTCACGTGGGACTCGGCCACGCTGCGGTGGAGCTCCCCGAGGGAGACCCCTGAGCAGAGCTACACCGTAGAGTACTGCCGCCAGTACGAGCTGGAGGGGGAGGGGCTACGGTAAGAGCGCGCGTTTATCCGTTCCGCGGGGACGTTTGTGGGAAAACTCAGCCTCTGCAGCACCGGGAACGCCCTCGCAGGTCCATCTCAGGCATCAGGAGCCGCGAGCAGAAGGTCCTCCTGCAGCCCAACGAGAACTACCTGTTCTACATCAAGGCCGGGAACCAGGCCGGGACGAGCGAGCAGAGCGAGGCCGCGCTCATCTCCACCAAAGGTAACACGCCGCCGCGCCCTTCCCGCCTCCTCGCCCTTCCCGCCGCCGCGCCCTTCCCGCCTCCTCGCC
The DNA here is from genome assembly GCA_911728415.1 of Lagocephalus sceleratus. NCBI lineage: Eukaryota > Metazoa > Chordata > Actinopteri > Tetraodontiformes > Tetraodontidae > Lagocephalus > Lagocephalus sceleratus. Next base: position 2,641,664 of record CAJVRN010000240.1, read on the forward strand.
CTTCCCGCCTCCTCGCGTTGGGCTTCGTTTCCGACCGCCTCGGCTCGGTTTCAGGGACAAGGTTCCGGCTGCTCAAGCGCTCGGCTCACCCGGCCCTGGAGCTGTCGGCGGACCGGACCACCCTGCACTACTGTCACGATGCGCCCGAGAACGCCCTTCCCTCGGACGGAGAGTGAGCCGCGGGCGTCCTCCCGCCGCCTTTTCCCGTCCCGGGCCGACCGTCGCGTTTAATCGGGTTTCAATCTGGCGGTGTCTCCAGGTGCCCGTCCATCCTGGGCGAGCTGCTGTCGCCCGGAGGCCGTTACTACTGGGAGACGGTGGTTTCCAGGAGCACGGCCTACCGGTTGGGGGTGGCGTACGGCGCGGCCAGCAGGAGCAGCCCGCTAGGAGAAAGCGGCCTGTCGTGGTGTTTACAGTGCATCCCGACCATGTCGGGGTAAGGGCGGGCGTCGTCGGTTTTCGGACTTGACTCCGCCCCCCACCCCCACGAGCGCTTTGTTCTGACCTCGCCGTCCCCCCCTCCTCTCGCCCTCAGCTGCAGGTTTCAGCTGCTGCACGTCGACGCCCGGTCCAGCTCGTTCGTGACCGAGACGCCCGAGCGGGTGGGCACCCTTCTCGATTACCAGCGCGGACGCCTGTCTTTCTACAACGCCCAGAGCGGTCAGCTGTTGGGCGCTTTCTGCCAGCAATTTACTGAGCCATGCCACCCTGCGCTGGCCCTGGAGGTGCCGGGCAGCCTGGAGGTCAGCATGGTCCTGGAGATGCCAGACTTTATTAAGAACAGCTAGCTCTGCTGTCTGCTTCACGACAGTGTTTACGGTTCATGTTGGACATATTGATTTTTAACAGTAATTTCATTATAATGAGATCCACCGCGGAGGAACACAGAGGACTATCCTTGGGGTCAGGCGTGACCGAGATCAAACCCAGCCCGTAAATGTACTATTAAATGTAGAATCTTTTATGGAAATCTAGTTTTGCTTAATGCAGATGAAACTGTAAATACTAAGAACAGATTCATTGCTTTGTAACTGACAAGCACGTCACATACAAGCAGATGGATTTGTGCTTTAAAGTTTTATTTTGTCAAGACAGAAGTACTTCATTTCATGACTGATACAGTAGAACTTGGCCCTTTTTGTAATGTTTTATTATTTAGGTATTTTCTTCTCTTTAATATGGATAAATAAACTGAATGCATACAAGTCAAAGTTATTCATGACTGCAACCCAAAAAGTCGCTGAAATACAGAAAAAATACTGTGGCACTTTAAAACTTTCACATTGTGAATCTATGTAAATAACTATGAGCAGATGTCACCAGTATATGTTTGTACGTGCAACTCACGAACTGGGTTGAGTTCCTAAACGTCCTGTAAACGCCGGTCTGATCTGAATCAGTCTAATTCTCTCTCTGCACCATGGGAGTCTTGTGTTGTAGCGCACCTTCGCCACCAGAGGGAGCCAGCACTCCATTACCGGCAACATCGGCTCAAAATAACCAGATGTGTTTTCGATCCGTTTCCAACGAAACACCAGAAATGTAATAAACGTTATTACCGCTGTAGCTATAAACCAGTAGTGAACACTACCCAGTTGTTAAGATGAGACATAGCAATAAATAAATGTCCTTTCTATCTGTAACCCGATATAAATCACATTTTATTGCAGATTGTGCAGAGGACAGACTTTTCCCCAAAGAAACAGATGAAGCAGCAGGAAAGTGTGTTGCTGGCCTGTTTGTGCTCTGTTGGATTCTGTGGGATAGTTCCACCGCAGTAGTCAGGCCAGTTGATTTATTTCGCGTTAACATGCTGCAGTGCTGACAATAACACATTTTTTACATATTTAGTAAGTGAACCGTGTGTGCCCTTTGCTACTTTTTAATTTTTTTACCCCACCCTAGGCACCCTCACATGACTAAGGATGTTGTCATGTCTCTGCAGCTTCATTGCTCTCATTTTTTCCAAGCCGAAAGCCAAATTCAAACAAAAAGCCCTCTTTTCTCCCAACATTAAAAAAAAAAAAAAAAAAAACTGATCACACAATCAGAGGTGGGCAATTACTGCCGGGAATAGCAACTCTGGCTGCACTTTGGTTTTATGGGAAGCCTTTTTAAAGCATTTTCTCCACAAACTAAATCAGGAACATTAACAAGAAATTGTTATTGGGGTCCACGATTAACTGAAATAAAGATCTAGAGAGCAGCGTCAGCGAATTAAACCTTAAGAGAACTAGTTACCTCATATGTTTATTTCTCAGCACAAAACAGCACGTTAGTATCTAATATAACAATAGTCTACCCTAGTCTGGGGCCAAATCTGTCATTCTACTTTATGAAGATGACCATGCACCGAAGATGAGGCAGTGTAACAAAAATGAGATCATTTCTCAAACATCGCACACCCACACGAATGCACACTGAATGTTTTAGGCATTGCACTTACAAAGGAATGTAATCACGAGGAGGAAAAAAAAGATGGCAAAATTCAAAAAAATCTAATTCTGAATCTTAAATAAAAGTGGATGAAGGCAGCTAAAGGAACACTTTCAACATAAATCACACTTTAACGAGGTTTAGCTTGGCACAGCCAACAATGACGACACTTAAGACGCACAATGAGGACACAACCGCTGTGGGAAAACAAGGCAACAAAAGACGCAAGCGGACGGATTTGGACCGGATGAAAGACCCTCGCTGGTTCGCGATTAACATGCGGCCATTTTAAACGCAGCATGCAAATTAGTATTAACAGGTTAGCAGCCCTTTAAGAGGAAAAGACAAACAGATGTGCACTGATTTCATCAGGACTATTTACAACTATACAACACTGTACATTAGACCTACTCAAGTGCTGCTGGGCTACAGAGGGACACAAACCACTGCTCCATAAAGGCTGATTGAAAACGCAGTGTTAGAGACTGGAAACTTGGGTCGAACCTTATCATTACCAGATTCACAAATGCTTGGTTTTTATATTACTATGAGGACATTATTTAATGCAATAAGAGCGAAGTGGAAAAAACAACATCTGTGATGGGGATATTAAAAAAAAACAAAAAAACCCAGCTTTTCATTACCTTTATATCTTCTTTTAAACTCGCCGGCCTTTTCCCAGTAAGCAGCACTTTGAAGCATTCCACCGGCCACAAACACACCATTAAAAAAGTCCCCACACTTGTACTTTTCCATCAGTCTCTGACATCTATCATCATCATCAACTGGTTATAAAATATTCTCCGATATAATTACAGTCTCCTTTGCCATACGTGTGTAGAGCATCAAACCCACACTTCATCTCGAGGCCGTCTTTACATTCACGAGGCTGCGTCAGGGCTGGCACGTCGGGGTCAGGCGGGAGTCGAGCTCTTCCCACTGGTCAGACTGGGTTTGGGGTCTGGCCTGTGAGGTTTGTGCTGGGGACTGCTGCGGAGGTTGTCATCCATCTGTATCACACACAGGCCAACACACAGCATTTACTACAGGACGACGGTGATATTCACACACGGGTGGTGGTGGTTACGTGACGACCATGAACCATGAAGAGTTAATGGGAAAGGAGAGGCACCTTTTCTATCAGGTTGGACTCTTTGTTTACAAGCTGTGTTAATTTTTGGAGGTTGGCGTCCTTGGTTTCCTGGACAGTTTGGGGAGGACCTGCAGACAGACGTGAAGGGAAACGAGGAAGAGAAGAGGCGAGAAGAGCGAGTGTTAATCAGCAGATACAGAGAGCAGACAGGCGGCGGAACGAGACAGGGGGAAGGAAATGCTGATGACGTTATCCGTGTGTGTGTGTGTGTGTGTGTGTGTGTGTGTGTGTCTGGAGACGTGGGAACGCTTCCTGTGGGCGCAGCCTCGGCTCTTACACGAGCGGTCCGAGCCGAAGTAGTCGGCGAGGATGTTGTCGCAGAAGCGCGTGACGTTGTCCAGCTGTCTCAGGTGCCTCTGCAGGGGGCTGCTGGGCAGGCCGGCCTTGTAAAGCGGAGCCACAAAGCCGAAGACAAAGGCGTCCAAACTGGTGGGCCTGTGCAGACGTACGCACGACACAAGCGGTTCCGTCAATGCACGGCAACACGACACTGTCACTTCCTGTCATTTCTACTTCCGGGTCCTTTAGAACAGCGGTCCCCAACCCCTGGGCCGCGGGCCGGTACCGGTCCGTGGACCAATCGTACCGGGCCGCCAAGAAATAATTTATTATTTCCGTCGTATTTATTATCTGAGTCTGAACAATCTTTTATTTTGAAAAATGACCAGATTCTCTCGGTTACATCTCGATCACTTGAGCGCCAAAAGCGATCAAAATGAGTAAAAAACAGACGTGGAAAGTTTCTTTTTGAAGGGGAAAAGGCCCAGATTTAGATTTAGATCAGAACAATCTGTGTATCCACCCCCCCCCCGGGCCATGGTAAAATTGTCAAGCATTGACCGGTCTGCGATGATAAAAAGGTTGGGGACCGCTGCTTTTGAATGATCAAGGTCACGGTCCAGAAAAGCAACGCCGAAGGGGCGGGACTTACGATTTGCCAAAGAAGTAGTTTGCAGATCCCAGCCGGTAGGAGAGGAGATTCAGGCACTCTTTGGCGTCGCTGTAAATCTACAGGCAGAAGCAACAACGACTGACGCCGTGAATGACGTGATGGCAAACGCCCCCCGCAGCTGGAGTCGGCGTTCACCTTCGCCTCCACCTCAGAGATTCTCTGCAAGGGCGCCTCCCCTTTGGTCAGGAGGATGCGGGAGAAGGCGGCGTTGGCGTGGCGACAGGGGACGACAAAGTTGAGCGGGAAAGGCGAGCGCGAGGCGAACCACGGCCGCGTCACGTTGATGTAGTTCTCCGCATCCACCCAGAAGGTGTGCAGCTGCGGGGCGCGGAGACACGGCTCAGCGACGGCGTCGAACGCCGCCAACAAACGGAACGCAAAGAAATCGAACGGAATCTACCAGCGCCGGCCGTAGTTTCTCATCGATGAGAGCGATGTAGGCCATGGTGTCCGCTCCTTCTCTGGCTGACAGCTCATAGTCTGCGTTGAACCTCTAAAAACAGAGAGGTCAATTATTAATACAGAAGCCAGAATTGGAATGGTTCCAAAGACATTATCAGTAAAAAGGGAAGAACGGCGATAAAACTCTCACCTGCTTCCTCAGGAAGTTGAGAATCGCTGTCGGCTCTTGAACTACATCGTCACCACAAACCAACTCTGGGACCCTTGCTGCAAGTTAACAACATTTATGAAGCCACGAGCATAAAGGGAAGCTCTAGAATGAGCTCCAAAAGCACTTATCAACATCTGGACCACGGAGGAAGCCTCAGCCCACCTTGGAGCGTTTTCCATGTCCTGTCTATCGGAGAAACGCTGACTTTGGCCCCGGAAAACTTGGCATACGCCTGGAGGGGGGAAAAAAAATCCACATTTAATCCGGAAACAAATGCACAACAATAATAATTATGTTCATTAGTAAACATCAAATGAAGCGTTTAAAGCCTCAGACGACTGTGAAGTATTGGTTCACTACTGACCTGGAACAACTTTATTTATAAAAAGCAAATCCATGTCAGTAGTTATAAAGAAATCAATTAAATGAAAGATAGATTTATAACTTAATGATGCTTGAAGTGGTATTTTTGCTGGTTTCAGAGTTTTACTTTCACTTTTCAACTTTCACAACCAAACCAGCCATCGCCGCCACCTTGTGGTCGAGCCGGGAACTACACGGTCGTCCTGCTGATTTCAGAATTAAAACCAGACAAAAACCACAGACAAAGCGCTAATTAACCTACCAGGGCGACACTAACTGGACCACTAGCGACAACTAAGTATTCGAAGAACACACGCAAATAAAACAGGGTCTGACCTTGAGGAAACGCACTGTGACTAGCTGTGGAAGTCAGTTTTTAGACACGAAGACAGAATGGGAGAAAATGGTCAGTCCTGAAATCCAAACGTCATTTTCCATCCTCACGTCAAGGTGAACCAAAACACACACGCACGAACACGCACGCACACGCACAGGAAACCTGCAGCTGCTAAGTTAGCCTGCGGGCTAACCACGGCGCGTCGGGAGAGCAAGAAAAGCGACGTCGCGTCGCACCGACAGACATCGTGCGATCGTTTGTTTTTTTTTTTAATGTGCCATTGAGACAAAGTCGCGCCGTTACCAGAACCACCAGGGACTCGGCGTGGACAGAGGGCAGACCCCAGCCTCCCCCCCAGCACCGCAGCTCCATGGAAGCCGCCATGGTCTCCTCCGCTGGTGACGTCACCGGCGGCTCCATGTGCGTCAACGCTGGCTCAGTTATTAAACTGATAAAAGAGTCAACATCGGGCTTTTGGGGGGTTTTCTTTAGATCTAGATATATGAGGGAGGGCGACATTTAACAAAACATCGCTTTAAAAACCACAACATTCTGGAAAAAGTTACATAATATGATCCAAATCCACAATCACAGCAGTGGTTGAATTAATTAAAAACAGAAGCTAAATACAGAAATGTATTATTATTTTCTCAAGATAAAACTATGGGTCAGTGTGTCCACTTATGGTTTAACTGTATTTGTGGACTTACTAAACAAAAAAATTGCCCAGTCATTGTTAATCAATACCACTCCTGTCATAAAATGTGCTTTTGTTAATTAGTTAGTTGAGTGAATTAGTTAGTAAGTTCATTTCTTGTCGCATTCTGAAGGCTTGTGCATGTTGTCCCCACTGTGTCAAGATATTGTGAAATATCTGGTAAAGTTTTATTACAATGAATAAAACATCATCAAATTTCCCCCATTCCATTGTTTCAAAATTCTTCAAACAAGAAGTAAAACATGCTGCAAATGTTGAAAGGAATACAAAACACAAATATATTTGTCCCAGGGCAGAAGGATGAAATATGCTTGGGCAGACACCAGGAAACCACAGAAAGACAGACTGCTTGGAGCAGCAGCTGAGGGATGTTGCACTCAGTGTCTGCAGACGGCCTTTAAGATAAGTACCAGACATTTCTCATGAAAGCTTTCCAGCCTCCAAAGTCCATATCCTTTTGTTCCCACATTCTCCTTCAGATGGAGCTAAGAGAGGACTTACAGAAGCATGGAATAAACCCTAAGTTAAATTAAAATCAAAACCATCTGAAACGCTGGGATGACTGGAAAGTTCCCCTGAAACCTACAACTCTGAAACAGGTTCATGCTGTTTCAGATAGACAACTCCCAGCAGGAACCAAACGCTCTTCCTTTTTCCACATTGGTCATTTCAGGCATATGTTTTGGGAGGCTTTGAGAGGCTAAAGTAGGATGTGATGCTTTTTTTTTTTTTTTTTGCACTTCCCCAAAGATCTTGTGCATGAGTTAAGGAACAATATCTTCATTTAGAGTGCACCTACGCTGTCTGCATGGCTTCTAACACCATACTAGGGACTCATAAATGAGCTTTTGATTGAAATACAATAGCAATGGGGACACTCCCACAAAAAAATAACAGTCCCTGCACTGTAGAACTTTCGCAACTACCTTACAAAGCCACTCCTCTCTCCTTTAAAAGCTGCGGTAGTGGTAACAACGCCATCTCACCTCTGCTGAGATTTTTTGATTCATCATCCGGCTGGATTAGACACTTTTTTTTTTTTTTTTTTTGTTGCAAAGCCACAAGTGGAAACTCTTTTCTTCAGGAGCGCAGCTTCTTCTGAAGTGTGCCTCGGACCGAAGCGCCGATGATGTGTGTGTGGGCAAAGGCTGCAGCCCTGCCTCTGCTGCTGCTGCTGCAACAGCTGGCGCCCTCCGTCACGGCCCAAGGCATTGGTGAGTAGCTCCTGAGACGCTCTATCCATCATCACCATCAAACAATTCATACAAAGTAGATTCCAGAACGGGCTCCACTTGTGTGCTGATTGGTGAAATCTTTAAAACCTGCAAGTAATATGGATGTTTTTGTGTAATTTAGCTGCGATTTACCAGCTTTTGTTGTGGCCTTCGCAAAAATAAATGGAAAAACCACATTAACAGCGTGTGTAAAACTTGCCCTGGACTACATGTTTCCATACCTTTGTAATTGTTGAGTTAAACAAATGGGCTGCAAGTACGAGCATGTATGAAGTGTGAACGTTTCCCTGCGCGTAGGTGTGAGGTGGTGGATTTGTTCCAGTGGAAAAAAAGTTTTCAACTCCACTTCTACCACTCTATAAAACACGGCGGGGTGCTAATGAAGCATTGGGCGGACACACAGCATCACCCATAGTGAAGCATGGAGGTGCTCTGACGCGTCAACTCTTTATCTACTAGTTCACTTTAGAGGGGGGGACCTTCAGGTGCTTTTCAGCCTTTTTTTTTTTCCCAGACTCTGCGGCGTCTTTTTCGGCCGGCCTCACAGCTTTGTCTTCGTCTCCCCCCGCAGTGTACGACCTGCTGGACTCCCCAGACTGCCTGCCGGACCTCCTCCAGGGAAGCCTGAAGAACAAAGGCAGGGATGAGGCTTTCCTTCTGTCGTCGTTCCGGCTCCAGAGCAGGGCGCCCACTTCCCTCTACAGCATCGTCAACCCTAAAGACAGCAGCAAGTACCTGGAGCTCAGCGTGCAGGCCAAGCTGAGCAAAGGTGACCCCCCCCCCGCCTCTTCTCTGTCTTCCTCTTCTCACGCTCGCTTTCCTCCTCGCCAGTGACTGTCCGTTACCAGAAGGCCGACGGCCGATTCGCCACCACCAGCTTCAACCACGCCTCCCTGGCAGACGGCCGGGACCATCACGTGATGCTGCACGCCAGCGGCCTCCAGCGCGGCCCCCCCCGCCTCCACATCTACGTCGACTGCAGGCTGGCCCACACCTTGAACGATCTGCCCGCCGCGTTCGGGACCCTCCCGCCAAGCCCGAACACGGTGGCCCTCAGGACCCTTCCCATAGTCGGACAGGTGAGAACGCCAGCGTATCGTCCGCGAGGGGGCGGTCCTTCTGACCATCTGACGCGTCCCCCTTTTCGCCGTTCAAGGACAAGCTGACGGACCTGAAGCTGGTCATCGAGGACACCGTCGACAACGTGGCCACTCTGCAGGACTGCAGCGCGGATCAGGTTCAGCCCCTGCAGCTGCTGGGTCAGAACCCGCCGGGTCGACGGCGCGCGGCGACAGCACACAGCCGTTTTTAACCCCGCCCCTGTCCCTTACCCCCCGCCCTCCCCCCTCCAGAAATCCAGGGAGGCAGGATGATGCACGACCAGGCCACCATACAGGAGCTGAAGAGCATGTTTGCTGAGATGAAGGAGCTGCTCCAGCAGCAGGTTTCCTCTTTCGTTTGAGCCCTTTGTCACATTTACTTTGATCCCTTCAACGCTCCCAACACAGCCTTGTTTTGCTCACCGCTTCAGATAAAGGAGACAAATTCTCTGAGGAACACCATCATCGAGTGTCTCACCTGCGGTGAGCTGTTAAAAACACTTGAACATACAGAGGATTTAGACCAGGGGTGTCCAACCTCTTCCCCAAAGGGCCGTGTGGCTGCAGGTTCTTGTTCCACCAGTCCAGCTCACCCAGTTTGACCAGTCAGCTGCCTGAAGACTCAGATGAGTTGATTAAGAGTCCAGTCTGGTGTGCTGCTGCTGGGTTGGACAAGAACCTGCAGCCACACGGCCCTTTGGGGAAGAGGTTGGAGACCCCTGATCTAGATCATTTACATGCAAAAGTCTCTATTTCAACACACACCCACGCACCCGCCTTTCAGCGCCCACAGATCTGGGAGGGAATCCGACATACCCGGGCCCACGCCCGAGTCCTGGGACGGGCATTTTGAACCCCCAGCCTATATCTCAGTGCCCCCCCGGCACCTGCTTCAGGCAGAGCATGTGCATCCCTACTGCGTCTGGGGGCTTCAAGTGTGGCCCCTGCCCAGACGGATACACGGGAGATGGGAACCACTGCGACGACATCGATGAGGTAGACGCGACGCATCTGAAGAGCAACGTGTCGCTGGAAACAGAGGACTAAGGACGCGTTTGCGCGTGCGTGTGTGTGTGTGTGTGTGTGTGTGTGTGTGTGTGTGTGTGTTAGTGCCAGTTTAGCCCCTGCTTCGCTGGCGTCGCGTGTGTGAACACAGCTCCAGGCTTTCGCTGTGAGAGATGCCCTCTGGGATACACCGGCCCAGAGTTAACTGGAGTGGGCGTGGCCGAGGCAAAGTCACACAAACAGGTACGCGGTCGCGACAACGCCCTCCGCTTCGAGCTGCGTGACGGCCGCTTCTTCTCCAGGTGTGCGAGGACATAGACGAGTGCCTGGGCCCGCCCGACAACGGAGGCTGCACGGCCAACTCGCACTGCCACAACACCATGGTAAACGCCCCCCCCCCCGCGAGTAGGCCGCTGGAGGTCACAGCGGGCCGCCTCCTTCCTCAGTCTGGGGTGTCTTCACCAGGGCTCCTTCCGCTGCGGAGGCTGCAAAGCGGGCTTCACGGGCGACCAGGCCAAGGGCTGCCAGAACTCCAGGCTCTGCCCCAACGGACAGCCCAGCCCCTGCGACGCCAACGGCGAGTGCATCGTGGAGAGGGACGGCAGCATCAGCTGCGCGGTACGGCTTGAAGGAAAAGGTCGCCGGCCAAAGGTCGCCACTTGGCTCTTGCTTTAATTGCCGTGGTTTGGTTCCCTGTGCGTCAGTGCGGCATTGGCTGGGCGGGCAACGGATACAAGTGCGGTAAGGACACGGATATTGACGCCTATCCTGATGAGAAGCTCCCGTGCACGGACAAGAACTGCAAGAAGGTAGACGTTATGTCTCTAATATCCCCGAGGCTTGAGAGCAGCCTGACAGCGGCGCGGTTGTTTCCAGGACAACTGCGTATTTGTCCCAAACTCTGGGCAAGAGGACGCAGACGGAGACGGGATGGGTGATGCCTGCGACGAGGACGCGGACAACGACGGCGTCATCAACGCGGATGTGGGTCGATTCATCGCCCCGAGGGGCCGTCTGCGGCGGCTCCTGGCTCCCCCGGCAGCTCGTAAAGTAAATTGGAATGTGTCCCGCCGCAGGACAACTGCTGGCTCGTCCCCAACGTGGACCAGAAGAACAGCGATCAGGACGTCCACGGCGATGCCTGCGACAACTGCAAAAGCATTAAGAACCCCTTGCAGAGGGACACCGACAATGACGGCCTCGGTGACGAATGCGATAACGACAGGGACGGGGACGGTAAGTGGACAGCGCCACGCAGGTTGATCGGTCATCACACCCATGTGCGCAGATGGCACAAGGGACATGGGGGGTATGACACCCCCCACCCCCACTGTCCATATATAAGGTGGGTTAGGGTTAGGGTTAGCTAATGCTGCCTTCCAGTTTTGCCCAAATGTTGGAATTTCCAAACAAGTCAGAGTTTTAATCAGAACCGCCACACAAAGTCGGATCTCCAATTCAGATTAATCTGAACCCGACACAAATCTTTAAATATAAGATATGCACACGCATGAGGCATGAAGTTTTGGTGGGTGATCGGCTTCATGATATGTGGCCAATGTTGATCAGGGTCATCATTGTTGTACATCCGTGATTTCAAATAAAACTTCTCTAAAGGCTTCTTAGTGCAAAGCACTGACCCATATAGGCTATTACCAAAGTAACTGCTTGAGTGCTAGTTAAAGCCCAAATTACACAAAAATAACTTTGAGTTGAAATGGTTTGACAGCTTTGTCGCCGTCCCCCCCACATTTCAAAATCCCATCTGCACCCCTGATCACTTCCAACATCCCAATGGCTGATAATTACATTAAAAACACTGCTGCGTCTTTGAGGGCTTCCCAAACCACAGTCTGTTGCAACAGTCTAGACACGAACGCCATGTTTACGCTGCCTTCTGCTGAAAAATACGGCGTGACAGCAGTTACTGGAACATCCAGGTATTCTATTTTTTTCACCCACCAGTTCTACAGAACCAGTGATTGGCTTTCTGGGAAATAACTTAAGTATCATTAAAGGAAAAAAAAAAAAGGTGAATGTTGAACTGGTTCCAGTGCTGGCTCGCAAACTTCTCTCTAACTTTCTTTTTTTTATTTTCAGCCTCTCTCATTTGTTCCACTGGAAACAAAACTTTTTTTTTTTTTTTTCTGTTGCTTGTGCCTTTTCTTCACCTCCGTACGATCACGATAGTTTTCTAACCCTGACAGGGCTCCAAAGCCTTGATCGCCCGCTGATGTCTGCTTCCTCTCGGAGAGCTCTCTTTTTCCACGCCGGTCCCTCTGCCAGGCGCGGAAGGCTGCTGGAAAATATTCCGCCTGCTTAACGGAGCGCTGCCATCTGGTGAAGCGCTCGACAGGGCCCGGCGGGGTTGCGCTTTTTTTTTTTTTTTTTTTTTTTTTCGTCAAGCCTCCTTCTGCGTTCCCAGGCGTGGTGAACAACGAGGACAACTGCCACCGCGTTCCCAACCCGGACCAAAAGGACCGCGACCAGGACGGGGTGGGCGACGCCTGCGACAGCTGCCCCGACGTCTCCAACCCCAGCCAGGTGAGTACCACCCTAAACAGACCCCCCCCCAACCCATACCCCCACCCCCACCCCCGGAACTCTGACGCTTTGCTCTGACTGCAGTCGGACTCAGATGACGACCTGGTCGGGGACACCTGCGACGACAATAAAGACAGGTAGAGGTCGAAGGTCATGAACTCTCGCGTGAGCGTGCCCATGCACATGCAATGCGGTTCATGGCGGTTTTATTATCGTTATTAGGGATGGCGACGGTCACCAGGACAACAAGGACAACTGTCCCACCGTCATCAACTCCTCCCAGCAGGACACGGACAAGGATGGAGCGGTTCCGTATCTGTCTTGTCACACCCTCACATTCACGGTTACAGACGAGAGGGCCTTGACATTAACGCTGTATTCTGTGGCGGCAGGGAGACGAATGCGACGAGGACGACGACAACGACGGCGTGCTGGACGAGGACGACAACTGCAGGCTGGTCGTTAACCCGGACCAGAAGGACTCGGACTGTCAGTGTCCCGTCCCGGGTGCGCACGTGCGCGTGACCGCGCCAAGCGCTGAGACGGTGTCGTTGTCTTAAAGCCAACCGGGTGGGAGACGCGTGCGAGGGGGACTTCGACAAAGACAGCGTCATCGACATCATCGACCACTGCCCGGAGAACGCCGAGATCAAGCTGACCGACTTCAGGGCCTATCAGACCGTGGTGCTGGACCCGGAGGGAGACTCCCAGATCGACCCCAACTGGGTGGTCCTCAATCAGGTGGACAGAGCGCACAGTTCGCCCGCTGTTCTAGTGTCTGGTGGTGGGGGGGGGGGTTCATTTGGTTTCATCGAGCGTCTACAGCAGGGGTCTCCACCCTCTTCCACAAAGGGCCGTGTGGCTGCAGGTTCTTGTTCCACCAGTCAAACACACCCAGTTTGACCAGTCAGCTGTTGAAGACTCAGATGAGTTGATTAAGTGAGTCCAGTCTGGTGCTGCTGGGTTGGACAAGAACCTGCAGCCACACGGCCCTTTGGGGAAGAGGTTGGAGACCCCTGGTCTACAGCTTCTCTTTTGTCCCTGCAGGGCATGGAGATTGTTCAGACCATGAACTCTGACCCCGGCCTCGCTGTAGGTAAGCCCCAAACACCCCTGTTTCCCATTTGAAGAGGCTTTTGGTGGACTTTATTATTCCTCTGATCTCTGTTTTCCTGCAAAGTGTTCCTTTTTCTTTTGCAAATAACAAACTTCCCGTCTGTAGAAAAGGAAGACACACGTGTGTTTTCTCTGTAGGATACACGGCATTCAGCGGGGTCGACTTTGAGGGAACGTTCCACGTGAACACGGTAACAGACGACGACTACGCCGGCTTCATCTTCGGCTACCAGGACTCCTCTTCGTTCTACGTGGTGATGTGGAAACAGACAGAGCAAACGTACTGGCAGGCCGCTCCGTTCAGAGCCGTCGCCGAGCCGGGGATACAGCTCAAGGTAAACAGCCGCGTCACGGAAAAAATCTGCGTTACCAAAAAAAACAACGATCACAATTCCGGGTTTACGCGCTTCGTCCTCGTCCTCTAGGTCGTGAAATCCAAAACGGGTCCTGGAGAGTATCTGAGGAACTCCCTGTGGCACACGGGGGACACCCCTGAGCAGGTCGGACTCCTGTGGAAGGACCCCAGGAACGTTGGCTGGAAGGACAAAGTCTCCTACCGCTGGTTCCTGCAGCACAGGCCGCAGATCGGATACATCAGGTACAGCCAGGCGCAGCAGCACCCCGGCTGAACGAGGAGCTGAGGATTTATCTGCGTGTGTGTGTGTGTGTGTGTGTGTGTGTGTGTGTGTGTGTGTGTGTGTGTGTGTTCCAGGGCTCGCTTCTACGAGGGTTCAGACCTGGTGGCAGACACGGGGGTGATAATCGACACCAGCATGAGAGGTGGCAGACTGGGCGTGTTCTGCTTCAGTCAGGAGAATATAATCTGGTCCAATCTGAAGTACCGCTGCAACGGTGAGAGTCTGGGATTCGCACCGCGGCCCGGGGTTCCTCATGCCTGAGCGCACTTACAGTTTGGCTTCCCTTTTCATATTTCAGAGCAAATTCCTGACGACTACCAGGATCTTAATGCCATGAACACACAGTAAGGCGATCAGCCGAAGAACGCGCAGATTAAAGAAGCGGAGCCGCACCGGCTACAGCTCCACTTTTACGATGGCACATTAACTTTATGATCCAAGTTGTAGGCTTTTAGGAAGCATTACAACGGGCATTATTTACTTCAGCTGTGTGTGACTGAAGCCAGTGCATTTTATATAAATCTACAGCAGGCCTAAAGATGAAGCAGTATAATCCTTAATGTCTTTTTTTAGTATGAGTGTTACTACAATATGAAGAAAATCAAAGCCGTGATGTTTATCATCATATGATGGAAAAAAAAAATAAAGACGTGACAGAACTCTGAATCGTTTTTATTAAAGTTTGAAGAGTGAAATGCAACCGCAGCCACAACAGAAGCACAACTATAAAAAAAACAAAAAAAAACAACCTTCTGATCGTTAGGATTATACAAATCCTCCATAATGGGTCCTTCTATATGATGTAACATTCATGTATAGCTTAGAGCACCATCATGATCTACATTAATAGAAAATAAAAAGAGACAAACCTTAAAAAAAAAGAAAATTTTGCAGGTACATAAAGCATGTACATTATTAAAGAAACCTTAGGAACATAATCAAAACGGACAAGTTTATCGATGATGAATGAGAACGACTTGTGGCTGAAGATGTGCAACATATTGTATTTTCTTAAAATAGAAAACAGCCATTACACAAACGGGTGACAGCCGTTCTAGGAACTTTAGTTCGGCAGTAAACTCAACATCCAGTGTTGACCAAAAACACTTGTGTGACCACCTTTATGAACCATTACAAGCAAGAATAACAAGACACTTTCGTAACTGTACAGAAAACAGCGGATTTAAGCGTCTGTACATGCAAAGTGGCTGAACAATCTGAGGATTGTGTTGTATTTTCACTACCTTTGGCAAAAGTCCTTCACTTGCGTCCCTAACAGCTCTTCCAGAGAGGTGGCGCCCCGCTCGCGTCACGGTTACACACAGTAAGGCAGGTTTATTCAAAGAGCGCTGCCGTGTACGTCAGTAATGAAGTGGTGTACAAAACACATCGATTTCACTAAAAAAAGTGTTATCCCAAAGAGAGCACTAACAATATTAAAATCTCAAACATCTTTGTGATCTAAACTGTCACAACACTGGGGACTTAGACAAAAAAAAACATTTTTTTTTTGTTGCATAGGAAAACTTCTACAAAAGGATGCAACATAAATATAAATGTATATAACATATACAGCTTACATTAGCGCCTGAGAGATGAGTTTAAAGACAAAGTTAGGGACAAATCTAGTTCAATTTACATCATTTAAATAATAAATACAATTATTGTTGTAATATGATGAATCTGAAATAAATTTGTTCCAGAACATTGCAGGAATTTTATGATTGACCTGTACAGAAATGTCTGACTTTAAAACAATTTGTAATCCACCAGGGCGTACGCTTAATGTTTAAGAGTAACAAAGTCTCTGTACGTAAAACAAACCTTTAATACTAAAAATCCCCAAAAGTAAGTGGTAGTAAGAAAATGAAAATCACCACTGAGATGTTGGTAACAGGTTAACATTGTACAAAAAACACAACCACTATGTTATAAAACAAAAAGGCAACAAAAGATCCACAGTTTTGACAGCTGAAGGTAGTGTAGGATTCTGTTTCCAAAGGGTAAAAGGGGGGGGTTCCGTTTCTGCTGGATCCATCTCTGCTGGATCCATGCTCTGGATCCATCACAGTGTAGACGAGGCTACAGCTAGGCTTCGAAGCGCTTTGGGCATACCAGCGGAGCAATGAGGGTCAGAAAGTAGAGGATGAGACAGACCCAGCAGGACACCATCTTTATCCAGAACACTGACCAGCTTCCATCCAGCAGCTTCTCAATCTTGTGATTGTCATAGCTGAGAGGGAAAGAGCACTTTCGTCAGCCTGCGATATGACATCAAGTCTACCGTCGGCCGCCTGATTGGTGGGCTCATTTAAAAACCATTTGCCACAATATACAAGAAAAAGTGAATATGTACATTAAAATATCAAAACAGTCGGACGGATGGGACGGCAGGGACTGAATCGCAGAAGGGGCACTTACTGGAACCAGTTGGTGACTGTCATCATCACGTAGAGAGATCCCAAGAAGAAGACAAAATGGAAGTAGGAGTAGCTGTAGATGGTTCCGTCCCGCTCATCATACAACACGTTCTGGCCCGATCCGGTCTTCTCCTCATCATAGTCGTCTTGGCGAAAGAGAAATTGCGGACAGATGTCGAGAATAATGTTTACATTTAATAAAACTATGCAAGAAACTCTTCTGTCCTTGAGCTGCTCCTGTGTTTAATAAATATATAACTGTGATGACATGAACCATTTCCCTGCTGACGTCTTCCAAGCAGCGAATCTGTTCTCCAGCAGGGGGCAGTGTGTGTCCACCAACAGTGCTCGGCCTGGCGCTGCTTCAGTGTGTCATACTAACGTCCTAGTAACAGTGACATCATCTGTGTTTGCTGACCAATACTTTCTCCCCATCTTCGATCTGGCTGCGGAATAGCAATGAGCATATCTGTCCTGTGTGCAAACACTAGTGAGGAATTAATGTGTGTACTGAGAAGAGGCGGGGGGTGTCTGCTCCCTCTACCTGTGTCGTCTCCAAAACAGAAGCAGCATCGAGCTCTCTGCGAGACAAAGACAAGTCATCGATTGGAATACAGATATCAGAGCAGGTTAAAAAAAAAGGTTCAAATGGGAGTTAGGTACAGCTCGAGAGACATTAATATGCGCGCGTTTACCTCATTCTCCGGCTCGCTGTTCCTGTACACTCTGAGCGCTGCAGAGCTCCGCTTGGAGGTAGACGTCAGGCTGGAACATAAAGGCAAATGAGGGGAAAGAATGCCGCGACTGAATCACTTTTGCCATTCTAGGTCTCAGAATCTAATTTCTTCTCCCCTAGCATGCGCCTACATGTGAGACGATGCCTCCACTTGATGCAAAACACGTGTATAAATGCAAAAAAAAAAAAAAAAAAACAACAAGAGAAAAAAGCCAAAGGTTCTTGTCTCCTACACGCTTCGGTCACCACAGCCAATCGCAGACTGCCTTCCTGCAGTCACAGCTAATCACAACAGCCCGGCGTTTGTCACTAAAGCGTGACATAAGCCATTACTTCAAATCTACATCAAATCTAACACTGGTTGTGGGTTTGGATCGCGGCCTTCAGCCAGTCTCTCTACTGCGCAGCGTAATAGAAAAAGATATGGTGGCGTGTAGAAGCACAAAAACGAGGTCAGCGCCTCAGCAGGGGCGTTCGTTTGCTGTGCAAGAGCGATTAATAATACAAGATGCAAAACAAGGAGATATATGCTAATAAGGGAGACGCAGAGATGTGCGCGCGCACACACACGAACGGCATAGTAGCAACGTGTCTGCGCGAAATGTGCTCAGGTAGGACAGGAAAAAAAAAGATCCCAAAACCCGTTACATTCATTCGAAAACGGGGGTTTCTTACCAGGAGTAAAGGACGCAGCCGAAGAGGATGACTGTTCCCACGGCAGTCACGATCTGCTTGTCACCCTCCTCGGAGTTTAAGGGGAACACACACACGGTTTGGTTCACACCGTCCCTCTCCACGGCTGGACACAGAGACGGAGGAGGTGAACCGGCGGGAAGGTTAGGCAAGATGCAGTCAGGAGACCCGGAGCGGCGAGCTCGTACGAGGAGGTCAACAAGTTGCCGAGTCACCGAACAGTCGCTCGGTTGTTATTAGCAGTTACATGCCTGCTACAAACAGCCATTTCTGGATTCACACATTTGTTCTCCGTTTCCTATTTACAGCGAAAGGGCGCAGGGTTGCGTGGGCTACAAATGAAAACTTGCTCTTAGACACATTAAACAGCGTCACAGCCCAATAATGTAATTAATATGTAGCACTGATGGTGACCACCGAGTTGTTTCGATTTTTTTTTACTGATTAATGAATACATAACACTCAGTGATAATTAATACAAAACACTCAGTGATTATTTGTTTGTTGATGGACCAGCATGTCCCTCATAATTAACTTAAGTATCAGTCAATCGTTGACATCCCGTCTAGCTTCACGCGGGCACACGCGGAGGATGATGAGCGCATCGGTTGCGCGGCGCTGTTCGCAGTACATGACGGGAGACAGAGGCCGCCCCTACTCACTTTCCACTGGTTTACTGGTGAAGGCGGAGAAGGTGAGGTACATGACGTACACGCTGATGACCCCTGGCTGGAGCAGGCCCGATGTGGGTTGGACTACAGAGACACGGGTCCAAACAGACCATCTCGTTAGAGCGGTCCGCGCCGACGTACGTCTGCACGCAACGTACGACTCGACACGGGCGCTTACGTTTTTGTATGCACGGGGAGATGGCTAGCAGGGATACGATGAGACACAGGCTGCCGTTGAGGCCCAGAAAGATCTTGTTGTATAAGCAGGCTTCGGCGTCGGTGTAATACATGCTCATAAATACCATGGCTCCGACGGCAGCGGTGAAGAGCATTAAAGTCACAAACGCCAGCGCCGCATACCACAGGCGGTTATACTTCACTCCTGAACTCCTGCGGACAGGAAGAGAAGAGGGAGAGAAAACAAACAGCAGAGAGGAGGAGGGGGGGGAGAAACATAACATGAGCGAGGGCGAGGCAAGTGAAAGAAAAAAAAAGGGAGTAAAAGAAGATCCAGAGAGTACGAGGAGGAGCAAAGGAAACTGACAAGGGAACCACTGGCCTAAAGAAAAGTTCACAGAAAAAAAAAAAAAAAAAGAAGACAGTGAATCTGAATCAGTCTACTTTTATGATAACGTTCACCCTGTTGGGGATATTTGAGGTTTATGAAATAGTGGGAGGATCATGTATCACATAACACACACTGACAGCTTTGAAATGATTCCACTGCAGAGAACACTAATAAATCCATCCAACACTTGTAAGACACTCGGGAGGGTACTTTTCAACATATGGATCTAATAGATACATCTATAACAATAAGATACCTTCTTCCAAAACTCTTTTATTTTTAAAAAAAATCATCCCCATTCTGAGATCGACAGCAACAAAATGAAAGCACGACGCTGGTTCCATTTGTCTCCGGGCTCACAGTAACTAAGGCGACTGTGACTTACTGGGTGAAAAGTGACATGCTGAGAGAGGAGACAAAAGGCGGGCGGTGATCTCACCAGTTTGTGTTCCACCTGTGTGCAAACTCCACCAACAACATGAGCTGAATCAGCAGGAAGAAGAACCCACAGACGGCTCCCACGTAGCGCCACACTGTGGAGGGGGGACAAAGACAGCGTCTCACGCCACAGATGGGAGCTCTGAACGGGCCTTTGTACTGAGAAATCCCGTTCTTATCAGTTGCTTTGATGCTTGCGTGGCTCGGTTCAGTCTAAAACAGCGTTGCAGGATCCACTGATTATATGCTACGCAGCTAAAGACGTTAAAGACGTGTACGGGGGGGGGGTTAACCTTCCAGAAATTTCTCCTCTTCTGGGAGGAAAAAGCCTCCAGCGCAGCACACCACCAGTCCGATAAACTTCAGCAGCCAGAACCTGACACACAAAGGCACCACAGTAATATCAGCGTGAGAAACTTTGAGTGCTTTTTTTTTTTTTTCCTTTAATCACATGTAATTTATCCAAGCTATTTCAGCAGCAGTGGAGCCTGCTGTGAAAAATAAAGCAGAAAAAGGGCCCTCCTACCCGTTGTGCACGGCGGCCCTCCAGCCCCTGCTGCTGTTGACACGTATGGTGAAGATGCAGAAGAAGAGGAAGAAGCAGGACATGCCAAAGCACACTTTGTAGACGGCCGAGTAGCCCACCAGGGTCTTGCAGTTCTCCCCGGCGTTCAGCTTCTCGCACATGTCGCTGTAGAACGGGACCTGAGCGAAAGGGCACAATGGGACGACGCCCTCGTCGCATCGCACCCGCGTCGGCGAGGAGAAGCGCCCGTGTTTGCTTAGAGCAGCAGAGCAGAAGGGGCCCAGCACTAGCTTTTCTCGACGTCACGCCTCTAAAGGAGCAAAAAAGAGGGAACAGGCCGCAGCAACAGCCCCTCTTTCTCTCCATGAAGCCCCTTTTCATCCTGCTTTTTCTACAGCCTGTTACAGGGGGCCGTACAACCGACTGTCAGTGTACCCAGACAAAAGGCACAGATGAATAAATTAACAGCCTTTTGTCAGTAAGTCAGGGGGTTTAGGAGAGGAAGAAAGGCTGAAAAAGAGAGAGAGAGAGAGAGAGAGAGAGAGAGAGAGGGAGAGAGAGAGAGGGAACACGCAAGAGTGCAAGAAATCTGCTGGATTTTTTTTTTTTTTTAAACCCAAAACACGGTTGAGCAGCATCAAAAGCCCGGAGCCAGCGGAGGAGATAAGAACGCGAATGTGACCTTCGACGGAAAATTGTTAGTGCTCGAGTGGCTCAGGGCCAGACCGATGTCCGCAAATCTGTGCTCTGCATTCCGAAAAGAAATACTCGCACGCGGTTGCATATTGCGAATGCTTTGGTTTTTGCCTTTGATATCCGTAATCGGTTTGGAAAACCTCCCGCCTGACCTTGCGTGCACGCCAGCGACATGCCAGCTGATTGAGTTGTCATCGCTTGGGCGTGCAGCGCGGTCCAGGGCCAGGCCACGACACGGACGGGGTGGGGGGGGGGGGTTTCTGTGCTTTTGTCTCACTTCGAGGACCTGATTAGCATGTCCATGGTGTAAGCGACTAAGAAGGAAAAAGGCCGGCTGTTTCGGACAGCTGTAAATCTCCGCAGAAAGCGAGCAGCTCTCCTACGGGCACAATGACTGCTCTCTTAGCCGGGACTTCCCACTGCGCTGCCCGCTTGACTGACAGTCTGCAGTGCGCGCGCGCTGCAACTCAGCGGGGACGACCACAAGCCATTTGAAACGTTATTATTCCTCGTTATCCTCCGACAGCGATGCAGCAAGAAGAAGCCCTTCTTAGGGCGGGTAACACAGACGTCCACACGCCCTGTCCAGTAGGGCCGGGTGGAATACCGGTTCATCCATCCCGAAAACCGTGGGGTATTTTTATGATGGGAATTTGTTTAGATATCCCAATACTGGTGTGTGTGTAGTCCACATGGTGGAGCGGAGCGCTGTGGGACATTGTTTGAGGGGGGGGACTGTTTATTCAGTTGCACTAAACAAACACGTGGCGACGCCGCCTCAGGCCCGGGCCCGTACAAATGTTGTTTTCAAACAGTGCCGAGCAGCGGGGAAAATGGATAAGGCCGCGAAGGCAAAGCCGGAGAACGAACAGAAAGCGTCGCCGAAGGAGAACTTGCGCGGAAAAGAACGGCCATGTCGCGTGCTTGGAAGTCCCGCGGCTTCAGATGATCCAACGGCGATTTAACAACCATTTTCTGCAAATGTTGTTGGGCTAAAGTCGCAACATGAGCAATTTGCCGCAGCGCCTCGGGTGCAAACGAGTCTTGGAATATCAAGAATGCAGATCTACCTCTTTCACATCTTACTAATGCCAGCTGCATACTACACGCTTGTGGTTTATTTGTTTAAATGTGTGTGTAGCTGCCTCTTTTTTTTATTTTCAGCCCTTGAGTAGTTATATGTCAGGGCTTTAAGCAGTAATTATATTATTTCATACATTTGCATAATAAAAGGGTTCTGTTCCTTCACTTCATTTGAATCCTGAGCACCACCCATTTGTAAACAGCGTATTTTGTGGAACCATGTAACCCTGTGTTAATACCAGGGTGGACAACTGGACGTTTTTCTTCAATAGTCATTCCCCATGACAGTAAAATAGGTCGTTCTGAGCCAAGTGGCTGCAGTATTTCTTCTCTACATCATTTGAAAATATGGTTAACACCCAAACCGACCAGTGACTGCGTTTTGTATGAAAAACAAAATGCAGTCACAAACCGTGAAACCGACATTTTTAATTCATTTTAAAACACGCCGATACACTTTTTTGGTCATACCGCCCAGCACTAAGGTCATTCTCAGCCTTTTCCAAAGCCCCAGTGTCTGCAAATTCTGGATTAGAAGGATATCTAATTTAGATATGCATTCAACATGGCTGTGCACCTCTGCCACTAGAAGTCGTTTGCAAGTCTCGAGCCCTCGGTAACTGTAGGTGATCACCACAAAGCCATCCAGATCAGTATGATCACCAGGCCGACTGCCACGTGTAAGCAATTAGGAGCAGAAGAAGCACGCAACTATCCCGTTAGTCACACAAAGGCGCGCCGATGACACGTAATCTCATCATAAACGCAGCCCCGAGGATGCTGCCGCGCTTCAAAAGGACCGGGAGGGAACTTCACGCCGGCGATCGCTGGGTACTCACGTGCGCTTTGATCTGCTCCTCCACGGTCGGGGACATCATGATGACGCAGATGATGGTGACCATCAGGAAGTAAAGGGCGTACATGACCCGCGTCCCCGTCGACTGCTTGATCTTGGGGCAGCAGTTGCAGCAGCAGGAGCAGGCCGCTGAGCCGCAGCAGCAGGCCACCTACACACGGCCCAGACACCAAGCCATTAACACCTTCACACTACTCCAAAACAGCAAACAGAAACAACCGTGTCTATGAAGCCTGAGGGTAAGAGAGGAGCGGGATATAGAGGTACACTCCATTTAGAGAGGTCGCTGATGTGTAACCGTCAGGTTTTACAACGAGACGACACGTGCTCAAGTGAAAAGGCAGAATATGAAGGGACGCGTCTCAGTGTAAAGTTTAATAAAAGGCTGCAGCCGTGGAGGAAAACGTGAACTGCAACAGCGTCTGGCTCCTAGTTTTTCACAAACCCACGCACATTTCCACTAGAGGACAACATGAAGACTTCCTGTTTTTCACTCTTTGATGATTTTGATCACAAGGGAATAACCCCCCCACACCACCACCACCACAGTGGGAACTATTGAGTCTTCTACTCTTTAGTCACAGTGTTGAGCATTGTGGGTGGACCCTGACCCCCCCACACACACACACACACACACAGGAGGCAGGAGCTCATACAGCCGACTGTCTGAGAACGACCTGCCCAGTGTTATATTTATGGGGTAAGGGAAGGTCCGTAATTACACAGAGAGTCCAGCCCTTGGCTGTTCTACCCACCATCTCAGTCAGAGGAGCAGAACACACACGCTGAACCATCCTCTGATGTGGTGTTCAGCTGAAGAACGGTGCCCTACAGCAGGACCGACCACAGTCCACAGCACAACCCATGTCTGGGTATACACACGCCCTGGGTTCATCCTTGAACTTGGTAAAAATGATCTTATTCTTCTGAGTGACAAAAAAAGCAAGAAACAAAAGGCAGACGCAACAACAACGCAGGAGAGTCGATTTAGGTGATGCGCTAAAAATGAAAGAGAAGAAGCAGAAAAGAGCTGGGAATCACTAGATTACAGAAACATGAATTTGGCATTCATGTTTGTGTTTCATAAATGATTAATCCTGTTTTTGTAGCAAACCTTTTTGCCAAAGCCGCTTCAGTTGTTCGCTCTAAGCCGGTTAATGCATCTTCACAAATCAATGCAGCTCACCACTTAGAGACACTGCTTAAAATCCGTCTTAAGCCTGCAAATGTAGAATCTGGCAAGGGTGTAGAGTCTAGCAAAGCTGGCGCACAACACTGCCCAATTGATGCGTTCCGCTCCAGATGTTGGTAATGTGCGATGCGCTGCAGGCCGGCCGATCCAAGCAGGCACATGGTCGGGATCAAGCTTCGACTCTGAACACATGGCCCCGCGTGGATGTTCCCCGCTCCCGCGATGACCGCAGGTTCTGAGGCTGACTGGAGGAGCCAAATACTTTTCAAGCCGGGGGGGTATCTTAACGATTTAACGACCATGCGGGTTATATCAGATGAACCGTCATGAAACAGTGAAAACAAACAGAGGAAAAATTCTTGACTGTAGATGTAAAACAGCAGCGGGTTAATCGTTTTAGTCTGGCTTAAATCTGCGCTTGACCTCCCAAACCCAGGTCCATGACGGTTCAACTGATTCTGAGTACAGAAATAATAAGCACCGCAAGGTGCGTTAATCGACTTTTTTTTTAAACCTTGCTTCTTTTCGCCGTCATCATGAGCGAGTATTCCTTTGCCAGCTCCCTTTGGGACTCTTTGAATGGACTTAAAACACACAGCGAGAGCTGAGGGAGTAATCAGGGGATGAAGACAAGGCTGGGGGCCTGAAACTGACTAAGGAAATTAAAATATTTACACAATGATGAGGCTCATGTCTGGAACGCCACTCTCACGCACATCTTCAGGGAGGCAGCTTCAGAGTGTGCGGCGAACGAACGAACGAACGCGCACTGAAGGCTTTTGATTCTGCTTGGTGCACGAGGCTACAGTAAACATTCGTCCTCAACACGTCCTGCCTCTGGCCACTTCCTCTCTCCACCACTTCCCTGTCCCCAAAGTTTCATTCTGTCTTTGCGAGACAGCCCTCCGCCCCGATGATGCACATCAGGACGTCACAGATATAGAAAGAGAGTATCCACGGTAACCGGTGCCGGACCCCACCCACGTGATGAGCGACTCACCCATCCCCCCCCCCTCAGCTAAAGGGTGCGTCAGCGTGTCAGCAGCTGGTTGGCGGGCCTGCGCTCTACACCCCAGAAGTGTTGCTTTAACAGCAACAAGCACGTCCCCGACGACGACCCCAAGCCTCACCCAGTTTCCAACATCACATCCTTTCCCAACCTTTTGCCTCTCAAAGTCATGCAAAGTTGCTTCTCATCGTGTGGCTTTGATTCTCCCTGAATGCTTCAGCAGGGGCCCTGCGTGTAGCTCCTCTAGCTCGTTCTCTTCTCTTTCCACGTGGTCGCTTTGACTCAAAAGCCTCGCCGGCCCTCCGCTCGTCATCCGTTACCTTCTTTTTCTCCATTTTCAAAGGGAAGCTTCTGTAAATGAAATCAACCAAACCACGATGGCACGCTGGCTTAGACGCGTGTGCGTGCGAGTGTGAGCCACCAATCAGCAGACGGCCGCGGCACAGGGACTCTAGAACTCAAGGGAATGTGAAAACCAAGTAGTTTCTTCGGGGAAGCCTTTTTTGTGGCGAAAGGGTGCTGAGGGCTTTTCAAAATCAGGTAAATGAGAACTGTTCCTCAAAGGAAAATGGGCCATTGTTGTCAAGGCAAATCCTCTCCCTCCTATTTTCTGCTTTTCACCGTTTCTCCGTCTTCTCCAGTTGCCTTGTTTCCCATAAATCAGTCGCCCCCCCCAACTCCTGAATTCCTGGCTACTTCCCAGCTGCTCAGGGGGTCAGGTCACAATATTGCTCACAGCAAAAAGAGTCGTCTTTCTCGGGAGAAATCACACAGAAGTGGACGCTACTGCTGGCTGGAGCTGGCGCTGAGCAGCGCTGCGCATTGGTTTCACAAGACAGTCAATGTTTTTTTTTATTTTTTATTATTATTTCATGTATACTTGCACAAGTATCTTTCCATTTTCCATACTCCCCTGAAGAAACACAACATTAGCTATGTTTAGTTTGAAGTCTGCCACCAACATTAACGTTTATGTACTATTATTAGATCTTGAGCGTTGTATTTCATAATTGTCATTGTGACATTCCACGGCGGTTTTCTGCTTCTTTGCAAAGTAATTATTGCTTCAGTTTAAAATGCGCACAGGGACAAAGACACATAAAGAAATAAGAAATGATAAAAGCAAAGAAATGAAAGTTGGCCATGCCACATCCAACTCATTTCAAATAGAAACATTATCAGAGCTCTTCCAAAAAAAAAGAAGACACAAAACTGTACAATAATAATAATAATAATAATAATTTCTAAATATATATTTTTGTCCTTGTTATATGGCACTGTTAGTATGAAGACACGTGTAAATGGTACCTAACTGAAAAACCTCTGACCTGATTATAGTCAATTGCAAATCACCACTTTTCTCGCAGCTGCTCTCATTTGTTTGGACATCCCTTGGTGCAAAATTTAGGACAGTTCCCAGACCGGTGCGAGGCTGCAGCGGGTGATTTAATCAATAACCATGATAACAGTTCGCCCGACATGGAAAACCTAAAACCACATTAGCTGCATGATTACACTGTGGCCCAGACGACTGATGATAATTACACAGGTCTGACCTCCTCCGTCATTAACTACCACCCGTAGTCGTACAGTAACGCAAATAATTGCAGGATTTTACAGAAAGCGTCTCCCCTAAAAGGGCGGTGGTAAACCCCGGAGCAGATGTAAGGGCTTACGCAACGCAAACACACCGGATTCAAAATGAGGTCAGCCACAATATCACAGCAACAAACAGAAACCAAGAGGAGATTCACAAGTTAAACATTTGGATCAATATAGACAACCAATACCTAAAGTGGTCAGATTTATTATTTATTATTATTATTATTATATAGTTAGTAGTAGTAGTTTGACTTTTAGCTCACAGCGACGTACAAGTGGTGCGTTCCCCTGCTCACTGCACCGTTCCTGTTTTTTCAGTGAGAAGTGTTCCAGTACAGTCAGACGGGTCTTGTGACTGAGTTGATGTACAGTCAAAACAACCTGGTGACAAGAATGTCAACCAAACATGCTCAACCATTCGCCCGTCACATCTGTAATCCTGGCCATCCCACGGCAGCTGTCTTTCTCTACTCCCGCTCACACACACACACACACACACACACACTTTGGTGTCTCCTCCATAAACGAACCCTGACAAACAGCATGGGAGCCGAAACTGAGGGCACACCTACTGAGCTCACATTTCAACAATTCCGACTGTCGAGCAGGGCGTATGGCGACCACAACGAGGAACTGACGGGGGAAAAAAAGAGGAAAGGCGCACCAATAACCTCCAAACCAGAAGAAGGCAGATTCTCTATCGCGTTCAAGTTCTGCCAACCAGAGTTTCAGAGCGAGTCCCGTTACTGCGACTGACAACTCCACTATTGTCTCTATAGCTAGGCAGCTGTATACACACGGCAAAAATGTATCGCTGCTCTGTTTCCTGTACACAAAGAGGTGTCTTTTCCATTCTCGCCGGGCAAACACAGGCCCTAGCTACAACCGACAAAAAGAATCTTATGAGAGAATGGAGGTACAGAGAAGAGCTGCACTCCAGAGCAGAAATAAAACAATAACACGCCGACAAAGGACGAACGCACAAAGGAAGTGGACCAAAGAGAACACAGGAAAAGGGGTCGGAACACGAGGTCAGACGAGGCTTGCCGTCTACGACCAAGACGCAGCGGCGGCGTGGTGGAGGCACGCTGTGGCTTCAAATTAATCACCTTATTATGCAACTCACAGCAACGGCCCGACTCAAAAGACCCCCCCCGCCCCCGCCCCCGCCCCTCCACCCGCCGCGGCATTTACGGGCCTCGGGAGACGTTTCGCGTCAGGACGTTCGACCTTCACGCCAGCAAAGTCCACGAGAGGGACGCAGGAACGGCGCGGGGGAGGAAAGCGGGGCTGGAAGGCAGAGGGAGAGAGCGGCGGAATCGGTGAATGGCCGCCGCCGAGTGCTGCTCCGGGGAAAGAAAAGTCACGCCGCCGCCGCCGCTGCTGAGCGCAGCAACATTCCTGGTGGGAAGCTGAAAATAGCCGACTCACAGTCGGCGACAGCTGCTTTTTTTCCCCTGGACGTCGCTGGGCCGGCGGTGCGGACGATAACAATCGCATCAGCCGCACGTCTTGATGGAGAACCCCTCCGTCAGAGGGGGGGTTCCTAGATAAAGAAACACCCACCGGATGCACGCGCCTGTGCCGCTTCGCAGGCCTCCCGATCCGTTCACGTGGGCCACCGATCCCCGCCGAGCCAAAGCCGCCCCAACATGGCAAACATCCCCAACCCCGCGGAGAAAGCGAGCTGCTCCCGCACCGCGCCTCTCTCCTCGCCAAATGCAGTCCAAACAACACCCACCCATGGTTCATTTCCACCTCCAAGCCAAAGAGGAAATTAGACGGACGCGCATCGCATTTGGGCCTCCGAGCCCATTAGAGGGCCGCACATGCGCGGGCTCAATTAATCTTAAATTAGCATAACTATGGCAACCACGCTTATTGGTCTATTTATGAGGGATTAACACACTAGTTACACAACAAAACTGATCTCATTGTATCCCCCTCCATTTACTTGTAATCCGTCCCCGCATCTTTCACTCGCCGCCTCAAGAAAGGCCAGGAAATGGGAATAAGCTGTCTTTGGAGGAGCGATGTGTCTGTAATTAAATTCATGAGCAGAAGAGCTCAGCGGCGGGGGCCTCAAGGTCAAAAACAATCTGCTAGTTCAAAAAAAAAAAAAAGAAGGAACTTGGAGGAAACCCACAGGCCAAATTAACAGCAAAAAAAACACATTTAACTGTTTAATCAAAACAGCAAATCACACCAAGAGATGGGTCTATTCATCAGTGTGATAAAAACTAATTGTTTCCTATTTACTTTGTAAGTAAATGTTCAATCCCAATAATAAACATTCCCTTCTCAACGTGGTAGACCCTAATTTCTCCACATGCGCAACCAGAACTGTAAATTCCCTATTTCACAACAGCAAAAAATCCCCAAAACAGTTTTAAAAAAAACAAAACAAAGACAAAGAGTGACAATAAGTTGAACCAAGGAAGAGGGGATGGCTGCCATTCGGTGGCCATTTAGAATGGCCTCAAGTTTCCCTTTGAAGTGGGCGACACGATGACCCCCCGGTTCATTCAAACCAACATTACTGTCAAGAAAATTCCCAAAAGGGGACAATCAGTTTCTGATGAGCGCTCTTTTGTTGCCTCGCCCCCCCCCGCGTCTGTGGAGGAGACGCAGGTACGCGCTCCGTGCGCCCCCCCCCCTTCCTCTTCCTCCTCCTCATCTCTTTGTCTTCCTAAACCCACGGCGCACAACTTAAGATTTCCTAAAATAACATTTAGGAGCTGCGTTTGTTTGCCGAGCGTGCGCGCAAACCTGCCCGGGATCAGCTGTCAGTGACGTGGCCGCGGACATCGAAAAACCCCCACGCACACGGAGTAAAAGACGGAGCCGCAAGAGTGGCTCGGCCGGCCGTCGGGCTGCGATCGAAGCCCCCCCGGGGGGAATGAACCACCCGCGGCCGCCGACGGGACGCACGGGGCCGAGGCTCCTCACCTGGGAGAGGCAACACGGGGTGCACATTGTGGAGGGAGAGAAGGGCGCAGATCGCTCCGGAGCTCGCTGCTTTTGTCGCTCTCCGCCGTCACAAACAAACGCGCTTGCTCTCGTCGGGCTTGCACAGACCTCCTCCTCCTCTTCCTCCTCCTCCTCCCCGCATGGCCTCCATCTCCTCTCTCTCTCTCTCTCTCTCTCTCTCTCTCTCTCTCTCTCTCTCTCTCTCTCTCTCTCTCTCTCTCTCTCTCTCTCTCTCTCTCTCTCTCTCTCTCTCTCTCTCTCTCTCTCTCTCTCTCTCTCTCTCTCTCACAGAGCATTTAAAACAAATACTGGGGGATTTTTATGGGTGTGGGAGGGGGGTATGTACGATGCAAGTATGTAATATGTGTAATAGGAACACGCAACACTATCCAAGATAAGACGGAGTCATTATGTTGTAAAGCTGTTGGTTTGCAGACGTTTATTTAGAGCGGATTTTAAGAGGCCTGGGTGTCATTCCACGTGTCTCCTGTAGGGGCCCACGGAAGCCCCGCCCCTTCTCTGCCTCTGGCCTCAAACTGGAGCGTTACCTCCCAGCTGTGGTCTCATTGTGGTTTTAAAATAGGAATTATAGCTCACAATAGGTCCTTCCCTCCTTTGTTCCGTGGTTCCAGCCTGTATTATGGGCCGTTCATTCCTAGTTTGGTTCGAGCGAGTTCCTAAACCCCAAACGAACTCGGTGAAGACGTTACCGACCATAAGATGATATTTATATAAGGCAGCCGTGTTCCTGCCTGCTTATTTTCATCACTCATGGTATGCTGGGTTACATAAAAACCCCACAGTGACGTGTTAACGAGCCCAAAACTGTGATTATGTTCATTTTGAGTGTGGCCAGAAGGGTGAAAAGGTTTGATCTGATTTCCATTTCAAGTCCTTATAAAAAGGCTGCAGCCTCTAATAGAAGTACTGATGGGTCCCTAATGGAAAGAACCATCTCAACAAAATGGATTTCAGTGGTTTAAATAATTCAGATGTTTGACATTGGGGTTTTGGGGAGAGTTATGGCAAAAGTAGACTTCTAAGACTTTTATTATTGTGGCTTGGTAATCAAAGCGTTCTTTTTTTAGCATTACTGGATGTCAATTAAGACATTTATCATTATTTCCTCAGAGTTATTAGTAAAGCTGCTCTTATAATGTAGAGCACACACAGAACTTTGATTGAATGTCGGTTTGTGCAAGCCGTACCACTATATTATTAGTTCAAGATCATATCCCACTCACTCCAGAACAACCCACATGCACATCACTGTGATTCAGAATCATTATTTACACACGCACACACACAACCACACACCTTGTATTTGCCGTGTTTGTGCCAACAGTGGATATCCTGGCCAGAATTAGTTGATGGAGCTGCAGGATCTGCAGCCACACTGTCAACAGACACGGTTATTATGTCCTCTTCGGTGTGTTTTAGAGATGATTTAATAGTTCTGCTTCTGATTGTGTTGTGCCCAGAGTCTGCGGTCACAGCTGTGGGAGATAAAATTTGGGATTTGGGTTTTCCTTGTAAAACGGAGATGCAGAACATACGATGCAAGGTCTGTTTCAGCCCACAGGAAAACAAGAAGAGAAAAAAAACAAAAACACAACTTGCCCTTTGCAACGAGGAAATCGGTTTAAAGGCGGAGGCTGCGCGCTTGAGCAGCATCACGCTCCCTCGCTCTGATCGGTCCTGACAGGACCGATGACGCGGTCATACGCCTGCCACAGCATCAGACCTACTGCATGTCAAAACCGTGTCGGATCACGTTCATGTTGAGGACAAAGGACAGGGCAGGCACGCCCGCAGGCACATCGATACTTGTCCATCAAACACCTTATACAGCCTGCAGGCGTGACCATCGGGTCAAACAAAACTCTCCCGTATATGCTCGTCAGGAACTCTAACCTGCGTGCTGAGGAATGTGCGCGTTGTAGTTTCGTGGCGTGTAAAAAAAAAAAAAAAAAAAGTCCAGTTCCATTCCAGTTCTTTATCGTAATGACGTCACCTGGAAGTTCCCACATTTATTGTTCAAACATACAAAAAAGAAACACACGAAGGTGAATCCAACTTGGCTCTTCATAAAGCCACATAAATAGGAATATTCTAACGAGCTCCCAGAGCTTCGGCATCGCTGAAACTGCAGGAAGACGTGGGCCAACTGCACTGAAAAGTCTCGGACGGCACTCCGCGGAATGCTCAGGACAGCGCCGTCTTGGCTAGGAAGTCTACACCGACACACAGCTACAACCTCTAAAAGGTCCCGAAGAGAGCGCCGTTTCGGCTCCGCTGGTTTTGGCCTCCTTTTCTTTCCAAAGGACAATCCTGAGTGAAGTGGAAGGCTGGGACACGCGGCACGGGGAGGGGGGGGGTGCAATTTCCCTTCATGTCAAAAAATCAGCTTCTTCTTCATCATCAGATCTGAAAACAAAAGTGAAACTATTGTGAAAAAAAAACTGTAAAATCAGAACCAGCCTATCACGAGCAATCTGCTAACCACTAAAGTTTCCAGTAACTTCGAGGAGTTGGAAATTCTCCCTGTAATAATCTGCAGCAGTGAGTATTGGCAAGAGCCAAACCATGTATTTTCCACACCGCAGGAGGAGATGGAAAACACTTTGATCCTCCCAATATCGCTGTATACTTTAGCAAACCATACCACACCGCAATCCGCTAACGGGTCTGCACATATGTGTGTGTGGGTTCTACCTTTCTGGGTTCTGAGTTTCTTACTGGATTTAAACATACAGCCAACACCCTCTGAATTGCATGGTTCCATCAAATGGCAGAGAAGATTTAGGGGTGTAGTGTGTCTAAACAGGAACACAGCAGGAACAGTTTTTGAGAGTTAAAATGTTGTATAAGGACATGTTGGTTTGAACGGAATGCACTGAAATTCTCAGCAGATTTCAAACATAGTTGCCCTTGAGCCTATTAAAAACCCAGTTTGTATGATGCTGCTACTAAAAATAACCAATGTTGTATTTGGTGACAGGTATGTAACAATGTGTGTTTGTTTACTTGAGTCCAGGCCTTCGATTTTCCTCTTGTGTCCTACGGTTTCCTTCTCTCTCAGGGCCTCTACTGAACAGCTGGGTCGGGGGAGCTGAGGCCCCGGAGTGGGACCGGGTCGATTACTGAAATACCTCATCTTCAGCGCCTGGAGGAAATCAGAGTCACCCGAAATAGTCAATTATTCCCCGGCTCGTGTGTCCAGCAAACAGGCATATTGCAAATGAATCAGGATTGACAGGTAAGTGTGAAATGTGAAAAGCGTTACACTTTAGTGTTGAACATTTCATAAAGGCCACATTCAAAGCTGTTGTGGAAACTGATGGGGCGGTTGTGTTCACCTGTGTTGCTGTGGTCCTCATCAAAGGGTTAAAGGTGAAGAGGCCTTGCAGAAGCTCAAGCAAGTCGTCGCCAGCTGCGCTGAATATATGCTCCAGTGGCGTGCCAGGAAATATTTTGAAGGACACGTAGTCTGGTAAACTACTAACGCCCTGCAAACATATTCAGGGATCGCAATGACTCTTACATGTGAATAAAACATTAGCGGGGGGGGGGGGAGACTAACAGGCCATGACTCTTCTGTGGGCGTGCCCAGAGCCTCGAAGATCTTAGTCAGCTGGTCAAGATCCGAGTCCCCAGCGAGGAATGGGAGCTGCAGCCAAGGAGACACGCAGGGCTATGGCGTTAGCATGGGTGGATCTCTGCGCGCCAAAGGCACGGACATCTCTCTGAAGTGAGGTTGGTTTACCCGCAGCAGCAACTCGGCCAGGATGCATCCCACTGCCCACATGTCGACGCCCACGCCATACATCCTGGCCCCAAACAGGAGCTCGGGGGAGCGGTACCACCTGAGATAGTGACAGAATAACCAGAGGTTCCAGTCATGAGTGTCAAAGCAGAGTTTTCTCAGAGGTTTCTATTAACACACGGCCTTTACGCTTCCCAGTGTAAATAAGACCAAGGTGAACCAAGAACAGTCTGGACTATAATGAAGTGAGCTGGACCGAAACGCGCAGACCTTGTAACAACTTGATGTGTGTAGACTCGGTTAGGGCTGCCAAATGCCTTCGCCAATCCAAAATCAGCCAACTTTAAAACTCCGTTGCCGTCTAACAGCAGATTGTTGGGCTTCAGATCCTGGAAAAGACACAACGTATATGTCCGTCCGCGCGCGCGCGCGCATGCGCTGGGGTTCAAAGTGCTCTTACCCTGTGTAGCACCCAGTGCTGGTGCATGTACTCTAATCCCTGCAGCGTCATGAGGATGTAGGCTTTGATATTAGCTGGAGTCAAAACCAGGCTGGTGTCTTTTATGATCACCTTGGAAGAAAAAAAGAACGTAGTATTAAGGACTATATTTGTGGTGAACTGACAGTCGGTGGCCGTCATCCATTATTTATTGCTGGTATAGACCTGCGGGCTGCATTTTCACAATAAAATGATCTGTGTACAACGAGCATTGATCGCAGTAATCTTCCCGTAATGACACGTGTACAAATAAAAACATCAAATTCAATCACCGACAAAATTGACAGAGGCAAATCTGTAAAGACTGCGGCATAAAAATAGACATTTAGCACCAGTAACAAGGTGAGCATTGTGTGTCGTCCCCATGTCTGAGATGGGTGTCCGCATTAGGGAAACACTAATGGCATCACTTCACCGTGAGAGCCTTGAGTGGAGCGATATTGATTTTTCTTTCTTTTTAAAATGCACTTATTCCATCTTTAATGGTCCCATTAGAGGCTGATATATAAATGGTGGGCATCAATCTGGAGTCTCGGTACGTTGAAACCACATGGAGGAAAAGGTGGAAAACGCATAAAGGCTTTAGTGACCTCCTTGATGCCTCTAACAGTTAAATGACAGCACTTACACGTTGGGCTGATTACATTATCTGCTGCTCAGCGTGACATTTGACCTTGTACTACTGAATCTTATTTTGCACTTATAATCGGTTCAGTCAACCAAATGCTGGAAGGTTTTTTAAACCGCACATTCATCCATCAATCAGTTTTCTTGAACAAAACAAAACAAAACAAAACAAAAAACCTAGGGCTAAACCTTTTACCCTAAGTTTTTTATGTGCTTTAATAATCAGTAATTAATTATTAATAATGAATAAAATATGAATCTGACATTCAATTAATGAAATTCAATAAAAAAGTGAATATTACCCAATGTAATTAATCTAATATACGCATGGAAAACTAGTTCAGCTGTAATTAACTGCAACATAATGTAAGATTGAACAGCATTTTAATAGAGAAGTTTGATGTTTCAACAAGTACAGGTACCTCAAGCTCAGCTTTTGTATTTTTTGAAGACCCAGTCGACAAATACTTCCTTGCGAAATTATAAAGCACCACCAAACACAGGCCATTTCTTTGTTAGTGTAGTCGTTAAAATATACTTTTGTTTGTCTGTTTCTGGAAGGGCAGACAGTAAGTGACCCATATCTCACCTCCAGGTCTGTCTCCATGAAATCAAACACCAGGCTGATGTTGGATTTGTGTCCGAAGGCATCCAGCAGCTAGAGAGACAACGGCACATCCAGGTCTCAGGTCAAAGGGGAACAGACGCAGCGCTGAGCGGAACGCGTTCTCCTCACGGCGACGAACCTACCCCGATGATGTTTGGGTGATGCAGCTCCTGCAGGAGCTTGATCTCTCGCAGAGCGGTCCTGTTAATACCTGATCATGGACAAAAGGACAAACAGAGGGGGGGGGTCCTTCATCATCCTCTCTCCAGTAGAGGTCAGTCATCAAACCTTACCATCTTTCGCCTCAGTCCTGTGGCCAACTTTAATCTACCAGAAAGAAAGACAAGAAAGGACGACAGAGGAGGGGAAGAGGGGAAAAACAAGACAGTTTTAAACATCAGCGCCACAAAGGAAAGCGAACAAAAGCTTCGCTCACAGCTCGGTTACCTTCTTAATAGCAACTATAGTGTCGGTGGTTTTATCCCTGGCTTTATACACTGTGGCAAACTGGGGGAGAGAAGCGTTATTAGCGATTATTGCGCGCAGGGGACAGAGAAAAACACCTTTATTTGGTTGTTGTCGAGTGTTTGAGCCCGTCCGGACGCCCCCCCCCCCGGCTCCCTGCCCGCCTCCCGCGGCTGCTCGGCCGGGGGGCGTCCCGGGAGATCTCTGCGGACGCACCTGACCCTCCCCGAGGAAATCGAGCTTCTCGTATCTTTTGGATCGCGACTTCACGTCCAGCGCCATGATGCTGTCATGCGGCGGCGCATCCGGTCCGGTTAAAGGGCCTCGGGTTCTCCATCCGGGTTAAATAAAGGGGAAGGGAGGGGGGGGCGGGGTTCTACTGGGCAACACCGCCATCTACCGACCGGGCTGCAGCATTACCGCTCATGTCACTGTCCCAGTACTCCCAGTACCCCCCCCCCGTCCTCTCATAACCATTAAAATAGAACTTGTAAAAATAATAAAAGTATTTTTAAAAAAAAAATTCAAGCCACATCTCAACACACGTCACATTTTCTGTCAAAATGTCCCCATTTCACAGCCGTGATGTAACGTGCGCAACAGCCAAAACCACCTCCTTCTGTTGCTTTTTTTTTTTTTTCCACATCTTTTTGTAGTTAGCAGTTTGACACAAGTCTCCTGGGAGTCTCTTCTGTCAGTTAGGAAGATTCTCTGATCCATGCAACACTGAACACATCCCTACATCCCATCTCCATACACAGCAGATACCCTCACATCCCCCCAGGATTAGGCATGGCTCCTCTCCTTTGACCCTCTCTCTCCCTCTCTCCTTCCCTCCTCCTCTCTCCCTCCCTCCTTCTCTCTCTCTCCCTCATTCTCTCTCTCTCTCTCTCTCCCTCCCTCCCCCTCTCCATCCCCTCATTTCAATGTTAAGTTTGACAAGAGAAGTGTGAAGGATCAGCAGGCCTAATACAACCCTTGCCCCCCACCTCCCCACCTCCCCACCACGCCCTACGCCCCCTCCCTTTGCTGCCGCGCCCCAAATGCATGCACATGACAGCTCACAGATGTGAATGACAGAAATGTACGTGCCAATGCAACCATGCATTGAAGAGAAGAGAAGAGAAGAGAAGAGAAGAGGGGAGAAAAGAAGGGGAGAAAAGAAGAGAAGAGATGAGGGGAATAGAGAAGAGGAGAGAGAAGAGGAGAGAAGAGAAGAGAAGAGAGAAGAGGAGAGAAGAGAAGAGAGAAGAGGAGAGAAGAGAAGGGGAGAGAGAAGAGGAGAGAAGAGGAGAGAAGAGAAGAGGAGAGAAGAGGAGAGAAGAGGAGAGAAGAGACAAGGGGAGAAAAGAAGAGAAGAGGAGAGAAGAGAAGGGGAGAGAAGAGACGAGGGGAGAAGAGAAAAGAAAGGGAGAAGAGAGAAGAGAAGAGTAGAAAAGAGACAAGGGTAGAAAAGAAGAGAAGAGGAGATGAGAGAAAAGGAGAGAAGAGAAGGGGAGACGAAGAGAAGACAGAAGAGAAGAGAGGAGGAGAGAAGTGTTCCGACAGGGACGTAACTCAGGCCCACTTACACCAGTGGCGCTAAAGCAAACGTGACACATTGATGTCCCGCACTAATTCTGATATGATTTGAGGGCATTCTCGTGCTCATTCCCATCAGCTCCAGTGGACCACGCGCCTGACAGCTGAGTTATGGATACATAAATGATCCTTGCGGTGGCATTTTTACGGTTTGTCACCGTAAATCTGGCGCGAGTGCGGTGACAGCGCGCCCAGTAACTCACTGGTTGCGTGCGCGCGTGTGTGTGTGTGTGTGTGTGTGTGTGTGTGTGTGTGTGTGTGTGTGTGTCACGCTTTGCAGATGCCGGGCCTGTCGAGCCGGCGTGCGTGCGTGCGCGCGTGCGTGCGCCGCACTTCTGTTGACGGGCAGGTGGAGAGTGAAACCGCAGAACTGTTTATCAAAACGTGGAGGAAATGGGTGTTGTGTCGCAGCACCACATCCTGTCGCTGGGAAAGGGCCTCGCGTTGGGCCGGCGTTCGCTCGCTGCACTGCGAGCAACGAGACGCTGGTCAGTCAGGTGACTCCCTCTCTCTCTCTCCCTCTCTCTCTCCCTCTCCCTCTTTTCTTTAAACGTGTGTGAGTCTCTCTGTGCACTTTGTGGCTACCTGGGTCTCACAGGGCGGTGCACTGATTGCGCCGCTGGAGCGAGGACGAGGCCCACGCGCTCCGTCTCGAGCGTGTAAAGCAAAAAAGGCCGGAATGTGAGCAGTGACACGGGCACAAGCATAGTACGCCCATCAGAGGTATGCCTCCATGATGATGACGCGTGGTTTAAGAAAGCGCCAGCAAATGTCGTCCACGTCCAACGGGGCGGGGCGGAGGGTGCAGGAGGGGCGAACGCCAATGCTGAGTCGGCAGTATGGCGTCTCCCTAATCTTTAATGTACACAGTCAGGGAGGGAAGAGGAAACATTCTGTCAACCTCCACGTTTCTGCTTCTGACTCGCAAAGCTGTCACACACACACACACACGACACGCGGGCGCCCTGTGCAGCTGTATCTGACCACATGCACAGTTATAACACAACAGGATGTTGCCGCGTTGATGTTTGAGGCGTGAAGTTTCACATGAACTGTAACAAACAATATCCGCGCCTGAGAACTGTTCTCTTATCGCCAAGGCGTCCGACCGCCGCCGAAGCCCTGCGCTTTCATCTGGCTTCCCCTGACTTTTTCTTCCCGAATATAGGCCGCGGGCTCATCCCGAGACCCGGGGGGGGGGCAGTGCACTTCTTATATTCGGACTGTTTCTGCGAGGCAAATGGAAAAGGAAGGAGGGGGGGGGTGGTGGACAGAGGGACAATCATTACAACCAAAAACTCTGAGATGCATCAAATTGGCACCGTCAGTTGCGCGCTGCGTTGCTGGATGCCAGAGCTGTCAGCTTGAATAAATATGAGGCCAGTGTTTGCTTTTGTTCGACTGTCTTCCCTCAGCATCCGAGGCATCGGCGTACACCGGGGCCAGCGGAGGGCTTTCTAGATGAGCTCACTTGATAGCTGGGCTCATACAGAGACAACATTATGATAATATCCCTATAAGTGGGGGGGGG
This sequence comes from Lagocephalus sceleratus, assembly GCA_911728415.1. Lineage (NCBI taxonomy): Eukaryota > Metazoa > Chordata > Actinopteri > Tetraodontiformes > Tetraodontidae > Lagocephalus > Lagocephalus sceleratus. Next base: position 2,680,410 of record CAJVRN010000240.1, read on the forward strand.
TGGGTGCAGTGTCATTTCTTCGTGTAGACAGAGCCAGCGGGGTGTCCGCAGACAACTGCATTTAGGGCCGTCTTTGTTGTTGCCTCCGCTCCCATCCGCATTGTTGTTGTTTTGTTCCTGTCGGCATTTCCTCTCAGACATCATTATGGGTCTCATTAAAGGAAAATCTCAGTCTGGGCTTATTTTGAAAGAAAAAAAAAAAAAAAAAAAAAAAAGGGGGGTGGGACAAAGTGTTGCGATGGCTCTTTCTCTGCGTGTTGTTCGCGTGTCTGGGATTACAAGCATGGCTGCACATTCGAGTGGTGCTCCTGGATTTCCGGTCTGCTGGCCGGTGCTCCCGCGTTTTTCACAGGTTAAAATGAAAAAAAAAACCCCAAAAAAAACCGTGAAGACTGTAGGTGGAGAGCGTTCAGTTTCGTTTTCTGCCCCTGGAGGCAGCAGGCTGCTCTGTGTTCGGGAGGTGAGCGCGAAGGGAAGAGGAAGCAGCGGTAGTTTATCTGGGGGGGCATCGGGAGCTGAGTGCGGCCTGGGCCGAGCGCTATCCGAGCTGTCATTTACTTCATTAACCCAGCCAGATCACCGAGGCCTCGGTAATCGATGCTGTCACACGTCCCATTAACTTCTCACTCCTCGCTCCTGCACGTGCAAACACACACTTACAAACGCCCTTGTTTTTTTTTTTTAAATGCGTATCTGTGTTGCAGCCATGTACTATTTTGTATGCCTGATTGTGCTTGTTGCTTCACACACACACACACACACACACACACACACACAGACACACACACGTGCACACACACACGCGTGCACACACACACCTAACCCCATTACCTCAGTCAATCCCAGGGGTCTTCCAGGCTCTGATGAACCCTCTTGCTGCCCTGTGAGATTAGTGGACTCCCTGAGAAAAGCCCTTCATTGATTAAACGTGAGTCTCTCCTGCTTGCAATGTCAGCTGAAGGTTAGCGCCTCGTCTTCCGCTGCTCTTTTTTCTGCTCCTTCAAGTGTTGAAGCTTGGTCACGAATGTGAGCGTGTTGTTTTTTTTCCCCCATCTCTGCTGCCCCCCTCGCTTATGTTAGTCATCACAAGTCAATTGATATATACATATATATACGTATATATATATATATATACGTATATGTATATATATATATATATATATATATTTAACATTTAAAAGCGTTTGCTAATTAGATCTCCAGCGTTCAGCCCCTCACTCTTTCAACGGCAGATAAAACAGAACTGCCTCGACATGAAGGTTGAAGTTTATTTTGAGTGGGATTCACTTCTGTGTTTGTAAACCGAGAAGAGGGAAGCGTTTACTTTGTGTGCCACTTGAGGGAATCTTCCAGACAAAAGACGAGGAGAGATGAAGGAATGAGGGCAGCTCTCTTCGTCTGGAGTGGAAGAGTTGGGAAAAAAAAAACCCACCACCACCAAAAAAAAAAAACAAAACAAAACAAAACAAAACAAAAAAAACGTCTGGATTTGGGAAGAGGGATTGATCTTTTTTTATGAACTTGATGAACATGAATGATGCAGGAGATTTCCTGTATCAGTGAACAGAGATGAAAGGATCATCTCGATATTTAGATGATCCAGACAGGAACGTTGCCCTGCACCGCTGTCTCTTTCCTCCCCATCATAATTCAATATTTACAGTTTAAGCTGGAAAACTGCTCCCTCTTGGCAGCCTGTATCTGGTATCCATAGCAACAGATTCAAGAGCAGAGTGCAGTCTCTCGCTCTCTCTCTCCCTCTGCTCGCGCGCGTGTGTGTGTGTGTGTGTGTGTGTGTAATGTTTACTGATACACCACAATTGATTGGCTGTAGGGGAGCAGCTGTTGACCCCTTACTCTCAGGGGTCTCTTTGTATTCTTGCACACATCCTAAATCAATACACACACACACTCACACACGCACACACATTCTATATTTGTAAGCTGTCTTTATTTTAGAGCCAAATCAACAACCTCTCTTTATATTAAGCGAAGGAAAAAAAACATCATTCTTTAATTTACAATCAGTCACAACATTTGACTGTAATCATGAAAAAAGCTGGGCGGTAGCAACCTTTCCTCTCACGTGTAGACAAACAAGGCAACGGGCTAAAACGCAGATCCACCAAAGAAACACCGATGCTGCCAAATAATCCATCCCTCGATGTGATCAGTTCATGAGAAAATTACAGGCGGACTACTGGTGGCATGGAATCCTTTCACACACCCTGAATGCAGAAGCACAGAAACTAAAGTAAGGCATCCTAACGAGCATCTTACAGAAGGGTCCACACGGGCTGGGGATCAGGAAGCGTGGGCAGCAGGGACGAGCTGACATAAAGGTCATCGGATAGGATTTGCATTGCTATTTGATGCTCATTGATGCTTTTTTTGTGCGAGTGAGGCCGAGTCGGCGCGCAGTCACGGCGTGAACAAAACCGATGCGTTAATGGAACAACAGCCGCTTGTTCTCAGTTGGTTGATGCGTGTTTTCCAGAGTGCTGTAAATTGACGTACGAAGGCTGAAACAGCACACGCACGCACACGCGCGCGCACACACACAGCATACAATTGCTCAGAGGATGTGAAATGCACTATAGATCAGAATCTGATAAAGTTAGCGTGAAGCCGTGACTCAGTTCATGCGACTATTTGAGGAGGAGAAAATGAGGAGAGATTTCAGACGCATTCTTACCAAACGGAAACAGTTAAAGTGAAAAACACCTTTTACCTGCATTTTCTTTCTTTACTATTTGTAGATTCGTTTTAATTGACTCGTCCTTATACTCTTTTGTTCCCTATACGTGCACTTTTTCTTACATGCTCTAATCATGTGCTGCTTTTCTCATATCTGTATAATAAGAAACCTCTTTGAGATCACTGATCCGTCACATCGCTGACCTTTCTTGATCATTCACTTCTTTTGTTCTTGCAAAACCATTTAGATTGTGCTGACTGGTCAAACCCCTCTCAAATGTCCTTATTATTCAAATTTCCATAAATTAAATTGCACCTATTGATTCCCCTCCAAGATTGTCTCCATCAGAACTTTTAACTGGTGTTGAGGGATCGCGCAGGCTCTTCCGAAGGAAGCATTTGGAAAAGGACGAAAACACAATTACTCCATTTAATGAAAGGAAGACGCGTCTCGGCGGATGTTTCTTGCCCGGTTTACCCTTAGACCCATTGTGCCACTGGAGCCGGCTGTGCGGGAGCGGAGGGGAAGGCTGCAGCGGGAGACGCGCTATGGCGCAGGCTGCCAGCTGGAGGCGATGTCGCTCCTCTTCTCCTCCCCTCCTGCCTCGGCTCGGCTCGGCCACAGCTTTCAGTCTGCGGGGTGAGATCATTACCAGACACCAGGCTCCAGGACCTGACATTCACCGATCGGAAAAGCAGAGCGAGGGAGAGAGAGAGAGAGAGAGCGAGAGAGAGAGCGAGAGAGAGAGAGAGAGAGAGAGAGAAAGACCGAGACACGCAGAGAGAACCCGCTGGTCCGATGCACACGGCGAGGGAAAGCGACCCGAACCTGCGCTCCTGCGTCGGCTCCCCGGTTCTTCGGCACTGACGGCTGAGTGCGCGGTCTTGCGGCTGGATTCTCGCTTGGATTTGGGCTTGTAGTCGGATGCGGGGCTTGTTTTGACTGCAGTAATAGTCCTGCTCTCCCCCCCTCCTCCTCCTCCTCCTCCTCCACCAACCGAGTAGCGGATTTGCGAGGGATCACAGCTCCCCGAGTGACCAGCGATCCTGCAAAGAATCGGAGACGCACTTTGCACCGCCGCGTCTCTCCGTCACCGGAGCCAGCCCCGCAGAATCTCATTCCTGTGAGGAACCGGACAGAAGGGCCAAGTTTCCGATTGGATTTTTTTTCTCCACCCCCCACCCCCCCTTCGTCTTGTTCGTCTACCTTACGGCTGTCATCAGATCGGCTGCAAATCCTATTTTCGCTTTTTTTCCCCCCTTCTCCAAAGCACCGTTGACGCCATTTTCCTCGGGGTTTTCTGTCAAAAAAAAAATAATATATACATATATTCTGGCACCGTTTGACAGCTCCCCGGGAGGCTGTCATCCCATCCATCGTTTGCGTAAAATGCGCCTAAACGGATTGTAAATGATCTTGATAAAATATTTACACCTTTGAGGCGAGTGTGTGACAACATTAGACATGGGTAAGTAGCTCCGGTTGACTGGCCACATTCCACACCTGAATGCACCTCTGCTGTAAATGTATAACCTTTTTATTAATGTTATCACCCTCCGTGCGCCTTTATGGCTCCTCCATTTGCATGCTCCATCGTTTCCAGTCTATTTGTGCCATGTTGTTCCCCCCGCTGACATGAAACACGTCAAATTGCTTGTCGTCACATGCCACCAGATTCTACCAAACACACATGCGTGTACGCGCTCTCATCTCCGTGCACACATTCTTGCACGTACACGCAGAGCTTGGGAGGGAAGAGAGAGAGGGGGGGTTAAAAAGTGCTGTATTACCGAGTCTCTACGCATCTTACGGCGCAACAAAGTGGCAGGGAGATAAAATGATAACCTGAATGGGATGAAGTGTCCACTCCATATTGAACAATGAGCGGTTGAAGAATTGCTGCTCATGCTGTAGATCAGCCCTTTCCCTCCAGGGGTGGACCCCCCCCCCCTCAACCACCACCACCACCACCCCTCCTCACCTTTCTTGACATTGATGTTCCACATAGCATCACAGTCGGTGACATGCAGCCACCCATCGGTAGTGGCTGCCTCCTGAGTCATGCCACATTTAACCGTGTGCGCTCTTTGGTAGCGCGGTTTCCCCCACTGGTTTGGGCCCAGTGGCCTTGCTGGGGCCAGGCAGGGACAAGCGGGGAGACGCCAGAAGCTCCGTGGAAGCACACTCAGTACTCGCGCGGCTTGTTTATTTTCTCACATTGCTTCAATTATGATTCATGCTTCTTTAAATGGACAAAGTCCACACATGCCATGGAAGGATCAGAGACGGCGGCGTGCATGCAAATGTGGTTGTTTTTTTATGGGGGGGGGGGTGTTTTCCCCAACGGCGCGCGCGGGCTGCATTTATCAATAACCTGTTACTTTCGCAGCGGCGTCAGGAACTCCTGGCCCAACGTAATGGGCTCAGACGTGTGGAGGAAGGTGAGGGCTGGAAGTGAATGGCAGTGTGCCACTATTATCAGCGTCCACCAGAAAGCTCGGGCTGAAGCACAGGGATAGAAGATAAATAGAGAATCCTGAATGAGTCAAGGCAAGTGTTGAATAAAAGACCAGGTCTCTGGCCTGGATAAGATCGGAGGGGTGGAAATGAGCGCCGGGCAGAAGGCATAGGAAAAGACACGATTGTGAGGAAAGTGCGTGACTGGGTGATAATGGAGGTGATTCAGCCCCAGATACCGCGTCTATCTTTCCCCATTAATGGGTTCGAAGGGCTTGAAACTGGCAGCGTTCCTGTGCCCATGCCATCTTTAAATAAGAGCATGAGAAATCGATTAGGTGTATCCCGTTCTGTGCCATGTACCCCGGGTCGAAATAGGATCACAGAGAGGGGGAGGAGTGAATGTGAACGAGATCCAAGGACAAATCTAACTGTTGGCAGGCTCCCTCAACAGAATATCAGCACTGGAGCACCCTTTGGCAGAACACACAGAAAGAGCGAGGGAGGGAGTTGGGGGTGGGGGGGGTTGGGGGGGGTGGAGAAAGAGAGAGAGAGAGAGATGAGGTGGAGGGTAAGGGAAAGAGGTAGCACGGAGAAGAGGGGAAAAGAACAGAGGTGAGGGGAAGACGAGGGTGAGGTGAGGGGAAGAAGGAAGACAGTTGGGGAGAAGGGGAGGTGTTTTTTTTTTGCTGACAGCCATTTTGTGGCTTCTGCTGCAGTTAAAATGGTATAACGTTCATCTGCGCAGTTAGGTGAGCGTGGCTTTAGTGCTACCTAGCATATGGCTGGCGCTGAGGAGTGTGGGCATGTGGGACTGCGCAGAATGAAAGGCCATCATTTTCTATTATAGCTGTCCCGCACATGGTATTTTATGACTGTCCTCGCTGGCCCAGTTGAACACACGCTTTGCGCCTGCAGAGCCGAGCCGGCGAACTAAGGTGTGTTCTTCCGTTTCATCGGTAAACAGGCCTTCGAAGCGCGCGCTGAGGAAACAGAAGGCGCTGTGATACAGACATGATCAGAAATGTGGCTCCTTTCACCCCGTCTGAGTCAGAACGCTAATAGGTTTTGAAAACTCGTGGCCCCCTGGATTTGGAAGAAGGCCGAGGCCGAGCATTTGATTTGTTTCCAAGGCGAAGATTGGGCCATTCTAGAAACACTAGTTTTTGTGTGATTGCCCCTTCAACTGGGCGAGTCGGAATGAAAGCGAAAGGGAGATAAATGAAAAATGGCAAGCGGGCCGCGTTCGTCATTCCTGTGAAACACTCATCTGCAGTCAGAGATGACTGGGTCTGTGCTGCACTCGCGTCAGAGAGAGGGCGAGAGGAAAAAAAAAAAAAAAAAACAACACTCTCTTCACCCCGTGCAATCAGACAGCATTCGGCGTACTTTTGGACGCGTTGTGTCGGAGGCTGCATGCATTGTGTGCGTGCATGCTCATCCGTCTGCATGTGTGCACGAACTATTTGTGAGTCCACCTCGGGGTCTGGGCTGCAGGCTGGGTATGCAGCCTTAAAAGGTTGTGTTTCTGCTGCCATTTCATTCTCCCTCTCTCTCTACCCTCTCTCTCACTCTCTGCTTCATACTCACATTCAGGTTCTTTTTCTGCATGTGTCTGCATCATTCCGTGCCTCTGCCAACACCACCCCCCCCCCCCCCCATTCCATTATCTGTGCTTTATCGTAATTGATTTTAAAGGACAAGGTAAAATGACTGAGGAGCGTCTGATTCACAGACTTCCACATCCAGCGCCATATGCTATTGAAGAGGGAAGCTGGGGGGGAGCGCTGCATAATAAAGCTATTTATGCGGCGACTCTGGTCACTCACAATCACCCCGCTGTCTGAGGCGAGTCGAGGTTTGCGTGTGTCTCTGCCACAGCGTGTGCGTGAAAAGAGCGAGAGGAGACAGCGAGGCTCAGGCGAAGTGAGGGAGGCCCGAGGAGGGGTCAGTCTTACATAAACTCCCAGGCCCGTCTGCCAGAAACAGAGAACTAACACAGCTTAGGGCACCAAGCAGGGAGGGAGGAAGATAGTCATGACCCAGCTAAGTAGTTTACACACAATGTTTAATGCCATTCTGCCGTCATGCGGTGCAAGGTTGTGAGGTGGGGCCGTGAATCTCCAAAATGAAGCTGCAGTTTTCTTTCTTCCTCTTTTCTTTTTTTTTCTTTTTTTTTTTTTTAGGTGTGCATGCGTGTGCGATGTTGGGTTTGGCAGCTGTCTCTTTTCCTGTCATTGTCCCCAGTCACATGACACACAGGGTGGCTTTCACACATGCCACAAGGGCGAGTCACCCAGCTGACATTAGGGACCCATAGGAATCTGGAGGACCAAATTTGGTCACGGGGGGGGGCCCTGCGGTCTCAGAACGGGACGGGGACTGGAGTCGTCATCTTCTTGTCGTTGGTGTTAAATGTAACGATGTTGGGGGGCAGTGATGGATGTAACCCTTCTCCTTCAAAGCCTCTTATGAGTGGGAGAGTTAACGATTAAAGGGGGCTTAGGCGTTATATCTGACAGGCAATACCATTGTGGAGGGGATAATGAAATGGTAGTGTCTTGCCTCGCGCCGTTGCTAGACTGTCAACTCCAGCAACCATCGGGATATGTGTCCACGACCGCACTGCTGCGAGAACAGCCGCTACTCCGGAAGAGCTTCCCGTGTGAAAAGTGAAACAAATGACTAATATTCATGCAATTAATGAAAATCAAAGCCTTCCTGGAGGATAGGAAATAAATCTTAGAGCATATTGTTTTGCTTTGGCAAAACTGACTATAGAGAAGGCCGTCGGAGCGACTTTGAGTTCATAAGCTTCAGATTTAACCGCCGGACCACCAGAACCTACATCAAAAATACTCCTAATGAATCAGTTTTGACAGGCTGTATTGTTTCAGGCTGTCAGCCCTCGATGCTAAGCAGAGTGTTCATTGAAACGGAGCTTTTCATATCATTAAATACCGCTAATATCTAACAAATGGCTTTAACCTTGTGGACAATTCTTGTGTGTACTCATACCTCGACAAGCTAGTTAAAACACGGCGGATTATGATTATTTAATTGCTCTTTAATAACTGGGCTTCACGATATTTGGCATTGTGATCTGGCGGCTGAATGGGAATCGTGTTCTTCCCACACTCCAAAGACGGGCTCTTAGGCTAAGTGGTGGCGCTGACTTGCCTGTAGGTGCGGTTGAAGAACGAGCGTCTGCCTGTTTGTCAGCTCGGCGATTCTCTGGAGCCCTTTCCAGGGCGAACCCAGACCCCGTGACCCGAAAGGCTAAGCGGGTGTAGCCGTAAGAATGTGCTGCGAAGCATTATGACGGATCAGCTGTTGGTACAGGGGAATGGCCTGGTACAGCATCGAGAAAAGCCAGCGACCCGGCATCCGCGCAAACGCGGCGTAAAGTGGCCAGATTTGCCAGAGGCTGCGACGGCGGAGGGGGCGAGGCTTAGGTAACAATGTCATCCGCTCGTTCCCGTGCCGTAAAGAAGACCCCTCTTTTTGCGCCGCGCGGGTCATCGTGACTGCGTGGAAACGCTGCGGTTCGCATCAGCGAAGACGGTGTGGGTCCAAACCTCGGTGTGTGAGACAGCATTCCCCACTTCCAGCTCAGTCATGCCTCATGTCATACTGACTTATGGGATTCCCTGGAGCTATAGTGCGAAGTGCAGGCCACTGTTTATTTTGGTTGCTTTCTGTTTGCAGGCGCGGCGTGTAAGCGCGCCGCCTGTCTAAGTGCATATGTTGATGGGAGTATGTAATATTTGTGCCTGCATGCGAAATGATCCAAAAAGGAAAGCCCTGATCTCCCAACAAGCGTCTGCCATCCAGACCTCTGCGTCGCTTATAGCGACAGCGCCGGTGCATAGGTGCCACTGCGTACATGTGTGAAACAGGTCAGACGCTTTTTTTTTTTTTTTTTTCTTTCCAGACTGGCTCGTAAACCACATCTGGTGAAAGAATTTAGATTCCTTCCCTCGGTCTTTCTCTGCAGCCTTCCCCTTTACCCACGTGTGACTCCCTCCTCCCTCGCACCAGTGAAGAGAGAGAGAGAGAGAGAGAGGGAGAGAGAGAGTGAAAAAAAAAAAGTCAGCCCTGCTTTTTTTTTTTTTTCTTCCTCCTTGTGTCCTCAGGCTAACTTCAGCCTGGTTTTAGCGCAGAGAAAAGGAATGTCTTATTATGCGCTGATTGTTTCAGTGTCTGCGCGGCCTCGGCTGAGGGAGGGAGAGGTAATTAAGGGGTGAGCAACAAAGAGAGTGGGGGAGAGAGGGAAGTTACAGTGGGTGTCAGGCTCGAGTTTGTTCATGCAAGGTGCAAAATGCAAATGAGCGCTTTTGAGCTGCGATGCCTTCGTAGGCAGACGGCGTTAGTGAGGACGGCACGCTCGCCACAGCGGCGGAAAATGACTGGGCTCCTCCTCCCATCCGCTCCTAATCGTGTCTTTCACCTGCTCTCTCCGCAGACTGTCCCGGGGTTTTCTGTGTTCACGTGGAGCTACCGATCCAACCCCAGTAGCTGATTGACATCAATCAACCGACGCAACAGACTACTGTTCCCTCACTTCCTGTTGGCTGCCTGCCACAGCTTCCCCCATCCAGGCTGGCTCTGGCGGGAGTGTGGATGGAGCCAAGGGATCTGGTTGGCTCGGCCCGACCCAAAGAGGCGGAGTTACAGGGAGGCAGGGCGGCGCCAAATGAACGAGTCCACGACGGAGCGGGGGCCGCCACTTTGACGCGCATCGATGATGTGATTGGTACCATCAGCGAAGGGGAGGGGCTGGATGAACAGGGGGAGGGGCTGCTGGAGGAGCAGGAGTTCTCCATCAAGGAAGCAAGTTTCCAGGAAGGAAGTCTAAAGCTAAAGATTCAGACCACCAAGCGTACCAAGAAGCCCCCGAAGAACCTGGAGAACTACATTTGCCCGCCGGAGATCAGGATGACCATCAGGCCTCCGGTCGGCGAGAGCAAAGGGGCTCGCCAGGGCCGAACAGGAGGAGGGACGGGTTCTGGGCGGGGCCAGAGAGACGAGGAGCGGGGACCTCCCAGAAAAAGGGTAAGGCACCAGTGCCGCATGTACAGTATCACCAGGCTGGTTCTGTGAGAACATCTCCGAGCTGACTGCTGCCTCTGTCACACACTCCACCTCCGTGTGTACCTCCTGTTTCCATGCTTGGTTACACGGGGTCAAAGTTTGCTGCGTAATTGAAACCAGTCATGGCTAACTGAGATCTCTCTCTATCTGTGTGTGTGTGTCTCTCTCTCTTTTACACACGCACAGACACACACACACACACACACACACACACACACACACACACACACACAGGAGCTTAGAATAGGGCTGACATAAGCAAGTGACAGCTGGTGTCTGCTCTCTCCATTTGTGGTCATATACACACAGACCTCTCCTCTCCTTCTCTCTTGAAATCATCTCTTGTGGGTCACCCCCATCACACAGTGTGCACGTGTGTGTGTGTGTGTGTGTGCGTGCGTGCGTGTGTGTGTGAGAGAGAGAGACACTGTGTATGTACATGTCCTTTGGGGAATCTAGTGTTTGTAGAGTGTGTTGACCTACACAGTGGTGTGTGTGTCCATGCCTGACAGCCATCTCAGTGTCACAGAGCTCATCAGGCTCAGCAGGAACAAAGGCATCATGTTGTCAACAGGATGCTGATCCTTGTTTTATTTTGTTGTGTTTTTCATTCTGTCTTGTGATTTTTTTTTTAGCCAGATTTGTTGGGCTTAGTATTCGTGAATATTTGTAGCCTGTCCAGCTCCCACCATTGTTATTAATTCTATTTTAATACTACACACGTCTGTGTTCTGTGAACCAATCAGATAAATAATGAATGGGAAAAATTGCATTAAGTCAATTAGAGTGTTTTGGCTCCCCTTTATTGCCTTATAATGCTGTCTTTGGAGAGTTTCAGGTTTTTAAATACTAAAACATAACCATAGGCTCCATTCGTTCATTTACACTCATTAGGCCAAGTAGACAAAAGGTTAGCAGTAAGTTATCAGATAATATACTCTGTCCAACACCAGGGTGCAAAGTGATGACTCAAACAGAAATCATAATACCGTGGAAGGAAACCCATGTAGGTGTCGCTTTGTCATTAGCAGATTTTGAGTAAATGTTACACCAAGGTTTCAGTTCCTTGACAGGAGTGGCCGTTTTTCATACCTCAGATGTCTGACCTTTCATCTCCTTCCCCTAAATGAGAGCATAGAAAGCATCTCTGCTAAAAGCCCAGGTGTCCGCGTCTGCGAGCTCCCTGATGAAGTTGAAAACGCACCGTGATATTTCAGCAGCCGCTCCTAATTTAGCACCATTTCCATTTGGATATCTGCTGTTATGGGATGATTGACAGAGGTTGTCATAGTGACAGGGACAGCAAGCTGCTTCCAATTGAGATTTAAGGTGGGGGGGGGAGGAGGGGGGGAGGGGAGGGGAGGGGAGGGGAGGAGGAGAGGAGAGGGGAGGAGAGGGAAAATGTGTTGGTGTTGATTCAGATCAGTTTCAACCCTTCTTCCCCTACACCCTGTTTCTCAGTCTCACATCAACACACCCCCCTCCCACACACACACACATACGCACACACACACACACACCTGCCCCCCCCCTCCCCCTCTTGCATCATTTCCCTCCATCCAGCCATCACCTGCCACCTCAAGGGTGGAATATAAGCTCAGTGGAGAAGAACACGTTAAAGAGAAATTCTGGGCTGCTTCCTGGTGTGTGTGTTTGGTGTGCGCGTGTGTGTGTTGGGGTTAAATACTCTCTTTGTAGTGTGTGTGAGGCAGTGTGTGAGCAGGGGAGGGGAGGTGGGGGGGCAGGAGGGGGAGCAGATGGACAGCTTCTCCTCAGCTGTATTGTGTACAGATGTACTCTTATTTTTTTTATTTTCTCACTTTCTCGGCCGTTCCATTCGTTCCCTCGCTCCGTGTCTTCCTCGCCGCCCCCCCCGTTCCCGCAGCCATCTTTCGCCCACTCTTTCCCCTCTCTGTTCTGCTGTGGCAGATGGCAGCAGGGCAGCAGCCGCAGCAGCGGCAGCAGCAGCGGCGGTGGCGGCGGCGGCAGCAGCCACGGAGCAGAAGCCAGAGTGTGAGCAGGGGATGGGGAGAGGAGAAGGGGTAGTGGAAAGAAGAGGAGGAGGGAGGAGGTGGGGGGTCAGGCATATGGAGAGCCTGGTTAAGGGGCCCCCTCAGAGGGAGTGTGCATGTGCGTGTAGTAGTGTGATGAATAGAGGAGGCAGGGGGGACAGGATACAATGGACGCCCATTAAGACGGAGATTTGACTCTGATAAACAGAGAAAGGGAGATGTATAGATTGATGCAAAGAAAGGATCCCTCTATTTTTCCACGTTTACTTATAAAATTAAAGTGATACATTTGTTGGATATGACATATAAGTAAGACTGAGAAGGGCATTCGTGAGCCGTTTCCACTTGATTTACCGTAAATTAAAATAGTCCAGGCCCAAATTCTGATTGTAAAATTTAGAAAAACCATGAAAAATGCCCGCTTTGAGAGGAATGACGCCGTGTCACCGCTAATGTGATCTGTGTGTATTTATAGATGTTACAATTACAATAAGCAGCTGCCTCATGTCAGGGGACAGATCCACACGCATAAATGGGATATGATGGGCTCCGCTTCTCTGTCTCCAGCTGACATCACACACATGCTGAACATCCCCTCACACACAGCTCTTTGTCTGGGCACTCCGTGTGTGTTTAGAAGATGAATGCGTGTGTTCTAACGGATTGGGTCCCGGGTCAACCACTGCATCACTCCTCCGCCGCTCCACACACATACGCACACGCACATGGACGTAGTTATCAGGCCAATGCCTACACATGATGGAGTATATGCAAGCCAGCATACATTTCTCCTTCTCTCCCTCTCCTTCTCTCTCTCTCCCTCTCTCTCTCTCTCTCTCACACACATGCACACACAACCTCCACTCACAAATCATGTTGAGCAGTGATTGCAGTTTGAGAGAGTGTTTTCCTGGTTATCTGTCCAGTTCTCTGGACGTGCCAAATGTGGCTCTTAATCCATTTCACTATCTGTGGGGAGAGATAAGCCAGAGCTTTTCCAGGAGTCCAGGCCAGGCGATGTGTCACTGTTGTTTAGTATGTGTATTTGTGTGTCTATGCAAAACCTTGATGTGAGACTCACACTTATCTTGTCTTGACAGCCCCTCTACTTGGTGGCCCCCTGGCTCTGTGTGTGTGTGTGTGTGTGTGTGTGTGTGTGTGTTGCTTGGTGGTCTCCCAGTTGTTTGTGATTATTATGCGTTAGTCAAGTGCATTCACAAGGAAATGAACGCTGCCATATAAAATGTGTGTGTGTGTGCGTGCGTGTGCGTGTGTGTGTGTGTGTGTGTGTGTGTGTGTGTGTGTGTGTGTGTGTGTGTGTGTGTGTAATAGTTAGCCTTCTGATGTGAGCTTTTTTAGCCCTGGCTGGGATGGCGGTTGGTGACCTGAGGGACTTGATGAGCTCATAAAATAGAAGCATGTGTTTGTGTGTTTGACAGCGAGTGTGTATGTGATTTAAATTGTATCCACCAAGAGCAACTCCTGGCTGATTTATGTGCCCATGAAATAATCGCCACTAATATAGCCTCACCAAACTGTCATGTTTTACTTTTTTGTGCCTGTCCTTGTGGCGTGTGTGCATCTGTGTTTTTGTGCTTGTGTGCATCATCAGTGTGTAATGTTCTTTAGGAGTAAGAGCTGGGAACGCTTTAAGCAGCATTTCTGTATGGTTGATGGGGGATGGTGTGTGTGCGGGGGTGTGTGTGTGTGTGTGTGTGTGTGTGTGTGTGTTTGTCCATGCTGGGGAGGGGTGAATGATTTAGCACCACTGAAACACCAGCTGTCCATCTGTGTCTGACCCCCCCTACACACACACACACACACACACACACACACACACACCCTTTACACACTTGAAACACACACCGACACCCACAATGGCACACTGACACCCACATGCACATGTTTTTGCGTCTAACCTCTGATCTGCTCTTGAGTATCTCTCAAATCTTTAGAAAGTCTAGACAGGACACAATCTGTTCATCTTTCTCCCGTTCAACACACATTCACGCACAAACCTGAGTACTTAGCTGCGGCGATATTCCCGCTTCGTCAGAATTATGGCAGCGCTGTCACGTATCCACAAAGAGTGACTCGGCAAGGTCCCTCCTTGTGAGTGCATGCGCACACACACACACACAGACAAACACACACACACACACGGACATACAGCTGCACATTCACACAAAGGAAGAGTGCAGCTGAACTTTGACCCTGCTGGACGCGGTAATAGCCGGCTAGCTCGCACCGTGGTGTGCATGTGTGTATCTGTGCGAGCGCGCGTTTCTGTGTGTCTGCCTGAATTGTTTGTTTGTATGAATGGGTCAGGGTTGAGACAACTGGAGTCTGGCCTTTGCTTTTTACCCTTAGGGTTAGATGTGTGTGTGTGTGTGTGTGTGTGTGTGTGTGTGTGTGTGTGTGTGTCTGTGCGTGCATATGTGTGTGTGTTTGCTGACCATTTGGTTGGAACTGTAGCTAATTTCTCCATCAGACACACACATACCATCTTCTCAATCTGTCCCAAAGGTCAGGACCTATTCCTTCACCATTGTGTCCAGTCCCAGTGGGCTGCTGTTCAGACCCAGGCAGATGTAGGGAGATTATAAGATTTGTCTAGTCAAGCTACCAATGAAAGTGAGACACATTGTTTATATAGACATTCGTGTGTATATGTGTGTGTGTGTGTGTGTGTGTGTGTACATATATATATATATATATATATATATATATACACATACACATATATATGTGTGTGTGTGTGTGTATATATATATATATATAAAATATATATAAAATAGGGTAGTTTGTGAGTATAGATAGGTACATACATAGATAGGTAGAAAGAAAGAAGGATAGATTGCTTATGGAATATAAGCCTGTATTTAATTCTAGTACATGCATTTACTGCAAAAGCAGCCATGTTTGAAGTTCTCTGCGGTCGCAGATGATATTGAGTCATAGAATCATGTGTTTCTGGCGGCTGCCTTGCCTCTGTGTGGTTAGCCTGTGTGTGTGTGAGACACAGAGAGGAGTGTATTTTGTGGTTTTCAGTGGAGGTCCAGCAGGGACAGAGGGCGATGTTCAGTATGGGGAGGGGAGAACCGGGATGATGGGAGTCCAAAGGAAGGAGGAAAGAGGCGCAGAGTATTGACTTTCACTGTGTCTCACTTGAAGCGTAAGTGTGTTTGTCAGTGAAATCTGATGGCCTCATCAGCTGTCTGGGACACGCCTGTCAGAAGATGTGTGTGCGTGTGTGTGTGTGTGTGTACTTTGAGGAAAGTGATGACAGCCTTCCCACAAATTTATATATATTATTTTCAAGCTTTTGTTTTATTGGCCAAGCGTAGATTTCTCTTTTCCAGTAATCATAATGTGATGTAAAAATCATGGAAGTCATTAAAAGTCCACTAAGCTGTGGCGTTTGAGACAGTTTTATGTTTCCTTCTGCCTACTTTTCTGCTGCGTTTCATGTCTTTGTGTGAGGCTTTGCAAGGTAATCCATCTCTAGTTCTGCTGTTTGTTTATGCTCATTGTCTCTTAAGTATGGATGCGGACATGAATAAATTATATAAATGTGTCTGTCTGTCCTTCTGTCTCTGGGTCTGTCCCCTGAGGTAGCTCAGACTAAACAAACAGCTGTGTTTATGAAGCAGGGAAGAGCCACCAGGGTCTTCTGTTTAGTGGTCCATTTCAGCACACACACCCATATGCTCACATGTACACTCCCAAATGCCCTGCGCTCCTCATCTTTTACCTGCCCTGCTCCGTTGCATTCCCGCCCCCTGTGTTTTCTGCTCTGCTCAGTCCCTCGCTCTCCTGGGCCCCCGCGCTCGCTCGCTTTTCTCAGACTGCGAGGAATGCCACTCTGCCTGACCTCTCACCTACAACAAGGAGGGGTGCCGGTTTAGACAAGAGAGCACAGGGGCAGCTGCAGTCATGTGCCTGCGTCTGCGAGGAAACGGGGGCTGTTAACTCAAACACACACACACACACACACACACTTTAATTCTGACATAGTTTTCACTCGAGCAAAGGCCCGAGTCGCTGTCTGAGAAAGTGTAGGATGATTTTGGTCCCCCTCCTGGTGTGTGTGTGTTTGCGTGTGTGTATGAGTGTATGTGTGTGTGTATGTGTGTGTGTGTGTGTGTGTGTGTGAAGCGTGAGTGAAGTGCAGCCTCACACAAAGGCGTTATTGTTGGTGCGAGGGGCCTAAAGGGAGGTGGGCAGTCTGATTGGTTAAGACCATTGTGTCTCACTTTGCCCATTTTCCCTCTCACTGAGGATGTCATTACAGAGGTTCTGTAACTCTTTCTTGCAAGTTGGAGTTCATCTGAGGGCTTGAGAAAAAATATTTTGGCCTAGGGAACTGAAAAAGTAGTTGCTTCATGAATCCAAAGTGTAGACTGTCATTTTTAAGTCTTCACATTTCTCTTTTAGCAGCCATCATGTATCCACTGCTGCAAATCATAAAAATCACATTTCTCACATTGTTCCTATCCCAGCAGTCATAAAGTTTTACCTGTTCACACATGTAATCCTTGAGTTTCAGTGCCCTCCTCTGTGATCCGCGATGCGAAAACCTCAGATTTCCACACGGTTGATGGAAGCAGTGGGTGCCTTTTTTTTTTTTTTTTACGTTTTAATTTCAAAACTCGGTCATACAACAGAGCATCTCTCCTGCTGGGCTGCTGACTGCACTCTTCAGATGAGGTTGTACCATTGTCTTTTTACGAAATTGATTTATCCAACTTCACTACACACCAGCGCTGCCCTTGAGATGCTGCTGTTGCTGCATTATTCAATGTACAGTGACAGAACTGTGGGACAAAAGTGACGCGACACAACGTGCACGAGTTGACTTCAAAATCGATGATCTCAATCATTGACTGTAACGGGCAATCCCCAAAGTATCCACTGACCCATATTGGCGTTGGCATGCATTTGCAATAGACCCTGCTCGCTGCTGGACTTTCTCGTTCTCCGCTTCTTCTGAGTTTTATTTAGCGACTCGATGCTCGGTAAAGTTTGTAGGGAACAAATGTTATTCCAATTCTTAAGTTTCTCTCATTGATTTCCTTCAGCAGCACAGTGGCAGGGTTATTGTTTCCTCTGCTCTGTGAGAGAGGAAGTGTTTACCCTCTGTGCAGCTCATGTCTTGAATCAGCCGTCATTCCACACAGGAAGTCATCCCTTAGGATTTAGGTCAGCCCACTGGCTGTTAATTGTTTCCTGTTGTACCAAAGTGGCACGATTGGTCATATTGTTAACAGTGTACGGGTTAAAAAACAAAAACAACACAAACCTCATTTGATATCACGTCTGCGTTTTCTCGATCTGTGGGGGTATCGTTTACTATTAAACGTTAATTAAAGCACATTCCATCTTTTTTTTTTCCAGAGTTGGCATCCTGTGTTTGTGTCTGTAGACGGTGCGTATGTGTGTGAAGTACAAGTATAAAAGGCAGTCTTAATGTGTGTGTGCTTAATGTAATGCATGACACGGTCACAGTTGATACATAATAGCTGAAATAATCACTATGAAACAACTCTTTTAATGAGGTTCTTAGTGCTATTCACATAAAGTGCGCACAAACGCCTGCATCTGTACCATTAATGCAAATACAGGGGATTAGATGTATACTTTGTGTAGCATGTAAATGGCTCTGTCATTACCAACTGTGTGAAAACCTTCAATTGCACCCTAATAACATGCTTTGGTTCAGCCAATCACAGGCTTTTGTTTGAATTGAGTCATTTATGTCCGACCATGTCTGAAGAGAGTGTGACAAGGAGATTCTCGGGTGTTCCGCTGTTATCCTTGTGCACCCTCCAATCTGAAGGATTACTGCTGTAGATGTAGGAGGGAACCTTTTACTTGAGACCTACTGCTGTGCATTAAATCTGGCTTCGGCTTTACAGTATACTAAAGGACAAATGTTCGGTAGGCCCAATGCCTGATCAGGCCCAGCAGGGAGGACACATATCATGTAAAGGAGATTGAGTGGGGGGGGGGCAACAATATTCGAGTCTTCAGGCTCCACTCGTATCGAGCTGCAGTGTTTGTCAGTCAAGTCTTGAATGGAGGCCAGTTTCAAAACATTCCCACCAAACTTTCCCAGAATGTGCATTGAGAGGAATGGTTGCCACCAGATCTGAAATAGTAAACCATTGGTTAAAACCATAGCTGAAGAAGAAGGAAAAAAAACAACACAATTTGAGGCTGCGGCCCTGATCCCTGTGATCCTCAAACTGTCCTACCTTGATGCCCCCCTCCTCTTTCTCATCTTTTTTCCCCCCTCTCCCCTGCTGTGGGTCTCCTCAGGCGCATGAATGGAAGTCTTTATTCCCTGGAGAACTGGTGGGAAGAACGAGAGAACGAGGAAGAGGGTTAGGGGGGGTAGCAGGGAGGGAGGAAGGGAGGAAGAAGGGAGGGATGAGGTCTGTGAGAGTCGCCACAAGATCAACACAGTGCCTCTCTTCTCTCTTCTTCATCGCTTTTCCCTCCTTTTCTTTGTTACCCCCCCAACACCAGTTTAAGTGCTCTGGACACAAAACTGTGTTAGTATTCATAGTGTTTGTTTGCAGAGGAGCTGTGTGTTAGAGGGAGGGAGAGAGAGAGAGAGAGAGAGAGAGAGAGAGAGAGAGAGATCTGTCAGAAACACAGATCACAGCAAAGCGGCGCTCTGAATGGAAACGGGGGTGTGTGTGTGGGGGGGGGGTAGTGGTGGTTCCCACAGGGGGAGAATGGTCAGCTCCAGAGGGAAGAAGAAAAGGAGGGATAAGATGAGTATGTGTGAAGGTGGGTGGGGTGTGGCGGCGGCGGCTGTGGGGCATTGCACAAGACCACAGGGGCAGAAGGAGACACGGCGGTGTCAAAGCCAAGGAGAAGAGTGTGTCCCGAGGAGAAAAAAAAGTGATGATCGTACCCGTCATGAGGCTTTTAGAGAGAGAGCTCGTTGTGGGTCTGTGCACCATTCTTCTTGTTTTTGCACTGGTCTTCTCTCTCTCTCTCTCCCTCTCTCTCTCTGCCACTGCTCTCATTCTTTCACTAACCCTCTCCCTCCTCTTTCCACCCCCCTCTCCGTCTCTCTCTCTCTCTCTCTCTCTCTCTCTTTGTGTGTCTGCCTGGACAGCTGCCCAGTTCCATACACAGGGAAAAATGAAACACTCTAACCACTGGGCGTGCAGCCAAATAAAAGGCTGCAAAAAAAAAAAAACTATTTGAAGGGCAACGTGTTTGTGTGCGTCTGCCAGTATTTGCGTGCACGGAGGTTGTGTATATGTTTGCTGGTCTATATTTGTGTATATGTGTGCTGGCTTGTGAGATTTGGGTGTGCCTGTTTAGGGTGTTCTTTCGCAGTGTAATTTTGCAGCCAGGGTGCTGCATGTGCGTGCGTGCATGTCTGTGAGCGAGAAGTTCCACTCCGTCTATTCGGCAGTGGAAAAGCAGAGGAAAGGAAAGGAGGGATTGTCACATACCTCCCTGCATGTCAGACTTGAGGAGGAAGGAGCGTAGCTCTGTGCAGCTGGGTCTCCATTAAAGACGCGCACATGTGTATGTCACTTAATATATGCTGACTCATTTGCGAAGTGCTTTTCAGTTAAGGGCAATTGCGGCACTTAGTCACATATTATCCATGACCCCCTTGGCTGTGCTCTGACGTTATCTGATGGTTACATCACCAGTGGGAAGGAATGTATTTGCCTGCATTCTGCTGTTTGAGAGCTCACCTAGAGGAAGGCATCCCGAGGGGGAAAAAAAAGGCTGTTTCCCTGCTCCCTTTCGCTTTATGAAACGCCGAGCACCGCGTCGGCAGTTTTAAGGGAGTGCGCACCACGTAGGCCGAGGCCTAAACGTTGCTTTGTAACGGGCTTTTGACTAAGCTAAATTTATACGGATTTAATTTGCGGGGGGAGAAACGTGTGGAAAAGACAGAAGCCTCTCAGCTCTTGTGCTTGTAGGTTTCTCCCCAGGGTCAGGGTCCATGTGAGTGCTAATTTCCTGACTGATGCCCCCTGCTGCAGGCCAACAGTAGTACAGGGAGGTGATATTCCCTATTCATGCTGCAGATTAATGCTGTCTGGACTGCATTTACATGCACTCTGCCATTCATTAACTGTTCCAACAGAACTAAGTGTGGTAACATATTGTCGAATGACAATCACAGTAAATATGCAGTATAATTGCTCATTATCGTAGATATACGAGTGACCAACATACAGTAAATTATAAATGATTTTTACACGGTGTGTTGGCTACAATGCAATACCTCAGTTTCTGTGTGAGTATCAGACACTAAGTATATTTTCCTTGGATGTGCTACATGTAGGCAGAGTGGAGGGAAAGGGGAGGAGAGGGTGGTAGTTGGGCGGAAACTAAGAACAAAAAGCTGAACTTGTGCCAATAACACAAACAGAAAGGGGAGAGCACGTTTTTGTATGTAGAAGATGAGGTGTCTATGAGTCCCTTTGTTTTTCACCTTGTGGTTGGTTTGTGGTAAGGAGGATACATCTTACATATCTCTCTCTCTATATATATATAATGCATGTGTGTGTGTCATTCTACCCCCCACCCTTTGTTTGGCTTTTTATATGCCCCCTTATAACCTGAAACAGCAGGTATTCCAGTGCAGGTGAAATGAGAAAGCATATGTGTATCATGTATCTGCCACCTTATCCTTCTGTGGACCCACCGTGCTTCTTCTTCAACACAAACACACGCACACAGAAGCACACAACTGAAAGGACAGTGTGTGTTAATCATGTGAATTACTATGCATAATACCATAAAGGTGTGCGACAGAGTGCTCTTGTGCAGATGAAGTTAGAAGTTGCGCAGTGTACTTCTATGTTTAATTGTGTTAACGTCGGAAAACAAGAGATCGTCTTAACGGCGCCCATCCCTCTGCTGTAACGTTGGTTGCTTAACTGTACTACATTAGCATTTCATGTTTCTATGTATATCTGGAGGCTCTGCTTAATAAAACTTGTGCATCTAGTGTAAGCGTGTGTGAATAGGTGTGCATACTTCTGTGTACACTTAGAGGGAGGCCTGTGGTTTGGCTCTATCTCCCTGCAGAGCAGGAGAACGCTGTCTCGTTGCATCATACTGAATCTGTTAATAACAGGCCTGACCACAAAAGTCATCCGCTGCTCTAGATTTTACATGATCTGAGGGTGCTGCAATGTCGAATGCTGGATATCCGATTCTTACAATGTTCACTTTATCATTTCTGAATGCAAATGAAAGTAAAAGAAGACACTCTTAACTCTTCAGCCCTCCTCTCTCTCTCTCTCTCTCTCTCTCTCTCTCTCTCTCTCTCTCTCTCTCTCTCTGAATCTAAGATCCTTACCACAGAAATTCGATTGCTCTGTAAACAAGCCGGTGTATTGTCCACACTTATTTGGCCGTGCTCACAAATTATTAACAGTGTCGCTGTGGTGGAGGAAAAGAAAATTGTAAAGTCAGAGCTCAACAAATCTCTCAATGCTATCTACTGACAAAGAGCACTGGTGTGCCACTGGGTTTTGTTCTGGATATATTTCTGCCAAAATATCTGTTGTTTATCATGTCACTGGTCTTTCCTCTCTGCTTTAAAAAGCTGTTTTTGTGATGCGGTCTGTATATAGTAACCAGAATTGTTTCCCTTTTCTGTCATCCCCAGACCTATGAGCGCCAGTTCAGAATGTCTGAGCAGAGAGAGGGAGGCCTGCTGCAAATAATGGGAGATCACACTTCACCCAAACACCAGCTTCGTGGCTCCCTCCCTCCGGCGCTCACACAACAAACACAGCACAGCCTCACGCAACAATTCCAGCACGCTCACGGACATCAACATCAACTCAACTCAGACTGGATCACGTCCGCGGTGTCTTCTACATCCCCTGCCAATCCCTCAGATTTCGATCCAGACAGAGAGCTCGTGGGAGCCAGTAGGGGCGCTTTGCTTGACCCGAATCAACCTTTCCTGCGAGGAGCTGCACAAAGTCCTTCACCTCAGAGATCCCTGACTCCAGACTTGCAGTTGCCAGTTGTTACAGATGCTAGCATTCTCAACCTGACCTCTCTCAGCAGGTATGGCAGACATTCTTGTTCGTTTAATCTCATCTTTGAGAAACTCAGATGTGTCATATTTACCAAAATCATTACTTAATCATGACGCATGCATTCCCTTTACATTGCAATAAAAATTAAAGCAAAGCCATATCATTACAAAATGACATTAATGATTAGTTCCAGTTTGTGTTTTTGGGTGTATGTAAAACTAATTTCATGTGTATTTCTTTCTGTTAATTTCTCTAGGGGTAGAGTGTTGCAGGAGGTTAGTGAACAGCTCTTTGGGAACATCAAGAGGAAGTATGGCAGGAAGGAATCCCAGAGGATGGCCTGCAATCCCCTTGGTGCGGATCCACCTTGGGGAAGGCCAGAGAAAGGATCGGAGAGCCCGACTAATTCTGAGGAGAGGCAGAAGTACAGGCAAGAGGACGGAGCCGAGCGATTCCATGAGGAGAGAGAGGACATACGAAAAGATGACAGAGAGCGAGCATTTTCTGGCAAAAGGGGAGATGAAGATGACAGAGGAATGCCCCTGCTAACAGAGGAGAGTAAAGGGAGAAAAAGGCGGAGGAGGCCTTCTTACGACGCGTCTTTTCCTGTGGAAGAGCAATCACAGCAATGGCAAGATTCTGACATTACAGAGAAACACCAATCCGGGCCCCCAGAACCCAAAGTACCACACAAGATGGACACTCACAAAACTGACTGCTCACGACTCACGAGTCAGGCGGATGTCAGTAGAGAAAAGGCGGATAAAGTCGACAGAGCTGACAAAAGTGAAAGAAGAGACAAAGCAGAAAGGTTAGACAGAGCAGAAAGAGGGCAGATAGTTACAAGTACTTCTGATCTAGAGTCAGCTTTGAGTAGCAGCAGGATGAAAAAGACTACTGCCGGCTATCTGAAGATCAGTACGGACACGATTAAACACAGAGAGTCTCTTCAAAATCACATCAGCAAAAACATCCTGATCACAAATCCTCGACTCCCTAGCCCGAACCCCAGCCCCAGTCCCAGGGGCAGCATCAGCCCTAGCCCCAGCCCTAAGCCCAGAGCCAACATCAGCCCCATTCCCAGTCCCAGACATCGAGTGGCACTGAGTCCTAGCCCCAGTGACAGTGCCAGCTCCACTGCCAGTTCCAGACCAAACAAGGGCAAGGACAGATGGTCCTACCTTAAAGCTAAAAGCCATGCCAGCCTCACATCGCCGCAGAGAGAGAACCGGGGTAGCCCCTCGACCCTGGCTGAACCCCCTTCAGCTTTTCCCATCACCCCCTCCAGTCCCCTCTACACCAACACGGACAGCCTCACTGTCCACATGCCCATTAAGCGGAAACGAGGACGACCCAAGAAACAGCCCCTGCTGACTGTGGAGACCATTCATGAGGCAACCTCCACTTCGCCTCCAAGCCCACTGGCACAGGAATGCTCTGCAGGGCTGAGCCGTCGAAGGAAGACGCATCCACTCAACTCCTTAGTGCAAATGCCCTCGACAACCACCAGCACCAATAGTCTACTCCTAAAACGTGGCCGGGGAAACAGCAGGCCACTGAATAAAGTCAAACTTGGGAAAATGCAGAGCATCCTGAATGAGATCTTCTCAGGTTCCAGTCAAAATGGCACCCTGTCCCTCAAATCATCTTCTGCCCCTGTTAACTCCACTATGAGTGCAATGGCTTCCACTATCGAGGCTCGCTTAGGAAAGCAGATAAATGTCAGCAAAAGAGGAACCATCTACATTGGTAAAAAGAGAGGGCGGAAACCTAGGTCGGAAACTCAAGGCTCCAACCCTCCCAAAACCACTAGGGAAAAACTGCCTTTGTCTGTCTCTATGTCGAGCCTCTATGAGAGCCCTGCAGTGCCTTTAACATCCTCATCTCCCAGCTCTAGTGCGTCATCTCTAAGAGCTAACCATTGCGATACTGCCATGCCCAGTTTACAGCCCATTTCATCCCTGCACTCCAAACCTACAGGTAGGAGCTTCTTCTCTGGGGGATGGAAACTATCTCCTCCACAGCTCTTGGCTAATTCACCTTCCCACCTGTCAGAAGGAGCATCGGTTAAAGAGGCAACACTGTCCCCCATCAGCGAGTCCCACAGTGAGGAGACTATTCCAAGTGACAGCGGGATTGGAACGGACAACAACAGCACCTCAGATCAAACTGAGAAAGGCCCCGCTTCCCGCCGCAGGTGAGCGCATCACCAGCCCACCGTCCTCAAGGCTTCTGTTGACGTGTGTCGCACGCTTGCGTTGTCCTTTATTATTAAATGTGGTGTTTAATGTGATCTTGTGCTTTTTTTTGCAGGTACTCTTTTGACCTGTGTGGGTTTGAGGCTGCAGAAGCAGCAGCCCTGGAAGCATCCAGCAGGGGCAGCAGAACACGCTGTGAGCGGCAAGTCGCTGCTGTTAACAGCTTCCTGTCACAGCAGGAAAAGAAACAAAAACATCATCGGCGGAAGAGGAAGTGCCTACAGAGCCGGGATCATCTCCACTTTCTCTCCGAACTGGAGGAGGTTGGAAACAATTAATACATATGAAGCATCTAATGACGATCAAAACGGCATGTTTATGTTTCTCTAAATGTTTTCTCTTTCTCCAGGTCGTGTTAAAGCTCCAGCAGCTGCGGATTTCTCACAGGCGATACGCCTGTTTTCCCCAGCACCCTTATCCCTCCATTTTCCGTCTCAATTTCCATCATTATTACCCTGTTACCTATGACTCCTACTCCTGTGACTCCAGCTCGTACCTCCGACGGAGTGCCGATTTGAAGGCCAAGCGAAGACGTGGCCGTCCAGCCAAATCTAACGAGCCAGTAACATCCAAACTGCCTTTTGTTCAAGGATACAGCTTTCCATTGGCTGGAGGAAATTACTATGCAGCGCCATATGCCATGCCTTATGCACCTCCTCTGAGTCTGGGCTACTTTCCTCCAGCTCCTCCATTTTACCTGCCCCATCACTCACTAGGACCTGCACCTCCATCTCCCTTCATGAGGCCTGCTGTCCCTCCTCCCAAAGCGTTCCATCCCAGTGGACATTCAAAGCTTCAGCCAGGAGCCAAACTTCGCAGCAGCAGTGGCCCGGTCCAGGGACCCACGGTGAGAGGAGAAGGCCTTGGATCCCTAAGTAGCGGCAGCGTAGGTGGTCTTACAGGGGTTCGTCTTCATAAGAGGAAGCACAAGCACAAACATAAGCACAAGGACGAGCCCCTCCTTTCACTGCGAGACAGGCAGGACTTGGGTGGACTCTTCAGTGGAGCTAAGACCAATGCACATCTCAATGCGCTGAGGGACAGGAGGGACCTGGGCAGCCAGGACTCCTCAAAGCATCTGGAGAAGCAGCGGAGCAGTGGTAGAAGCTCGGGCCTTGCTTCCAGCTTGGGGATGTTTCAGTCAGACCAGCTGTCCACACACTCGCTTGTTGACAGCCAGTTTCACTCCCGCCAGACTCGACAGCCAATAAACAGCTTCATGGGCAGCTACAGTAGCCGGTCCAAGCAGTCCGATTCAGCCCCTAACCTCTTCATGGGGACACAGGAGGACGCGAGTGACAGTCGGACCATGAAGACGAGGCATTCTGTGTTTGGAGATCAGGGCCTACAGTCGTTCCAAACTGCCAGGCAGGACCCAGGTCAGATGGGCAAGTGCTCCAGTAACTCCCTCGCTGGTAAGAATCACTTATATTTATATGATGTTGCCTTAAGAATATGTTTGCAGACATGCTTGCTGGCCTGTTTCTTTCCTCGTTTCATCCAACATTTCGCAACATTTTTACAAACACCCAGACATGATACACCCGTAGCTTCTGATTTATAGTGTCACTGGGTGGTCACTCAGTGGTCGTAATTATGGATCTGAAAGATAACATGAAGTCACTCAATCACTTTTCAACTTTTTAGAACCTAAATGGTGCCCATTGTTATCAGTTGCTATCAATAAATAATTATCAAAGAGATGCTCAACTGTTTCAATAATGTTGAATCTTGCCAAATTCTCTTATTTTGACTTCTCTTTTCTCAGTTAAGACCATGATATGGAACCTTTGCAAAACAAATTGTCGTGCGTAGCTTATTCTCTCCACCTTCAGCTTGAGTGATGTCTTCAGATACATTATCTCTGTCTACAAAACGGAGTTCGCCCAGTATTAAATTGTATAAAGCGCAGCAGCATGGACAAGGTGATTCATCCTTTTAATAACTAGACAAAGAGAAAAAAATGCTCCAGTCCTCATTACCAAATGTACATCGGTACATTTTGATTTCTCCTGTCTCTGTGCACATCTGGCTGGGGAAGGAGAATGTGATGCATGGATGGAGAGGACTATAATTCACCAATCTTTCCTTCCTCCCCTCCCTTCCTCCTCTCTTGCCAATGCCTTTGCCAAAGATATATTATTCACACCGTGTGATTTATTTTCTACAGACAAGCCGTAAAAGGCCCTTGCCTGTGTAAAAAGAGCTGGCACGCAGCCAGGGGTTTAATGACTGGGGCCTAGTCCAGTGGTGGGGAGGAGAAGCCAGGGGCTCGGTTAGAATACACCCCCATCCTGGGGGATCCAAGATGGATGACTCATATACACACAACAGCAGCATAGAACACTCTGTTATCCCTCCAGTCCTTCCTAGTACTAGTGGTGCTACATACCATAAACGAGAGGTTCCCATTCCCTTAGTGCTGTTTCTGCAGGCCTTACACTTGCTTTCCATTTGCCTCTCTTGCACAATCCCTACACATTTCCCTTGGTTCCTCCCCCTCCCCCATGTCTCTTTCCTTTCTCATTCTGCCTTGTCTTCCCTCCCTCCCGTTCCCCCATTACCCTCTCTTTCCCCCATTCCTGCCGCCCCTCCTCTAACATGACTTGCTGTCTCACATCACAGCTTTAGTCCAATTAAAGCCGAGGGGCATGTGCACAATAACGGACACAAGGAATGTTTCTGATGCACGATGCAAAATTCCGACTTTTATCGTTGACTGTCGCCGCAGTGTGTAATGGGATTAAGTGATCCTTAACATATAATTACATGAGTGAGATTCTTGAATGTGTGTGAGCAACTCATGTGACACTCGGCTATTCAGAAGATGATCTGGTTTTACTCTGATATAAGAGCTATTGCTGCCACTTGTAGACCTCCTGATAGCTTAATAAACAATAGTGTGTGTATGCATACTAACACACACCAACTGAGCTGGGTAAATTATATCAAATTAGTCATATTAGGAAATGACTTGCAAATAACCACAACTTGCATGCTCCAACTGAGTTTATGTGTCTGTGCAGCAGTGACTTCCTACTCCACAGAGAAACTGCTCTTCAGTGCCATACGGCCTTTCACACTGCTGAAGGTCACAGGTTTTATGTTCCGTGTATGCAGCTCATAAATTTCTGCTACTTTGTAGTCTGTGTGTGTGTGTGAGAGAGAGTGTGTGTGTGTGTGTGAGTGTGCACGCGCGTTTGTCAACCTAATAAAGCACTGCCACTTAGTGCTTTCTACATTACCCTAATTTCATAAATTCTTGAGAAACACTAATGTGAGATGTTCCATTGAGGTAGAAATTGAGCCTGTGAATGCTGTACTTCCCTCACTCCTATTCCCAAACACTTCAGCCACTCACCTTCCTATGGCACTACTATGTATTGAAACCATTTTAAAGCTGCAATTTACCATTCGGTTTGTTTTCTTTTATAGTAAAGTGTAATGTACCAGGTATATATTGTTGAGTACATTGTTGCTGGGACACTGCAGGTGTCTTTCACTTCAGATGAAAACTGAAAACTGCCCATTTCAAAAAAGTATAACATTTGCACCTGAGAAACCAAACAAACCTTACACTGCTGTGTTTTGTGAATAAATATCAGAGCTGTTTTGCTGCTATAAAGATACTACATTCTGTAATAGTCTCTGTAGGACAATAAGAACAGCAATAATCACGATAAGTTATTTGTTTATTATTGGTGCAATGTTACTCATGTGCCAATGTTGAGTAACACATTGACACATGATGAGTAAAGATAAAACTGTATAAAGGTCAGACTACCCACTTCACTAGTGTGTAGAAAAAAACAAAATAAATACTGAGGGACAAATGAATGACAAATATGTCCATGTGCATTGAGGCAGATATATGTGGATGTTTTTCCATTTATCTATTTTCCATGTGTGCGCTTGGGGATAAATCTGCAAATACGTGTTTAAATTAGAGCTTGGCTTTGTGCAGCCTGTGCTCCAGATGTACAGTTGAGTTGTGTGTGTGTGTTTTTTTTTGTGTAGTGACAACTTAAATGGTAGACGGAGACATTTCTGTGGGTTTCCTGCTAGCAGAATAGCAATTCCTCCTTTTCCCTCTTCTCTCTTTTCTCTAGCAGACAACAGGATGTAGGATAGGATTCGCTCTCCTTGCTCAGCTGGGCTGTGAAAAGCTCACATGAATACGTCAAAATTAGCAGGAAGCTCTCGAAGCAAGGGCTTTCATGAATTAATCTGGCATGATGTCTTTCCTGGCTTTTATGAGGCTGCTCATTTTTTGGAAGCTGAAAGACCCAAAATTGGCCTCGCTTTGCTATTTGTTTACTATATGATGTCTTATCTCACCAGTGCCCTCTCTTTGTTCACTTTGCCTTATCTCAGGTGTTCCGGGCAAGCGGAGGTATAAGCGGCGTGAGGTCGAACAGATCCAGAAGGACGTGAGGAGGATGCGATCCTTGAACTTTGAGCATGTGCAGAAAATCCTCCGTGCCAAAAGGCTGCAGCGACAAGCCAAAACAGGGAACAACGTCATCAAAAGGCGGCCCGGCCGACCCCGAAAGCAGCCCATAGAGGTGCCAGAGGTGGTCAACGGCCTGGAGGAAGACGTGGCTGAAGTCCGTGGTTTGGACCTGCTGTCCGGTAGAAGAGGGGACGGGAGGACTCTGGGTATGCCTGTGCTGGAGAGGTGTGACGAACTACCAGGAAGGCAGAGCGTCAGGCCAGGCTTGACCCCTGAGCCTCTGGAATTCTCGAATCCCGATTCCATCTCAGCAACAATCGAAAACGTGGTCCACCGAGCCCGATCTGTGCCCCCGCTGTCCAAAGCTGGAAAACGCCGGGGCAGGGGCAGCAGGGATGAGTTATGGTCTCCTTCTTGTCAGTAGACTTATGAGAACGAGCTACTGCATAACCAAACCAAGAGCAGTAACTGGAGCCCTTTCAGTTCCAGTGTCCTTAATCCTGGAAATCCTTGTTGCACTTTCGCTTGTTCCTCCTCTCTGATCAGTGGAGAGTGCAGCGTGTCAGTGGAGGAGCCAGAGGATGGAGGACTTTGAGTGTCATCCCCTGGTTTTGATAAAACCAACCAGACTGAAGTCTTTCAAGGACTCATTGGACCTTCATTCAAAATGGCACTATATGGTACTAATTGATACCGATGCTATAAATATGTGTGGTACTCATGATAGTATAGGATATTATGTGATTCTTTATGTATCTGATACAGTGATGTGTATGGTACTTAATGATATATGAATGTGGCTTTAGCCATATATTTACCAGCAATGGGAGGGGGAATGGTTCACATTAAACTGTGCAGCTCTGATTATTTTTGCCTTTGTGAGGAAGTTTGTCTAAGAAATATGGGATAACACAGCAGTAATTAAGCCACCTTACCCTATTGCTTGCTCTCTGCTCTTTGCTTCCACCCTCATTTGTAGCTCCATTGTTTTCTTGCTCTCCCCGAGCAGTGAAAAACTCTTGCTGGCAGCTCCAAAACCCCTGGTTTCCACATCTGTATGGCACTCACTCCATCTTCTAAAGGCCTCTCTGGTGCCTGCCACTCAACTTCATTTCCCTTTGTCCTTCCCATGTAGTGCCAGTCACATTTCACATATTCTTTCTGCTTGCGTTCCCTCTGCCTATCCCAGCAGAATGGTGGACAGGACTCTCCTAGACTGTATATAGAAACAAGATCCACTGTTACCTGCCATGTACATTGAGAAACCAGCTCGTAGACTTGTACAGGCATAGAATTCTTGTACCATAGACTGACAGTTGTGTATTGTTTATAACCAAAAACAGACATGGTTGTGACTCAAGACAAGTTTGTTTTCAGACAGAAAGAACCATATATATATTCATTCATCCCCTCATTATTGCGTTTATATCCAGGGGACTTTGCATACGGGAGGAAAATATCAGGTGTGTGTTTGGAAAACCCTAAAATTGGTTAAATGCACTATGAAAAACCGTATACTTGCATCAATCAAATGCAGCACTTAACATGCTTGTTCCAGCCTTATGTTCTGGCCTTTGATGGTGTGGATATCCATTCCAGAGAGCATGCATCATTTTAATCAATTTGTATATGCAGGCCGCGCAGCCAAAAGCGCCAAACCCGAAGCCTAAGTCTGAATCCTGACTGGACGGGGCTCACAGTCAGTGTTTTTGAAAAGCTAATCCCAGTCTTTCTACGTAACATAATTTTCAAACCATATATTTGGAACTATTTTTTTGAAAACAAATCCAGTATTTAGATTTAGAAACCAAAGTCTCAGTATTATGTGTAAGGATGTGTTATTTAAAATGGTCTGAATCAGAGTTTGACAGACTCTCTGCAATGTTGGCACCAATGTACAGCATTCCTATGTGCACTCTAGAATGTAGCCATCTTGGATTTGTGTTGTGTCAGTATGTGAAGCCTTTGTTGACCTTGGTCGAAAGTATACGTGGCTTTGGGTAGTGGTTTCTGAAATGGGGGGATTTTAGAATATAAGCAATGGATCAGACGTTCTCTGACATCTTCATTTTGTTCCAGGAGATTCTTCTTCTTTGCGTTGGGTGGGACTCTCAGTTGCAGCAGTTCAACTTGTGCCTTATTTTTCTTTCTCTCACCAATTAACATTTGAACTGGAAAAAATATCGAGCGGCAAAACATGCCCCAGAAGTTGACCCCAAAACCTTCATATGACGTGTATGTTAGATTATAAGAACCTTGACTCTGCCTGTGTCCCATCACAGCCTCCACTGGCAACGTCCTCTGTCGACATCTACACATCTGTCGTCTAGATCACTAAGAGCTTCATTCATTATAGCTGTTATAACTAGAAGCATTTGGACTGACACATTCGACAATATTTGGCGGCACAGTATTAAATACACATCATCCATCGGCCTGCTAACAGAAAGGTCCGTCGTGTTTTCATCGATTCCTAATGGTACTCGTGACGTAGATATAATTGAAGATCATTTATCCTGCTGAGTATTTGTGATCGATGATATACCTTGCAAAGAAGGACAGAGGAGGTTGTCATGGACACCGCATTCTCATACATTATTGTTCGCTATGCATCAGGCAATGCCTGGTAATGACCTTAAAAGGAATTTCTGTTCTGGGTCCACCCTTCAACAAAGAGAAATAAGTGGTCTTATTTACTGAATACAATGAATTCTTCTAACTAGAATTGTGAATAATACCATAATTTTGTATTAAGTTGTGCAGAAAGTGACTATCATTTCATAAAAAAAAAATATAGTTACTGCAGCTCTATGCAGTACAGCCTTAAGCAGATGTAAAATTCCAGTGTTTGTTGTATAGTATAATAGTATTAGTATGTCCAACCTACATGGACGCCAGTTTGGGTGGGCAAGGCTACATAAGGATGTCCTGCAACCACACGTGATCTTCTCTCGCTGTCAAAACTGCCCCCAGACCAGAATAATGCCTATATTAAAAACAAGCCGAACTGATTCGACCTGTCGTGACAGCCATTGGTGAAATTTGTGCAGAATACTGAGTGATTTGCCTTACCACAACAACGCATCCAAGCAGACTGTTGTGTACTCAACCAAAAATAGGAAATCCCTATTGGCTCGCAGCAATTTCGCCCGCAGCCAGTTGGACCAGTGCAGCAGCACGAAGCGTAATTTTTGTGTGTTGGGGGGAAGGGGGGGGGTGGTGGGGTGTTGGGAGTACACAGTCAAAAAACACATTCATCCTCACTTTTGTGAGCTTAACCTTGCATTGACAGGTGACTTCAAGTCGGTCTGCAGTCTGTTCTGGTGAAAAGGAGGTCTAGATGTGTGGTTTTCGAGGTGTGGTGACGATACACTTGGCAGCTTACTTCTCCATCCTGTGGTTAGTCAGTGGTCTCTGATGTAAGAGTTAAAGACCCCAGGTGTTGTCTGTCTTGTCTGTCTCTCCTACCAGCCAGTGCTCCGGTGCCTTTTAACACTGACAAGTATTGTCCTAATCCAGAGCTTTCACTCTTCACAGAGACTGCATAGAGGATGTTGACTCGGATTTAAGGTCACTGTTGTTGTTTTCAGTCGTTAATCTGAACCAGTGACTACATTAAGACCCTGAGCAGTGATGAAGCATCTTTAATCTTGTCTTTGTTCCTATAGCATCAAGGGTAGTGCGACAGTCTGACCTACAAGTGGTCGTCGGGGTGTATTTCCTGTCACCCACCCCTAGCAGTTCACTACAACAGTCGGATGGGGTATTAATGGTACCTGCGTTTTCATCATCCTCCATTCTCTTTGTAGCATGATGTAACGAGTGTCCCGTATTTGGAGTGAAGGGTCATGTGAGACAGAGCCTCATAAATGTACATGTAGCCATCCTCGCAGCATACGTCACAGCTCAGAGCCATCATCTTCAAGACTGAAAGTGCAGATTAAGCATTGAGAAAACCCAATAAATGTACTTCTCCAGAGCACAACATCAGCTCTTCAAACAATGTGGGCATATTTCATATTTCAGTTTCTATACATAGTGTATTTGAACCTTTTTCTAGAGTGGATTTCCTTTATTTGCATGCTCAATTTGATTGTATGCATAAAAAAAAATATTTTAGACAAACTGAAAGTTAAATTTCAATTTGAATTTGGAGCAAGAATTGTACATTGTTTGATATGTTTCTTTTTGTAATGAATTTTTTAATTCATGAAGCATTTTTGTATATTGTATGAATATTAAAAACTGCAAATATTTGACATATAGAGTAAATACTAGATGCGCGTGCATATGCATATATCCTTCCAGTATGTATGTGTAGATGTACACATAGATTTTGTATTTGCGTTTGCCGGCATACAGATATATGTCTCAAGCACATACATACATGCAATATATATGTATATCCATGTCCGCTGGCATGCTTTTGGTCATGTTTATCTTTCATGATCTCGTAGGTTCATTTTTTTTTTTTTTTTAATTTCTCTTTCCTCAGAAAGAAAGGCTCATTCTTTTGCTACCCTTCTGTTGGCTGGCAGCATTGAGCACTTATTAAGAAGAACTACAGTTGAAGTTGTTCATGTTATCCATTGTGTGAAATAATAAATGACTTTATTGAGAGCTGATGGTGGTATATGTCCTTCATTCTGACGGAGAGCATACAAATTCGCATCGCTGTGTTTGAGGGGAATCCTCCCATCACACACTGCTGCAGCTGCACACTGGCATGCCCACATGCTCTTTGCTCATGTTCATTAACCAGGCCTACATCTCTAAATCCTGCACGGACTGGGCCGTCGGTGTTGATTTTAAGTGGGCTGGGCTGCAGGCTGCTCTATTATTGGAGAGAGCTGAGTGGGTAGTACCCCACTATTGGCTGCTGCCAACTAGTAAAATTCCTCTGTTACCATGGTTGCAGGGTGAGCTGCCCAAAAGTGTCTCAGTGTATCTAGTGGCTCTGATGGAACTGTTGGCATCGCTGGTGTTATCCTGGAGAAAAAAAAAAAAAAGAATCCCCCCCCTCCTTGCAGAAGTCAGGGCTGCAGTGGCGCTGCGCTCAGATCACTCTCTACTGATGCCTGTAAATGAGCTCACATGGCCCCACTCCACATCCAGCAGCACAGAGAAGATGAGATGGATCACCAGGGCTGTGATCATGAATGATGAAACAGCACAGCACATCCTGGATGATGAGCTACGCGGGCTCATTAGGAAACACAGCATCATTAATCTGCTGTGCAATGTGTGGATTTTATAACATTGCGTACTTTCTTCCAAACTAATGTTGCTCTTTGAGTGAGATCCAGTGAATGAATAGCAAATGAAATAACAGATTGTGATGACTGAAATATCAAAACAGCTGTTCAACAATTTTTGATTAATAGATCCCCTCCGTGCAGTCCTTGAATTACCCCATTTCTTTATTTTTTTATCATTGATTCGCCACATATGTGCAAACCCTTTATAAAATGTTTCATCTTTAGGTGAAAATATTATGAATTGTTACACACCAAATGTTCTGGAACATCTAAAGAACACATACTTACGAAAGCTTATAGGATCTGTAAACAAAG